>JARQZK010004373.1:352500-602500 GCA_030704885.1 Cynegetis impunctata
TTATATGATTTTTAGGATGCTGAGGTCAAAACATAACTTATGTTATTAGTTTTTCATGAACAGGTTTGGATGATATAAAAATGGCAGAAGAAAAGTGTTTTTTTTAATGTAAATTTAATTGCAAAGGACGCATTAAAGCTCTCTCTACAGCGGGCGCTCAGCGAATAAAAACTATTTTACAATGTACTATACAATATGGTGGTAAAAAATGTAGTGCACTGAAGATGAAAGTACAAGATGATCAATATTTCACCATGCAGTGTCATAGCATTTGAAAAGAGCAATACTGTCGACTGGATCATGTGATTCAGAAGTTCTTGTCGTCCAAAAAAAACAACGCAGATCAAAAATAGAGTTTTCAAGAACGCTGTATTTTCTGTAGAGAGAACTATTATTTAAAGAAGGACCTGGAACACCCTGACAGAGTACCATATCAATTTCGTCAGTTCGAAACAAAGAAGAAATTAGTGAAAGACTCAGTTATTGAAAAATCTGATGCTAGAAGCGATACCTGAGCTTCGGAACTTCGTCTTAGGCTACCTGCTAGAGAAATTGAATCACACTTTGTTGACGCAATGTATTCTGTAGATTTTCGAAATAAATTCATAAGTAAAAAGAATATGGAAGATGTAAAACGGAAGGATGAATATGAAGAAGCTGTAGGTATCCCGTTCCATAAAAGTGTGAGAACATTCTTAACAGATAAAGAATGTACGTAGAACTCTGTCTAAGTACACAAACTGCATACTGATAGTGAAGATGTTTACATAGCAGATCAAATTTAATAAATGCTCTGCAAGAACAACTCTGCGATCTAGTTGTGTAGTCTGCACCAGGTTATGCTAATATCACTTTGCCAAACAAAGCAGCATCAATTTCAAGATTATGCCCTGATGATGGAGATAATGAACGAAATGCTGCTATTTATAAGGTGGCAAAATGAATATAACGTGAAATTTCAGGACTCAAAAACAATAATAAAGGGTAATTGCTCGAACTAAACCAGAAAGTAAAAGCTTCAAGCACCAATCCAGTCACCATCAAAAGATTGAAGAATGATATGTAACATAATATAGACTGTTCTTACACCAATATAAAGATACCATGTAAAAGGGAAGCCACCATTACCAAGACATTTAGCATTAAGATCACCGTTGCCTTTAAAGATTGTGTGCGTCGCAGTGTCCTATCAATAAGAAGAACAGAGAAGAATAATTTAAAGTTTTTGAAAGAAATTGTCAATGACCAGAAATGTCCAGAGTACAATGGTTATTCGTGAATGTAATGCTCAGCTGATACCTGTAACCACCGTAGTGTACAGGCCATCAATTGACATGACTCCAGCTCATCCTGATACTATAACGACAGTTTTGGTAGCTCAGTATCTAACAACAGAGGCTGGTCAGGAAATAAGAATTTTTACGTGTGACCAACAATTTGTTAAGATTGCAGTTCACATTCAATGGTGGTATTTTGATGAATTCAGCAATGTGATTTTGAGTCTAGAAGGAATGCATCTCTTAATGAGCTGTGTTGGTTCAGTTGAAAGATGAATGCCAAAGAGCGGTTTGAACGAATTGATGAATGGGGTATTTGTGAAATTTAACGACTAAGCTAAGGGTTGATGTGTTGATAAAGTTAGTCTTCTAAATGATTACACATGTGAGCGCTGAAAGAGAGAAAGTAGCGCATTACACATAAAAACAGTGAACCAAATGATGCCCTCCTCCTTCACTGTCGCAAATGCAATTTACGCACAGTACGGGCTATTCTACCTCACATCTTCAGAAGAACTACCTTCGTATACTTAAGTGTATTTCCTTGATGGTAATCATGTTATGTGTCAAAATCCTGGCCTATGATGCGATATGTGAAAAGAGACATTCGGCCACAGTCAGGATGGAATAATAGGCATTACTCTAAGACCAGAAACGATGAAAAAATGGTCTTTAAGCATGGATATATATTCACAATTAGAACTGGATTCACAGAAGTTAAGCGAAGAGAGGAAGGATGTGGTACAATAGACTCACAAAGGAGAAATGTAATCTAGTCCACTTTTGATGAAAAAGATAGAGAAGGAATAAAAAAAGAACTAAGGCTCTTCATTAACCCATTGGCGCCTAATACATATTAAAAAAAAAACTAAACATAGCTTCAGGCTTGTTTCTACCGAATAACTACTGTTGACGTACGTGATGCTGTTCACATTGGAACTCAATGATAAAAAAAATTGAAGAAGGTTAGCCATCAAGTTTTCATTTGCCTATTAAAAAATTATTTGTAATTGGTTCTACAGCAAAGAAACAGGTTAACGTTGGCAGTGTTAAGGTTTTCGATACAGGTATCATTTATTGCCGAATTCATGGGTCTGCAAATTTATGGTCTAGCGACCAGAAAAGGTAATTGTAGAGGACTTCTTAGATGCACCAGAAACATGTATAAGCAAACATTTGCAGCATGATAATTTAAGGTACAAGCAGTATAGTACTAGAGACCACACAAGATTAGGTAGATGTACAGAGGTAACCAGAGTTCACGCACTCACCTACACAACACCTCTGCCTTCACGAAGAGATATTTCTAGCTCAAACGAAAATAATAAGCAATTTATTGAACTGATTTGCTGTAACATTATTGGAGACGATTCTTTAAACAAGGAATATAGTTCTAAATATAGGCAAATTATAATAGATCGACAAAAAGAACCTCACGAAATTTATCGCGGAGAAGTAAAACGAAGGCACGATCTAAGAATTACTCATGAAGAAGATAAAATTATTGTATACCAAGTTATTCTAGATGCTTATTATGTAGATAAGCTAAAAGTTGTCGCCCTATCAGATGAGATAAATGTTTTTTTCTCCTTTTGTACAACTTTAAGAAGACATCTGCAACTATTCTGATGGAATCACTTGTCTGGAGTATAAACAAAATCCATTTGACATTGGATCATCTGCTATTCAACATGGAAACGTTATACCTGATATGCTAGCAGCTTATGATATCACTGGATTTGACACCACTGCCATGCGTTACGGAATTGGAAAGAATAAATCCATTGAGGTTTTGAAACGCGAACACTCCTTTTCATTGGTTGGAGATTCACAAGCTGATTTTCGTGATATGAAATTGCAAGAATCGAAGGTTATGGCTGCATGTTATGGATCAAGCCAGTATTACACAACTACTGCGGCTCCTATCAAACTATGGGCTAACGAAGTTCGAAGTGCTACATCACAACTACCTAAACTGTGCTCGCTGCTACCAACAAATTCAGCGCTTGAAGAGAACATTAAGTAAGCTCACCTACAAAACTGCATTTGGAAACATTCAATGAAATCTGACCTACCAGATTTAGATCCACTACCGTACGCTCACTACACAGATTAAAACTTGAGTTGCCTTCTACCCACAACAATGCCAGAGAATATTCCAGTTGAACCGCCAGAAATTCTGAAATTAGTTTAGTGCTCTTGTGACACTGTATTGCCATGCAACAGCAATCGATGAAGTTGCAGGTGTGCTAACCTACCATGCACCATGTTTTTTTCATGCAAAAATAGTTCCTGCTGCAAATATTTGAGAAAGTTTGCTGAAGTAGAAGTGGAACGGGATAAAGACTTTGTTGATAAACGAATTACAGATTAATTTCCTTCTAGACAGCGTTTTGTTAGACTTGATGCATAATTGTTTTCTTTTTATATCAATAACATACTATCATATTATACTTGTGATCAACATTACATAAATTACATTGTTTATAATTGAGAAATAAATTATTGTTCATGCACTCTTTTTCTCCATGTGACTTACCCAGTTTCGGGTGTAGGCGACTTCTCTACAACTATTCGTGTTCTGCGTGACCTACAGTTTTAGGACGGTTCCGAACGTCTTTATAGAGAGGCTTTACAAGGCAGAATACTTCTCGGTGTTTTGCCATTGCCTTCCGAGAGGTGGCTCCGCATTAATTCGTTGGTTCGGCCGGGACTCGATTCGCCGACCTTCTGTTCAGCAGTCTAACGCACTGACCACTGAGCTACAGAGTCAATAATCTCCTAATACTATTTTCAATAGTTTTTTGAACTTAGCATCCTAAAAAACATGTAATTTGATACCGATTTATGATGAATATCTTCGATGTGTTCGTTAATCAAAACAAATTCGATCATTTTTTCGAAAATACCTCAAATGGAAAAAAATTTGAAATTTAGAAATCGACCTACTCTTCCTACAGAGCCGGAAGTACTTGTTGAATACA
The DNA here is from genome assembly GCA_030704885.1 of Cynegetis impunctata. NCBI lineage: Eukaryota > Metazoa > Arthropoda > Insecta > Coleoptera > Coccinellidae > Cynegetis > Cynegetis impunctata. The sequence continues at coordinate 356,762 of JARQZK010004373.1, forward strand.
TCGGGGTGCTCGAAGGTGGAAGAATGTCATAATATGTACAGAAATTGAAAATTTAATACAATTACTATTGTATATGTATTGCGATAGTAACAACAATAAGACTGGCTGTCGCGGACCAGATTGATAACACTGACAACCCGAATTGGGTCCACGGTCCGTGGTTTGGAGACCCCTGGATTAGGTCAAAAAGATCGTGAATATTGTATTATACATTTCTTTGGATTCAACAGTACCTATTCACTTTTTACAGTATTTGGTTATTATTCCATCTTGTGATCGAGGGTGTCCAATAATATCCAATAATTTCACCAGAAGTTTTGACAATATCTCAGTTATTCCATTGTAAAGCTTGAATCCTTTGAAATCAAATGACTGAAGTTATCGATATTCATAACTTATTGTACAGTAACATGACGGGAATGTTCCTGATTAATGATAGGATATTCGATTCCGTTTTCTGCCCCATCCGCTGAAGTGATTTGGCGATAAATATGTTTAAGTTCGTGTTTTATAGAACAAGGTAATGATGGCAATTTAACGTTGATTAATTCACCACTGTAATAATTTTCTTTGTATCCCATTTCACGAGGGATTACAAATGACAAATACCTTTTCCCAAATTTCCAATAACTTTGTTATATGATTGTTCGATTACGAACTTTTGTTCGAAATAACCCTCATTTAATCTAATTTTCAACTATTTTCTTTTCAAGGTAATATTAGAATGAATAATAAGAGGAAATCAGATTCAAAACCGATTGAAATCAAGGTGAATCATATGATAATTATTGAAATTCAGACATTATTTCCTATCATGTCGAATTCGTATCAAACTGACATGAAAGTGAGGAAAAAATAGTGATTATATTAAGATGTGGAGAACTTTCCGGCTATTTAATAAAACTTTTTTCTAATAATCCAATATCTCGAAATTTGTGCGTTTAGTATTTGTTGTATGCTCGTAAATAATGTAGTAATCGTACGTAATGTAATGCTCCATTCTGTGAAAGTATATTTTACTTTTGTTTAGCACTATTCCTTTCACTGTTCACAAATATTTAAAAAAAAACCTACTCAATTTTAATTGTTTATTACCAGCAGAATGATTAACAAGTTTTTCACTATAAAATGAAATAGTAGGTAATTCAATATGTGCAGTTTTGAATGGGCTTATGCTATTATAATTTTTTCAATCACAAACGAATCCAGTTGGTTCAAATTTGCTTAGTGAATCTATGATAACCCGTTGCCTTATATTCTAGTCAGAATGCTTTTCACTAAAACATCTATCTGTTCGTTCAGACGTTCGACGCCATCGGTCCTTCCTATATATCAAGGAGGATATTCCAAAATGTTGGAATGAGAATTTTTTTCAGCTGATAGTAGCTATATATTTCCAAAGACTTTTCGTGTAATTGATTCCAGAATATAGAGAACACAATTTTATGCTATACCTATACAAGTACATTCACATTTTATTACCTAGTTATTCATGTATTTTATCTGGTGCGAAAAGGCTTCTGCTTCGATCTCTTTTGCTGCGTCGATAATATATTCAGTCCGCACTTAGTATCTAGTCAGTCGAGAATAGAGTGAGAACCAGGGGGTCGCTGGGTATCCGCCTTCTTGAATTCGCGAATCGATTTGTTGCGATTCAATTTAATTCAAGGAATCATGATCAGTTTCATTGTTGCCTGTGATTTACATTAGTTGGCCTTGGCCAATTGGTCAGTTCTCAGTCTATAGAAATTCACTGACAACCAATATTCGTCGGACGGAACATGAATTTATCGGTCAAGACCCAATCTGCAAGTATTTACTGACAATCACTGATTTATCTGTTAATAAAATATCGAACCTTTTAGTCCGGTTGCCCAAACCAAATCCATATAATTTTGTATTAAGTTTTTTTTTTCAATTCTTGGATAAGTAATAGGAAATGTTGAGCATCAAGAAAATGCATGCAGACATTCTGTTACTTTTAGGTAACTCTATATATTCAACAAGTTCTTCCAGCTCTGTAAGAAGAGTAGGTAGGTTTCTGAATTTTGATTTTTCATTTGAACCTCTGGACAACTGGTTCTATCAGAATAGTTGCAGATAATTTTTTGAAGTATAAATAGTGAAGTAATACATCTACGCCATCTGATATGATGAAGAATTTCGCTAGTCTCCATCATCAGCAGCTAGAATAGCTTGCTATACAATAATAGTATTCTTTTCTTCGTGAGTATTACTCAGATCTTGCCTTCGCTTTACTTTCCGCTATAGATCTCGTAAGGTTCTTCATGTCGACCTGTTACCATTAGCCTGTATTTAGTAGTGTAATTTATATTGAAAGATTTGTCTCCAATAGTTTTACTGTAAAGCAGTTCAATTAATTGCTTCTTATTTTCATTTTAGTTGAAAATATCACTCTGTGAAGGCAGAGGTGATATGTGAGTGCGTGAACTCTGCCAGCATGGCATTTCAACTTCTGCATACGTTAACGATATTCACTTAAGCAATATATATATATATATATATATATACGTATGTATATATATATATATATATATATATATATATCTATATATATATATATATATATATATATATATATATATATATATATATATATATATATATATATATATATATATATATATATATATATATGATGTATGGATAAACTGCGCAGGGACGCAAAACGATCGAGGGAATATTGGGTTTTAAATTTGTAAGAAGCTAGTAGAGTTTAATAGAGTGAATGATAACGTTCAGGTATTTCATTGTAGTATGAGTAATACATTACAACTGGCGATGAGGATATACTTTATTCAAAAAGAAATTGTCAACAATTGGTATACTTTGTTGTGTCTACGCAGAAAATATTTCAGTATTTAGTGATGAAATGGCGACAATCGAAGTGATTGAGCCATTGCGTGAAATCGATCCGGTAAATGCTGATCATACCATTTATAAAAGACGTATTGAACATTGTTTAATCGCGAATGAAGTAGCAATATTATGAATGAGCAATATTACTGAATTCGTTAAGTGAAGATGCTTATAAGTTAGTGCATAACTGTGTTCACCTAATGACCTAGAGTGTAAAAGTTATGAAAATTTAATCACTATAATGAGAATAATCATTACAAATCATGTTTCGCTGTTATTCGGCTCGATACCTTTTCTATACTGCACGAAAAAACATGCAATGAATCTTCATGGTAGTAAACAGCAAGGTTTCGCGATATAGCATATGTGTGTGTTTTTTTTATCCCAAGAGTTGGAATACGTACTTCGAGATATATACATTGTTGGGTATGATCAAGGTCAAGTTCAAGATTGTCTTATGGAAGAAAAAAACAATAAAATATTCCAAGAGATAATCAAACTAGCAACAGTAAAATCAGCAAGAGAAGATTTCAGACTACCACAAATGAAACAAGAAACTGATATGTATTACGTACGGAACGAAACGCAGTTTACCACAGGAGGTAGGCAAACCAGATGTTCATCCATGGTCCCGCCTTCAAGTAGAAGCGTTAAATCGGCGCCGTTCGATGCTCCACAACGATCTGCAGCCTGTACGATAACACTAACAATACAAGGACTCAGGGCTGCCGAGTGACGTCACGACAGGCAGGTAGACCCGAAGTCAGATCGTTGTGCGTTGGATAACGCCAACCGCAAAAGCATTAGGTTTTTTGAAATTTTCGAAGGGCTTCCGGTTTAAAGAGGGTACCAGCCGTCAACTGAGCCCTTCTTTGTATTCCATTCGAATATATTATGGAAAAACGATATTTCAAAGCAAATACCATTATTAACAAAACGACTTGCTGTGCAATCAAAGTCTTCAATTTGCGACTTTTGCATGACGCCAATCGGTCGTTTCATTTCCAACAGTAATTTTTAATGAGTGTATTTACTGTGCAGGTAATCACAATTTTTTCAATCTCATCAATTGTATGAATATTATATTATTCATTATGTAGATGGTCTTTCTCTGAACGGAATTTCAAAATATATTGAGTAAGTAATGCCCGTTTATTATGAACTGTTAAAAAAGTTTCTTCGAAATCATCCAAAATTTTGTTGAATATTATATATGCATATAAAACTATTCATACGATAACGTCTTTGGGATAAAGCAATTTTCCGTGACTGAAATTTTTAATAAGGTTAAAATTATCTCCGACAATAAACATTGTTTTTGTCTATATTATGCAACAAATCTTTGATTTCACTCATATTTTTGGAAGTAAAGGGAGTCTTCGAATCAGTTTTAAGATCGTTTCGCAATATTTTGTATGTCGCATCCGTATAAAAATGTGTTGACTTTTAAATCGGAGTACGTCATTACAGGCTCAGAAGAATATTTAAATCTGAATAATGTGACTTTATGAGTATCATTTATTTTGAATCAGCCTTTAGTTAGTTGAAATGAATTCAAAACATTAAGAAACTATTCAACATCATAATATGAAGATGTTTTTTCACAAGCTTCAAATTCCATTTTACTATTTCTAATTGCCTTCGAAAAACTTTTATTTTCTAATTCGCGAAATTTAATAGTTTTTGATAAGTAAGAAGGACGATTTGGGAGTTTGGAGGGCACTGCATCGTGTCTTAGTCTAGGAATTTTTAAACTTATAGTTATACTCGCCGGTTTTGGAACCCGTTGCAGTAGAACAAGTGATTATATTTTCCTTGGCAAAATGTAATTCACTTCGACGAACTTCGACGGAAAATTTTTTTCCCTGTGAACAGCCACCCATTCAGCATCACTTCGTCCGTTGGAAAACGGAAAAGGTACACTTTTGGTCCACTTTTATAGTTACCGCGGCATCCCGGTGCACAGCACGAATACGGCATTTTAAATATTCCGTTTTGGTGACATACCACGAAATAATCCTTTTACAACAAATCACAAAAAAATAAGGGAGAAACACCCAAGTCACTCCTGTGAGAAAGTAAACAAACACTAAAAAAGTAGGGTCAGACCGGTGGAAGCTCAATTCGCATATACCTCGCTGTGCCTACGTCACGCGTAGAGACGTAAGAGAACCAAGTCCTTGTATTGTCGGTGTTATCGGGTGTTATCGGCCTGTCCGTTTGCGGAAGACGAAATTATCCATTAGAAGAGTGTTCATTTAGGGAATGCTATTGTCGTATCTGTGGTGTGAAAGGTCATTCGGCGACGGTGTGTGAATCGAAAAACATAAATACTAAATTAATTAATAATGAAACAAGTCAGACTTACAAAATTATTAAGATGAGACATTTTCTGAAAAAGACACTCTGTTCAATATTGAATCTAATGCTCAAGTAATAAAAAATCAGGCAGAAATCGATAATGTACTATTCATGTTCATATTAGATACAGGAGCAAAATATTCAGTTAATTCAGAAAAGTTTAATAAAAAAAAATTTGCTTGAAGGAAAATTATGGAAACACATAAGGCCTTTAAGTTGTATAATGGTGATTGTATTTTTCCGTCAGAATATATTAATTGTAAGGTGACCTTCAATAACACTTGTAAAAATTTGAAAATTTTCGAAATAAGGCAGGCATATGAACCGCAATTTTTATATAACATTCCAATTAAATATTTTTCAATTGAATTTCATCTCTACTAACAAAGTTGATTATTCAATAAACAGGAACAATTTGATCCTAAATCATCGACTATTGTGTATCCATTATTATAATATATAATACTAAATAAATAATTGCTTCGCCAAATTCGACTTCCAAATGCAGGCGGCTGAAGGCCGCATTTTGGCAAACTTACGAAGCCGAGATAAGGAGATCGGCCCCGAAGGGCCCCGTCGATCGCCCACGTCCTTTCCGTAGTGCTTAGGCTAGGTCTCGCCTCGATCCGAGACGCCGATTTTCTATATCGAACGTTTAAAGTTTGACGTTTCTCCGAAATTCGCTAAAACGGAAGCATTTCCGACGCTTAAGAACCATTTTCGCTTCAATGCGACTCGCATTCACGTGACCGCCTTTCGAGCCGATAGTTGGTTGGACGGGTCGAATTCTATCGAGAAGTTTCGGCACCGCGAGGCCCAACAAGTACACGGTTATTATTCTACAAACCGTGCAACAAGTATAGAAGTATCCTACCGATTCCGCACGAACTACAGATTGCAGTGAGCAGATGGCGCGCCCATTCGACAGAGGCAGGGACGGGCTCAGCACTTGACGCGTCGCGTACCGTTCGACAGAGGCAGGGACAGGCTTTGCACTCATCGTGGTTCGGGCACCTATATTTTCATCGATCTATAGTTTTCACGGATCTATTTAATAGGCGGGGGAGCCTCTCACTAGTATAAAATACTAAAAGCAGAAACGGTTTGGACATGGAAGCTCAATCGTCAGATAGCTATGAATGAAATGAAAAATTTATCATAAGCCCTGATATTAGTTCACTATGATTCATCGCTACCGGTACAATTGTTTGCAGATGCTTCGGACTATGGTATAGGAGGAGTGATATCCCACACATTATAAAACGCGGATGAAAAGCCAATCGCTTTTGTGTCGCGAACTCTATCCAAATAGGAAAAGCGGATGAGTCAGATTAAGAAGAAATTGCTAGCTATAACATTTTGTTTATTTAAGTTTAACTTATACCTTTATGGAAGAAAATGTATGTTATCAACAGATAACAAAGCTCTCACAACAATGCGAAGATGGGCAGTTATACTTTCCATCATACTAGTATGATATTCAGTCTGTAAAATCAAAAGAGTCAAGAAGGAAAATGTGATTGGCTGCAATTAGATTTTATTCGTCCTTTTATGACTAGGTATGTCCTAATAGTAATAAATGCCTATTCAAAATGGTTGGAGATCTTTCCGGTGAAATAAATCTCCCTTAAAATCACAACTGAAATTTAGGGATCTCTTTTCACAAAATTTGGATTGACCCGACAGGTTGTTACAGATAACACACGGACGTTTGCAAGCGTAGAGTTATATAATTTTTCAGTAAAAAATAATATCGAACATACAACGTCTCCACCATTTCATCCATCGTCTAACGCAGTAGCTGAAAATTCCGTGAAAACCGAGAAAAATGCTTTGAAGAATGTTTTAATCGGAATCTGTAGATTTAAATACTGTTTCAAATAATTTGCTTTTTGATTATAGAAACACTCCGCATTCTACTCTACAGGTGAATCCTGCGGAAGTAATATTCCAGACAAAATTACGTAGCAGATTTGATCGTTTATTACCTCCCTTTAAATTTATGATGAATTCTCGGAAAACCCGAGGAATCGTGTTTTAACAAAACGAAATAATTGGTTTGGACATCGGTGAGTCAGTAACAGCCCGAGATTTTAGGTTAACCAATAAATCAAAGCGGATTAAGGGGATAAAAGAGAAAAGAATAGGGACAAATATTTTTGAATTGAATAACATAATTTGGAAGCGACATCCAAATCAATTCAAAAAATTTCCTTTCGACAACTCAACTATTCCAGATAATCCTTTAGAAGGGGAAGTGACTGAAGGCATCGATACCAATATCATCACATCTGAGTTAACTACATCAGATAATTTATGTCACAAAAGAATAGTTCAACAAAATGAAACATTGATATTAACGTAAAATTTTGAGGCATATAATGAGTAGGATTTTTTTATATATATGATATATTAGTGTATGGATTAATTGCAGGGGCGCAGAACGAGCGAGGAAATATTGGGTTCTAAATTTGTAGAAACCTAGTTGAGTTGAATACAGTGAATGATAACTATCAGGCGTTTCATTGTAGTATTAGTAATACATAACATCTTTATTCAACAATTTACGTTTCGTTATGAAATAAATGAATTTCTCAAAACACTTTTCTCAATCCATCATGATATGAGAAAATCCTGAAATCAATAAAGTCGTTTTTTTAACTCGAATAGCCTGTTATTGCTAAGAAAAGACAAGTAAATAAGAATACAATGCTAGCAGGAATAATTTGAATATATATAAATATATATACATATACATATAAATATATATATATATATATATATATATATATATATATATATATATATATATATATATATATATATATATATATATATATATATATATATATATATATAGGTATATATATAATATATATATATATATACCTATATATATAATATATATATATATATATATATATATATGTATATTTATATACATATATATATAAATATATATTAATATATATATATATATATATATATATATATATATATATATATATATATATGTATATATATACATATAAATATATGTATATATACATATATATATATATATATAAAAAATATATATATATATATCTATATATATAGAGAAATATAATATATAAAAAAAATATATATATATATATATATATATATATATATATATATATATATATATATATATATATATATATATATATATACACATATATATATATATATATATATATATATATATATATATATAGATATATATATAATATATATATATATATACATATACTTATATATAGATATATATATATATATATATATATATATATATATATATATATATATATATATATGTATATATATATTTGAAATAAAAACAATTAAGAAAATGTGTTATAAAATAGATGAACTATACTAATAAATTTGTAGGTTAGAATATTTGTTAATCAACGCGCGAGTAAATTTGATAAAATTCGACACTGCGATCGATGATCGCAGTATCTTCTGCCAGATCCAATATAATCAATCAATGTGGCTGACACGGCAAAACGAATTGAAATATTAGGTTATAAAGTTTCCTGGAATTGTAAAATTGCTAACATGAAACAGTTGTAACAGTAACATTAACTCACCCTATTCTTAATATTAAAATAGTTTCTTCACGGGGGCCAGAAGTATGATGCCGTTTATTTACTTTGCTACTTTATATTTGATCCGCCAATCGTACTTCGTTCATTTCACTTGAGGCAGAGAAGGAAAGTACGTCATTTCTGACCGACCCACGCCGCCGAAAATACGACGCGATTGGACCGAGCAGAGCCGAAAGATCCCAAGATGGCTGCCAGATGAAATGTAATAATCATCATCATCATCAATAGCCACCATTTCATCCAGGCTTCTGAATATAGTTCTCCTCTAGATCTCTCCATCTGTTTTCATTCAGTGCTGTCTGTCTTCATGCCAAACCCGCGTGCCTCTTCAGATCGTCAATCCATCTTATCTGGGGTCTTCCTCTTTTGCGTTTTCCGTCGTAGGGTCGCCAACTTTGTATACGATGATTCCAGCGATCATCTTGGTGTCTCTCATTATGTCCGGCCCATCTCCATTTTAGTTTTGCTGAATGTTCTACTGCGTCGATAGCCTTTGTCCGCGATCTTATCCATATATTTCTTTTTCGGTCTCTTAAGGTGACACCTACGATTTTCCTTTTCATGCTCCGTTGTGTTTTTGCTAGTTTGTCTAGGTTTGTTTTTGTGAAGGTCCATGTTTGTGCTGCGTTAGTTAAGACTGGAAGTACACAGCTGTTAAATATTCTAGTTCTGAATTTCATGGGAAAATCTTCTCATTTTTTAGATGGTTTGCAAGCTTGCAGAAGGCGGCCCAGCCCAAACGAATACTCCTATCTATCTCAATTGATTAGTTTTCTTTGTTAGGTTTGATGCATTGTTCTAAGTATATGTAATCCTCGACTTTTTCTAGTGGTATCGATTGAAGTAGAAATTGTCTATTATCTTCTGTGTTTGTTATAGTCTTTGTTTTATAGAGGTTGATTTTGAGGTCTTTTAGGCGGGATATTGTATTGAGGTCGTCAAGCATTTTTTGCAGATTCTCGTAATTTCCAGATATAAGGACGACGTCATCCGGAAACTTTAGATGGTTTAAATTTTTGCGATCGATGTTTATACCTAAGTTATTCCAGTTCTTTTCTTTGAGGATATCCTCGAGGGCTGTGATAAATAGCTTCGGGGATATCGTATTACCCTGTCGTACTCCTCTGGATACTTAAATAGGTGTGGTTAGATGAGAGTTCCGTAGCAGCGTTCTTTATCTATTGTTAATTCTGCTATTTACTAGTCCTTCTTCTACCGCCCAGAACTCGATACAATCGAAGGCTTTTTCATAATCGACAAACGCTAGATAGAGTGGGGAATTGTATTCGTTTGCTTTTTCAATTAAGATTCTAACAGTTAGAAGGTGATCAGTTGTATTATAGCCCTGTCTAAAGCCAGCTTGTTTCACTGGTTTATATTGATCTAGTCTGTTGGTAATGATTTTCGTTAGCAGTTTATATAATTGTGACAGTAGAGAGATAGGTCTGTAGTTTCCTAGGTTTAGTGGATCTCCTTTTTTAAATATGAGAATAGTCAGCGAGTCGCTCCAATCGCCTGGTATGTGTCCCTCCGATATACATTTATTGAAAAGCATTTTTAGGAATTTGACTAGTTCTTCTCCACCATCAGGTATAATATTGTCTTTGCCTGAAGCCTTGTTTCTTTTCCTCTCTGATATCGCTCTTCTAATCTCATCTTCGTTTATGTCGGGCACGTCCTTATTGATGTTTCGTTTCAAGTTTTCCTTTGATGTTTCAGGTGACCGAGTTCTGCACACATACAGTTCTCTAAAGTATTCTTCGACAGCCTCAATCATTTTTCTTGTATCTCGTATTACTGTTCCTAGATGGTCTCTCAAGCGGCGGTGGTTTTCATTTTTGCATTTCCCTTGTCTCAGGCATTTCAGATTTTTGTTATTTTCAATGATCTTTTCTGTTTGATCTTCTTGGTATTTCTCTTGTTCTTTATTCATCTGTTGTCTTATGTTCTTATTAATTTTAGTATATTCTAAGCTGTGTCTTTTATTTTCATTTAGTAGTTGTCTTCTTTTCTGCAACATTTCTAGAGATTTGTTGGTGAGTTTTTGTTTTCTTTGCTCTCTTCTTTCTGCTACCTCTGTTACGGCCTTCATCATTTCATCTGTTAGTATATTATTCATCTCATTTATTGTTAAGCCTTCTTTTATTCTTGGACAAAGCATTGTTTTCAGGAGGTTCTGATATTTTGTCTTATTTTCGGACAGTTTTCTTGTATCAATTTTTATAGGGTTTCTACGTTTGATTTTTAAGTAGCGTTCCATTTTCAGGAAATGTAATAATTTGATTAAATAAACATTTTTCAGTGGACTGATTTGTGAATCTAAACAATTCTCGAATCCACTGGCACACACACCAAAAATTTCATCAAAATCGGTTTTGCCATTCTGAAGGAGTTCAGTGACTCACACACGGACAGAAGAATTATATATATATATATATATATATATATATATATATATATATATATATATATATATATATATATATATATATAATATATATAATATATATATATAATATATATATATATATATATATATATATATATATATATATATATATATATATATATATATATATATATATATATATATATATATATATATATATGAAATAATTTATTCTATATAAACAAACGGCGTAGTTACCTTCTTCAGTACATAACAAACCATTAATGACAAAAAACAAATGTATATTAATAATAGTAAAAATATATTCCTGTAAACATCTCACTAACCGTCTTTATAGTACCCTTGGGTAGGTCTAGTCAATACTGTCATTTATGTCATCGATGTTTACAGGAATATACTTTTACTTTTATTAATGTACATTTGCTTTTAAATGTCAATAATGGTTTGTTATATGCTGAAGAATGCAAATAATCCGAAACTTTTATTTATATAGAAAAATTGTTTCAATACTCAACCTATAAACCCAATCATTTTAAATATAGACATATAGAAGACTAGGTAACAATATTCGAATTACTTATATATATATATATATATATATATATATATATAAAACAAATATATAAATATATATATATATATATATATATATATATATATATAAAAATATATAAATAATTAAATATATATATATATATATATATATATATATATATATATATATATCTACACATCCTTCAAGGTTGAAACCTCGAGACCCGTGCCATATATAAACACTAGACAGACAGTTTGGCTCTCAAACAAGCTTTTCAGTAGTGTCCCGTTCATAACCATATAACAGCCTCACACATGAGTGATCTCGAGTGATTCAACTCTCCGAATGAAGCCACACAAAACAATCTCTTTGGCGAGTAATGCTTAGTAAACAACACAACGGAGACAATCACGCTGAAAAGAACTATCGAACCCGAAAATATCTTGATGCCGAATACGTGAACAAAGTACTAAACCGGAAAAAGGAAGCAGAAGAAGCTGCCCGTAGTCGCTTCTTCCATATCCTAGGTTCAGAACCAGTTTAAGGCCATCGCGAACATAGAAACTATTGAACACGAAAAATCAGCCATTCCGAACCCGAAACGAAAAACTAGAAAGCCATCGCCGATAGTCATTAGGTGCAAATCCATATGAACCAGGCTGTCGGCAAACATGTCCGAAGATGGAATTCTCTCAAGTGAAGACTTACAAGACTGCTAGACTCGCAAAAAATTGCCTACCATACATTTTCGCTACAGGAAGAAAACCCTTGACGGTCGTCCTACGTAACCTTCCTGTTGAAGAAAGAAGTCCTTGAAAATCTTCATTCTCAGAACATCCCAGCAACGTTTGTCACGAGGATGGTGAACCATTTAGAGAGACGAATGCCACTTTTTATGGTAACCCTCCCAAGAACCAAGGAAAGCTAACAAAATTTTCAATTTAAAATACATCCTTCACCATGCCGTCAAGGTAGAAGCACTAAGGACAAAACACGGAGCAAGCCAGTGCCACAAGTGCTAGCGGTTTCATCATGGTATTAAAATGATACCAAAGTCATACTAGAGCTACTGGTATAAAACAGTTCAATGATGTTTTTAATATTTTGTAATTATCAAAAAAAAGATAAAGTTGCAATAGAACGTTCCAATTCGAGATGAAGGTGTAAAATAAAAAAAAACAACTTTGTAATTTTTTGAAATTCCAATAAATAAGCCTATTATAAGCGACTACTTTGAAAAAATATTACTTTTGACAGGTATCGAAAATCAAGTGACCACATCTGAGAAACTAGTATTTGTCCTAATAAGTGACAATCAAATTCGTTCTGTAATGTCACAAAAAAGGAGGTCATTAAGCAGGTGTGCTGAGTGGTAAAAATGCATTTGTAAACATTGAAATGGGTGATATTCAACAGTGATGTCAAATTCAAAAAGTAGACGGCAAAATTCTATATTTTGCCGTCTACTTTTTGAATTACTCAATATGCTCACAAAATTTCATGAGAATCGGTCAAGCCGTTTCGGAGGAGTATGGGAACGAGACACGAGAATTTTATATATAAGATACATATATATATATATATATATATATATATATATATATATATATATATATATATATATATATATATATATATATATATATATATATAATATAAGAAATTCGATAAGTTGCGTTCGATTAACAGGAATACATTCCGTCGTATTCGCAGGTCTGTTTCCAAGACATGACAAATTAGTGTTGCCCAAAACGGAGCACATATTGAACCATTTTTATAGTTTGCTGCAAATAATCACTTACAGAATTAACTATTTTTTATTGTTCAATCATTCCTCACCCATCTTTTAATTTTTCTGGAGAATAAATAAACTTGTTAATCTGACGTTTTTCTTTTCATCGATTACAAATTATTTCGGTCAAACTAAATATTCATCATTTTAAAGACGTATGATATTTCAAATCAGTAACCTGGCAATTTTACTGATGAATTTCTCATGACTATTAGCCCTCGAACTTTCATTAATCGAGTGTTACGCTTAATTAATGTGATCAAGGCCTACAACGATTTTTTTTGACATCGAAACTGTTATTTACGAATTTCTCGATTGAAACGAATATTTTTTCCATGAAGTTGATTATCATTAGAAATCCCATCTCAAAGCCTTTTAGAATCTGTGAAAATCGAAGATTGTCGCTATATGAAAAACAAGAGTTGGTTTTGAAATCTGAAAAATAAAAGACGGTAGATGGTCATAAATCCAATGCTAATCAAGTTTCCTAACAATGTTCAAGTTTCCACCCACACAAATCAACGATAATTGATTTATTAAGTAAGAACAGTAATCAAGTGAAAATAATAAATTTTTTTCTTCATTTTGATCACGAAAAAAAACGAAAATAGATTAAATCTGAAAGAAGAATTGAAATCAGCCAGGAGTTCTTTGAAATATTTCCTATTTGACCCAACCGAAATAGCAATGTTGGTGCCTTCTTTTTGGGACACATGGTATATATATATATATATACATATATATATATATATATATATATATATATATATATATATATATATATATATATATATATATATAAATATATCTATATATATATATATATATATATATATATTTATATATATAAATATATATATATATATATATATATATATATATATATATATATATATATATATATATATTATATATATATATATATATATATATATATATATATATATATATATATATATATATATATATATATATATATATATATATATATAAATATATATATATATATATCTCTATATGCAGTGGCGGATTTACAGATTTGCCGCCCGTAGGCTATTAAATTTTTGCCGCCTCTAAATTTTGATATCTTAGTCCACAATAATATCAATTTTCTATCAATAAAATTCCAAATTTATGATTTGTGCTCCATCATCCTCGTTACATCAACTTTTCCCGTATGGTTAGTATCATTGAGAACTATGGTGTACTGTTTTAGATCCTTGATTATTTTTACAGCAAATAATTATCGAAAATCATTGTTTTAAGCAAAAAATATCTCAATCATGTATCATTTTTAAAGTAACGAAAGGCATGTCTTAAGCTATACAATACTTACATAATATGAATTAAGCTTACATAAAAAATATACATTTAGCGAACGTTGATAAATATTTATTATTACACTTACAGTTTAAAAACAAGACAATAAATATATCTCTTCTTAATTACTTGTTAGTATCATAATTTAAGTTAAATTATAAAAGCATTACAATACTTTCTTGCGAGACTTTGAATTCGCAAAATTATTCATTATATCATCGTACGAAATCTTGTTCATTAGCTCTAACTCTATGCACAAGAGAGCTAAAGCGTTTAGCTTTTCTTGACTTGAAGTTGATCGTAGGTAGTTCTTTACTCTCTTCAAGCAAGAGAAGTTTCTTTCACCTGAACAATTTGTCGCTGGTGTACAAAGAACCATACGAAGTACCTACTATATCTAAGTTTGGATAAATGTTTCCTAGATTCTGATCTCGCAGGAATAAAGACAGACTTTTTAATAATTCAGAAATTGGTTTTATTAAATTTCTTTTACACGAAAGGTAGCTTTGAAAGTGCACGCATTCCTGAACTAAGTGAAATGTGAATATTGAGTCTTTTTTACGTAGGGTTTATGCAGATCAGATAAATATTCGTTTTATGCACCTGAACGAATGCATTTTGTTGAAAAATTTTTGATTTAGATAAATTGATGAATCCCTTGAAGGTATTCTATTGGCTAAAGATTTAACCTGAAAACAAAAACAGATACACAAATATGTATAACCAAATATTATTTTTGCGCCCCCCCTGAAGACAAACTCACGAGCCGCCTGCTTTTTGAATAGAAAAAGATATTTTAATGACCTGTATGGATTTTTGAAGATCGTGTTCACAGTAAACACAATAACTCGAAAAAATCATTTTTTCACTTCAAATTTTAATGTACTCATTCTACTAGAGAGAAGCTGTTGAATGAAAAATTGCAGTTAAGTATTGTTTTATCTTATTTTAGTTACTTAATTCATTCCGATTGGCATTTTCTGAAAAAGTAAGCTACGTAAAAAAGTTATCAAATGTACTAATGTAAATAATTCGTGTGCGACATGAGCGTTCTAGGCATGCTCATTTGGATTTTCCAAACTTATTCCTACTACAAATAAAGTAATTAACTGATGAAATTTATCAATTTTCCAATCAGCAAATTGTCTAACCTCATATTTTGTGAAGGGAATTTTTTTATAGTCAAGTCCCAGTCGTTCAAATATCAGTTATTCGAGATGAGTTTAAACCAAAGGACTATATTATGTCTATAAAATATTGAACTAGTTTTTTATTTAATCAAAATTAGTTAATTTTAGTCAGTATCTTTTACGCATAAAGAAATAACTTTCTGAAATTGAATTTGACAATTTGCAAACTAAGAAAATATGTAAAAATAAATAAATTTCGACTATGATATCGAATCGCTATTGGGATGTTCCAAAAATTCATGATCATTAATGTATAATTAATAAAGCGTTTAGCAATTTTTTATGTACAGATGTTGAAACATTTATTATTTAGCACTATATATATATATATATATATATATAAATATATATATATATATATATATATATATATATATATATATATAGGACTATATTTCAATTTTGGTTGAATATTGTAATTTCTCTCCAATTTTCGAAATTCGTATTTTGTGTGTATAATAATTTTTTTTTAATAATTTAATAATTTATCGATTAATTAAATAAAAAATTTGTTAACTAAATTTGCAGCCCCTCAAAATTTGCCGCCCTAGGCTCCAGCCTACTCAGCCTGCTGGTAAATCCGTCACTGTATATATATATATATATATATATATATATATATATATATATATATATATATATATATATATATATATATATATATATATATATATATATATATATATATATATATATATATATATATATATATACATATATTATATATGGTGGTGTTACTTTACCGTTAAAACCGGATAGGCTCCCTTCCACCTACTATCAAAAATCTTAAACAACTTAGAAATTTTTTGAATTTTATTATTGATCACTACGTAAAGTAGGTAGGTACAGGAGGCACTATTATAATCAGTGGATGTACTAGACTAGTAACTTCTAATTTGAAGAGCATTCTGGAATGGAATCACATTTTTTGTTCTAGTACGAAATATTTATTGCTAGAATTTTTTTGTTTGAACTTCATGTTCAATCAAACTGTTAGTGGCATCATTTAAGTACAAATTTTGGGCCATGGAATGTTCGATTTACATAAGAGCGAAGTTGCGTAACCTTGCTGTTCCATACAATTTCTCAAATAAGTTTTTGTCAGTTTCAATTTTGAAAATGATCGCTGTGCACAGGCCATAATGATAGAAATAGTTGAAAATAACAGAAATGCAGTGTACATTTGAGGAAAGCTTGAAGAGATTCGATGATTCTTTCAAATTTCATCAAAATGACGTTTCTTTTTTTTCTGGCGAGTTTTAGGAAATTCAGGGATTATTACCATTTTCTTGATTTACTATTTGCTTGCGTTTTTAAATCTCCAAATTCATTTCGTTTCTTTTCATTGTTTTCCAGATAGTCTTGTTAGAGCTTTGAGAAATTTGAAAGATCGATGGTCTTTTTCATACTTACAAAACATAAAACGCGGTTTCCCCTAGAGCTCGCGTTATAACAAAAGATTGCGGCTAACAAGAGACTTTGTTTCTTCCAGCTGCAGGACACTGTTTAAAAGTGGAGAGAATTTCATTATCTACCCGATACTTTCTTCTAGGTGATATATATTCCATTAATTTGTATATGCTCGTAGATTACTTGATTTTATTGAAAATGAAAATAATGAATTTTACTAAATTTTGTAATAATAAATGTTATGATCCTCCTGTACTCACGGCCTTTTCGGGCCGAGGGCCTCTTGCGGCAGGAGGCCTGTGGAATTTTACTCGACCTGCCACCCTATTGTTGCGCCACTGTATATATATATATATATATATATATATATATATATATATATATATATATATATATATATATATATATATATATATATATATATATATATATATATATATATATATATATATATATATATATATATATATATATATATATATATATATATATATATATATATATAGATATATATATATATATATCCAATTACAACAGTATATATGAGCCCGCTAAATGCAAAACTCTGTATGTGACATTTTGTTGATTTTACAGTAAACGATAAAAACGTATTGTGCTTATGTTTCTCTTCTCAGAATCCCGAAGAATGTTTCTAATAGTAGTAACCGATAACTGTAATCGAACAGCCTTGCAATTGTACCTATAGATGACCTAGCGGTTTGGAAAAATAGGTATAAAAGATACACTTGCAGAGTTTTGCACTTGAAAGCTAAATTCACGAAGTTTTGCATTTGAACTTACACACTTAGACAAATTAATTTTCTCATCAAAATTTCAATCATAACAAAAAATCCATACGTTTTTTTATAATTTATTGCAACATAGAACATAAAATGAAAAAATTATTCCAACAAAATCAAAAAAGAACATTTTTCCCAAATCCTGACTACTGGTTCTTCTTATAATTTATTGCAACATAGAACATGAAATAAAACAAAATTATACTAACGAAATCAAAAAAGAACATTTTTCCCAAATCCTTGTTATTCGACACGCGGTCACATCAGGAGTTGTCACGTGTTGACAATTGCACCCTGTGATTGGTTGTTTGATAAGTACGGAGTTTTGCATTTGACACATAGATATTTTTACAGAGTTTTGCATCTGACGTTAACATTTACTGACTTGTAACATGTAAAATATGAAGTTGTGCATCTAACAATCTGTACAGTGCTTTTGTCCATTACTGAATCTATCTAACCTACGATTAACCTCGTTTTTCATTTTTTTGCAAATACAGAGTTTCGCATTTAGCGGGCTCATATGGTCGATCTCTAGATTGAGCTACTGTTTATGGTTTCACAATACTTATGACCATTAATTTTCTATATTCCAAAAACATTTCAGTTACTCTGGTATTTGAGAACGTAGATATACCGTATCGAAATATTACGATTATTTTCCAATTTTTAATGAAAAGTGTATATGATATGAAAAAATTATGGAAAATTTAATAATTTGTGTGCTGCTGAAATAATTTCCAGGAATCCTTTGAAGATAAAGAACATTTCACTTATCCATTTCAGCGAGACTCGGAAGGAATGTCATTATAAGCCGCTGCTCCATATTTCATATTTTCCAACAGAGGTGATTCAGAAATCTGGTGCCTGAATATTTTGAAGATGCTTATGCGAATATTATACTCGAGAAAAGAACCGTGCATTAAAGTTTGCTCATTCAATCTACTGATTTTATAAAAATTAGTCATATATTCAAGAGGGTATATTAGAAAGGGAAATTTGTTACCACCCCAATTCTTCTCATCGTATAAATTCCGTCAAAGGCAGAGGATATGGCATGCCATTATTTCAGTTGAAGAGAGAATCATATGAGATGAAATTTTGCATATATTGTAAAACAATTATTTGAGATGTCACATTAAATCGAGTACAACATGCAAAAGCAACAATTTACATATTTACTCGTCAAAATTTATCAGCTTCAGGAAACAGAACTATATAAATTTAATATAGGTAGGTTATAATAAATAGAGATAATACGTGAACTAATATTTGGAAGAAGAATAATGTAAGATGAATTTCTATTAAAAATCTTGTTATATTGGTTATCCTATTGATTATAAAACTTACCTAGAAAATGAAATCTGTCATTAGTTAGTTCTTCTTCAAGCAATCAAAGATGAAGCTAACGAAATAATTTTTTTGGAAACTCTTATCTGTTTCATTGAAACTGTCAAAATTACGATTTCAATATATTATCTATTGTTTTTTAACTCACTAGGGACCTACAGTTTAACGCCGGTTCCGAACGGCCAATGGGTTTTAACAATGTACATTACTCAACTATTCGAATTGTGTGAACCACTTAAATCGATAGACATACACAAACATCCATACCTAATCCAGGATTCGAACCTAGCATGCCTGCTTCACAGATGGTTGCTCTACCTTTGCTCCACAAGGCGTGTGTTGATATCTTTTATTTCAACATTGATACTGAATAAATAATGTTTATTCTTCTGAGAATAATTTGAGCTGGCTGGAATATATTTCACTAAGGCATAACGGTTGGTTGATCAATTAGATATAACAAAGTTCCACAATTGACTCAAGATAACAGGTATCGCTTCATACGCTATGTGGAGCACACTGAAACGATCGAGAAGGAATAAAATTGATCAAGAAAATCACTTTTTCAATCCTGTCCACATAATAAGGTCCCTGAATTTTAATATCAGATCAACCGTGTTCCTATAATTTATAGAGACCAACTTGAATCGGACAAAATGTGTTCTGCACCAAAATAAACTGATCTTGAATTATATTCAAAGTAATAGCAAATAATGAGTTTTTCGACTAGAGTATACGAATATGAACATCAACCAATGTTTATATTAGACATAATCAAAATAAGTTCTCCTATGAAAAAAACATATATGAAACTTAAAGACAGTCTGAGTATGAAGAAAATAATATTTTTATTTATAAAAAAGTTACGTGTGTGTTCATTGAACGCGATCTAGTTAGAAAGCAATAAATATTTATTTTCTCTTAAATTTACAGGAGAGCTATTTTTGTTGCTTAGCCATTTAACGAAATAAACTGCCTCTGAAAATAATACGAGTTTGTTGGATGATTTTTTTTATAGTTTTCTGAGTTGAATTGCCTGAATGCAAGGAAAATTGTAGAGTTTACTTCTGTTGAGTAGCGTTTTAATTCTACTCGTGAGACTCAAATAACTTATGAACTCGCTTTTTCTAACATTGATATTTATCTTTCATTCGGTATACTTTTGAAATGTTGGAGGCGTTTGTTGCGATGTGCACTCGTTGACGATTGAATTCGTAATATGATGTGTATGACAAGAATCTGTGAACTTAGGGAAATAGCAGGTATAAGAAAAAGGGTGCAGTTTACTGCCGAGTTTATGATCGGCTCAAAGAAATTGACCGCCTAAGGACACATCTTCTTGTTTATACTGGATTGTTGAATTCCAAATTTGCTGGAACATTTAAGTTTACAGTTTTATCTTAAGATTTTCAGTGTCACACTCAACAACTTCGATAAAAAAAGCATCATACGACAACTCAATTAATATACAGTAGGTTCACGTAAGAAGTAATTTAGAATTGAAATCACCTTAACTGTACTCAGTTTGTAATCTTATTATGTTAAATGCCCAGTTGTATAAAATGAAAGCTAGCTCTGTGCGGAAAAACGCGCTCAGAGTCAAAACCATCAATGAGTCTAGTAAACACGCATAAACGTAACAAACTATTTTCAATTAAATACTCACAAATTAGTTCAAATTTAAAATCTTCCGATATTATAGATTCCGTAAATACCGACTTATGAGCTCTGACTCCGTCACTCTTCTACACAATTATTTTTTGACAAGAGATTGTATAAATTAAGACGCGAACGTTATGGGGATATTGTGTTTTGGAAATTTGAAATACTTTTTGAGTTTAATAGAGCTCTTTAGAGATTTCTGGTTCACCGGAAGATTCTGATTGTGTTAATTACAACTCATTCAATTTCAAGTTATTGTGCATAAGAAGAATATATTACGTTCTATTTGTCATGGGGCTATAATTCGAGTATTTATGCTGGGGCTATGTTCGAGTTCTTATTATGGGGCTTAAATTCGAGTCCTTATTCTGGAGCTATAATTAAAGTATTCGTTCCGGAGCTACAATTCAAGCACCAGTTGACAACTCCTGTTCTGAGGCTAGCAGCCTGGGAGTTTATCGCCTTCCAGTACTTGAAGCTACAATTTGGTTGGAAAATAATACCCACCTGCGATCGTCACACTAAAGAGCCAGGACAAAGAAGCGTTCATCAACAAATACCCAATGATTCAAGGTCACGTAAATTTAATAAGTTTCAAACAATATTTGTAAGCTGAAAGTCGAATATAATTATTGTTTAATACCTGATTCTTTATTGTTGAGAGGAATCCAAAGTAAGAATGTAGAAACCTCTGAGACTAAAAAGTATATTTTGTAACAGCGTAAACGATAGCCAATTTGATGTACTTTGATTCACAGCATTCCACGGGATATGGTTGAGGATCTCTGTTTCAATTTCTGCACTTGAAGATTCTCTAAATCGAATTATTTTCTCTGATGACATGTACATTATACGTATTAAAAATTAAGCGAAAAATTAGTTTATATATCATTTGTCATGTCGGATTAACTAAGGACCGCACCGTAGTCATTGCTCAGCAACTCTGCTAGACCTACTAGAATTAGACTCTTTTGTACGTTATGTTTTATTTTACCGCTGCAGAAGTTAGGAATAGCTTTTGTCGTTATCATAGTGACAACAAAACTGCGGCGTATGAAATTTTCTGTGTATGCATTGACTGGTAGATATATACCAAATACTCAAAAGAGGCGCGTATATTGTGATTGGTTCCGAGAGTTTTTAAATGCGTTATAGTTTGTCCTTTGGGTAATACTATTTTGAGCAAATTGATCCCAGTTTTCCTTAGCCTATCAGATAAAATCTTTGGTACAAACAAGACTGCAGGTACATGACGCTCACAGGTTATCTTTGGCCAAAAATTCAGAATATTCACCTGGATAATATTTATTATAGACTTTTTATTTTCGGTATTGCAATGATTATGATACAGCTGCCAGAATAGAATAAAATACGTTACTCAGATGCTAAGATGCTTTTACTGTATTCAACGAGCCAATATCTCCAGCTCTATTAAACAGTTGTTTATAGCACATCAATAATTCGTGAGAATGAAAAGGAACGTCGTAGCCAAACGTAGTAAAGAAAAGTATTCATCAACTTTGACGAATTTAAAATCATGGATTATGCCATATTTTCAATATATTTGTCTAAGGCGCAGGTCCAAGAGCTTTCTCTAGATACGTGTATTTGACAAGTGAAGATATAAATTATTAGAAGGCAAGAATCAAAACTTTTCTTTATATTGTAGAAATTAGAGTATTTCTTTCGATTGATATTCGGTATAGATGCATTTTGATTTATCCCAAGGATTCTAGTAGTGTTAATTTTAGAATCTTGTGAATTTAATTTCTTGAGGAGGACGTATAGTACGGTAAGTTGATCTTAAATTTGTTGATCAAATTGTTTTAATTCTTGAAAGAAAAAAGTGCACTAACTTAGTTTTGTAGGAATATATGTTTCCAGATGTGCCATATTCCTGTGTACAGATAGTCCGAGAGCTTGCGAACCATTTAGGGTAGGTTCTTGGGCACTATGAAAATTTTGTCATAGTCCTTGAAAGAACCCTGAATGATGAAATTGAGGTATGGCTTAACAGTAGCGGCCTAACTTGAAGATATAAAAATTTCAAAATGCCTCAAGAGCATTTTTTTTAATAAGAAATTTCCATTTTAAAGATATTCAAGGGTTAGTGGGAGGTCGCTACCCTCCAGCCAGAATTCGACTTTATTATTCAGGGGTCTTTCAGGGGCTATTACAAAAATTATCATTGTGCTTCAAGAACCTACCCTAAATTGTTCGCCAGCTCTCGGACTAACATGCAAGGTGATTATTTTCATCATTCTGCGAACAAAATTTATACTAGAATAACTAATTCTTTTTTATTATATGATAGAAGAAAACTGTGTCTTACAGAAATCCATGTAGAATTTATGTGCTGTAAAGTATGTAACTGTGCACATAAAGGTATCATACTCAAATATGACATGCAGTTTTCAAGGAAAAGATTACCTACAGAACTTTTTGTCGAATTGTTAACCATATACATAAATTAGCTTTATGGAAACAGTAACATAACCATGGTTTTACTGTTGCGAGGTTCAATAACATCATTATTATATTTGACATATTTCAATTTTATTGAAACTACAATCTGCAATAATTGTTAAAACGAAAATATAGAATTATTATATTTGGTCTTTCGACGACTATACAAACAATGAAATCATTTTACGCTAGGGTACATTAAGTCAGATAATAGGGACTTAAAGCAGTTCTAAAAATCACCACTTATCCGTATACGTATCGCAAAGCGCATGTGCAGAAGCGATACGTGTGCTTCGTTACTTTACGTGGAACGTATCAATCCGTCACACGTACCTAACGTACGTATTGCTTTTTTGTGTTCCGTGCTCTCGTTTTTCAACGACCAAACGACAAAAGTGATGTTGTGTGCTCAAAAATCATAACCTTATTTTCTATGATCATAACAAAGTAAAGTACAATAATGGATTTAAAAAGAAAAAGACTTTTTTACACTGGCAATGACGATATAATTTTGCTGAGGGAGATATCGGGGCATAATCCATGATTAATAAATAATAGGAAACGCGAAAGGTCACTATTTTTTAGTAGATGTCAACTCTCACTATTTTTTAGGTTAAAAATTAAAACACATGTATGGTTACGTTGCGAACGCGTTTGCTTTATGTCTCTTTTTGATTAATCACGTATCTCCGTTGCGTTACGTATACGGATAAGGATAAGTGATCTATTTGAAGAACTGCCTTAAGTCTCTAATAACATGGATATGAAACATGAGTTTTGGAACATATTAGTTGAATACACCAATTAACTTGAAGAAAAGATATCACAAAATTTATGATTCATCACAAAAATTTAAATTCGGAGTCAACTATACAGTCAACTTTCCTAATATCTAGCATGAAAGGGGGACATAGAATGCCAATAATAGAACTGGTGTCCAATTTTGAGGGACTCTGACTAGATAGAAGATTCTGCAAAAGTTACAATTCATTAAGAATTCATGAGAAATGTCTGATTTTTACAAAAAAATCCAATAGTAAATGTTCGGTTTTGGCAAGAGACATGTGGGTAAGAAGTTAAAGAGAGGTACAGGATCGTAGCGGGGGAACAAAGGAGATAATTATACATAATTTTACTAAAATCAATATTATTCTGATAATGTACAAAATATTTATAGACACAAAGTTATCTTTCAATAGGCAAAGAAAGTTTTTCTCTGATCAGACATAATACGATATACAAAATATTGTAAATTGGGGTGGACGATAATAGTATATTATTCAACGAGCACAAAATGATTGCTATTTTTCACGACGGTGAAATCGACACTCACCTGCGGCTCGTGTCCACCCGAGTGGAAAATTGTAATTTTGTGGAGTAGAATACTATACTTTGTCCACGACTTCCTCGAAAAAACTGGTAATAATCTGCATTTTCAACAATAAAAATAGTTATCAAAAGCATTGACATAACATTTTCTGTGTTCAATGAAAACTGCTTTATTGGAGTAAATATTCAATAAGTTGGGCATTATATTGAATATTAGTTTAATAATTTGCCTAAAAGTTATCTTAGTAACATAAAACCTAAAAATCTAATGACAATACTATCCTAACAATGTGAATGATAGTCTCAAGTTTGGACATACGTTTTGAGAGTGACGTCATGCAGTGTATAATAAACCATTATACACACTAGTGAATAATAGGTATAATTTTACTTCAGGAAGCACACGTATAATGAATGATCTATAGTACAGTCGTGGACAAAATATATTATTTTAATCAGCGAAGAGAGTGATTCGATTTAGCTATTCTGTGGAATTGATTTATATTCAATTCGACATAATATCCTTATACTGCGTTTGGAGCGGTCAATTATCATAATGAATTTCTAATACTGCCTCAGGGTTTCAGAAACTTACCTTGAAGTTCGAAACAATTTGCAGATAATACACTTGGGATATTATTTGAAAGAAAATAGTTTCTTCAATATAAATGATATTGAAGTACATTGCTAATGAGGTCAAATTTCCATAGCTTCGAGAAAATATAACCGTGAAAATATAAATCGAATTTTCAGAACGTTGAAGTCATTTGCATGTCCTCAACGTATGGCGAGAAAAACTCTTTGAGATTGTCAATGGTATAAACTTATATTTTCAAAGTAAAATTAATTGAATTTTTCGTTGATAGAAAGAATGAAAACGAAATTATTATTCGAAGGATCAAATACATGATATAGTCAAAATGACATCAAACATTTCATATAAATTAATTCAGATATCATACACTAGGAATTCATCAACTGTATAAAAAGCGTTTTCCGACAAAACTACGTTACAGATACAGTTATAAAAACTATTGAAAGTAGGCTCACGCAACCCCGCAGGTAGGTTTGTTTTTAAAGATTGCCTCAAAGTAATATGGATTGCTCTTAAAGAGTTCCAACCTATGTTTATGATTACAAAGGAAACTGTTAACGAGTATCGTATTTATGATGGAAGTTATATGACTTTTCCATTTCAAGGACATGTTAATTTACAATCCAAGGTGTGTAAATTCAGTGACCTGAGAAATAGAAGCGTCCCTCATTCTAACTAAATGACTGATTACAGAACTAGCCGCGGAAGTGTAAAACTGTAGCATGCATGTTTTTGTACAAATCTAGTTTAAATTAACTGCGATAGTTCATAAATTGTTTCCGATTTTCAACATACGATTTGATTAGCTTATAACACCTACCCCATAAATCAAAAGGCTTGATCTAAGCCAGCAAGATTCCATGCTTCAGTCAAATGCCTTAATCAGGTAAATAAATAGAGCTGTGACATTATTCATTCCATTCGATTTATTGTAAATCATATCTAGCTATTTTACTAGTGCTGAAATAATTGTAGATAGCTCCTCCCTAAATCCACACTGGAGGTCGGAAATGGGATTATGTTTATTCAAGGAGCTGACTATCCTAGCAACGAGCAACTTTTCAATAATATTGGAGAAAACGGACAGCAAGGAAATTCGTCTATACTTACTGACCAATTTAGAATTATCTTTCTGGTGAAGGCACATAACCTTCGATACATTCAGAAAATCTACAAAATTTCCCGTGCTCAAACAATATATTGACAATATCGCGTCAGGACTAGTTGAATTAGAGTTACCAAGGTCATAGAAAATGTTCGACACTACTTCTGTTTCACTAACGACCCAACATGATAACTTTACCAAGAAAACATAGCGTTTGGAATTTTCTCGGACAAAGGTAATTTTAAAATGCCTGTTTTCATGCTTATGGCAATATTTGTAAAGCAATTATTGAAGTAATTTGATATACGATTATTGTTTACTGATTCCTCACCATCTACCACAACAGCGGAATTACTAGTCTTGGGAATCGACTTTATAGAATTGCTCATAACATTCCACGCATTCCATAGTGTTTGATTTAGTTGCAGAGTTTGAGAAATTTTTTTTTGATAAAAGAAATTACTCTCAGCCTCCAGGATAACCCGCTATAAATTCTTTTATATATTATGTGAAATTCAAGTGTCGAAATATTACCTTTATACCACTAGTTATGAATACGTTTTTAGTTGAAGTACTACTTACCGTAATCCATGTGAAAGTCAGATTGAAATAGTACTCCATAATTTCAATGATTCTAAAGAACTTACCAATCATGTAATATTTCTGGAAAATGCTTGACCACTGCTCACTCCCTAGATATTCATAAAAGGAAAACATATTTCTATTGGAGAAAGATGAATAATTTTGGCTACTGCTAAAACCTCATTGAATTGTAGTCAACATGTCACTAGTTGACAAATCAGTGACCCTTGACGCCTCAGTAAAAACCGGAGACAAACAATATTAGTCGAGTGGGTAAGTCAACCGAAATTTGACAGCACTGCTGGTTAGGAAGTTAATATTTAGGTCGTCACAAAGCACAAGTCTACAAGAAGGACTTTTGTTAAAAATATATTTTATGCTCTCTTCCAGTTTCTCTGAAAATCCAGCAATGAAACCGCCAGGCGCACGATACATGCACAGAACTAAGTAAAATATTGCTATTAAGTTTTATGGCAGTACACTTTAGCACTTTATCACTGCTTACATCCACTAATGTCTAGACTGCAATGTTAGAAACACTGGACTTTGCCAAGATTATTACTCCACCATCATGCCCTACAATAAGTACTAAGAATCTGCAACATTGATATATCTTAAGTCATCAGAATTATGCCAACTTTCAGTTAAACATGAAATACCTATATTTTTCTCTAGGAAAAATGGTTCAGTTTCATAAATGTTTTTCATTAAACACTATACCTGCATTTAAATAAGCAATGAACAACTGAGATGAAGGGGTATTTATTTTCACAAATGTATCATCTATTTCACCATTTTTGTTTGAGTTATCTTGTGAAAAAAATCTGTTAATAGATACTCCTTGAGACCATACTGATGAGTCAAACATTTTTCACACTTTTGAAGATGGAATGGTAACCTTGAAAGAAGAATAAATGTCAGGTTGTTTGGACGTTAATTTTTCACAATTCCGAAAAGAAACCAGCCAAATCTACAGAGTTAGTCGAAGGATACAATCTGCTAACATGAACGAAGCTTGATCTAGGTATACTCAAAAATGATTTAGAATTACTCGTGGTGTGCCTATTTTCAGATTTTAATGCGCTAGAGTCTAAGGTCTTGCTGGTTTTCACCGGACCTCCAGGAAGGCGGAAACAACTTAATCTATTCATGACTAACTAGTTTCGACTTGATGAACAAAACTAAATTTGAATTTACTACGTTTATTATCACAAAATATTTTGTGATAATAAACGTAGTAAATTCAAATTTAGTTTTTTTCATCATGTTAAATTATCACGTAGTAACGACGGATTCTATCAACTAGTTTTGACTTGACTGCTTGCAACTGCAATTGCGGACGGCACTACTTCTGCTGCAATAATATTGTTTTTGTTTGGTGCATGCGACAGAATTTTCGATTGATATAACAATTTTTCCGAAAACGTCAAAAAATTACAACTTTTTTAACCTCAGTTCTTAATGTTGAAGATTGATTTTACAGACATCCTTTTGTTTTTACTTTTTTGTCCGGCCGTGAGCGTACAAAAGAGAGTACTTTTTCGTACGGCAATTTCAATAACGTCGGGCGGCGTACAGTTGGGTTCCGAATCCGACATAATGTAATGTGTAAGAAAAATCTTATATATTTTACTATAACTAGTTATTTCTTAAAACTCGGGTACTTACCAAAAACGCACAGTCCTATAATGCGTAGTAAGTGAATTTAAATGTTTCTGATAATTATTTTGTTGATTTGTCAAATTTGTGTTGCCTTGACTCCTACAAAACTACTAATAAAGGAATCTAGTTATACGTTTTTTTACATCTAATCTTTTTTGAAAATATTATCTTAATTCTATAGTTTGAACACCGTTTCCGGAAAAAATCGAATGTTTTATTCGGAGCGAAGCGTGGCTCGACTAAAAACATTTAGTATCGCCAAAAAAAGTATCACTTTTACTCCTAATAAAACATTATACTATGTTTCTGGTTGTTGTTGAAAGTGTTTTGTTCTTATCGCTGATACCAAATTATCAGTTATTATCATTCACTGAAATTGAACAGGTATTTGTGATAAATTGCATTAATTCAGTTTTGTCCTCGGTTTTGTCCAAAACAAAATTGTCTTTTCACGAATTCACCTATTATCCCATCTTTATGATATATGACGCATTTCAGGTAGTTTATTTTACTGTGGAGCCCTCCTGTAGCCAACTAATCAGAAGCTTCATTTGCAATAAACTCATTTTCTTCAGATATTTGAGGATTTCACAGCAGTTAATTTCCATTTCATTCACAAATTGCACTTTTCTACCTTGGGCACAAGTAAGGTGTTATACTGAACCACACATTATACATTTAAGGCCAGTATTACACTTGGATTTGCAATAATTGCATTCCTGATGATATTTATGGTTGCGGTTTATCGGCATGACAAAAAATTGTGAAGTAATATAATAAATATGATTTAAACATCATAAATTACCCTTTATCTATAAAGAACTGCACATTAAGATGTAGATTATTACTGTAATTAAATCGGTCGAGCGCCAGAATTGTATCTTTCACGTTGAAAATGTGTTAGCAACGACATAAAGCAGCCCGACAAAAGAGGTGAAATGAACGACTTAGATTAAAAAATTCGCATGTTTGGCAACACGGCTCGACTCGTTGAACGTTTAACGACAGCAAACAGCGCCAGCCCACAAAATAGGAAGGAAACTCCCAAACATATTTCATATCATTGGGTATTTCAAGAGTGTTTTATGTTTTGTGTGTAAAAGAGAACAGTTGTAATAGTAAAGTAATTGGTTGTGTATATTCGTTTTAAATTTAGAAGTTTTTTATTTCAAAAATGTTAAAAACGTCTATCTAATTTTTGAATTTAGAGGTATTTTATTTTACTTTAGTTAACAAAATCTTTTTGCATTATCTACGTTGATATAAATAAATAAAATCTTTTTTGTGTTTTATTGACTCTCAAAACACCATTTTTATTCGCTTATTTCACCATTTTTCGGAAAATGTTTTTTTGTCTTGTAATGCATTATCTATGCTTTATCCTGCCGTGCAGTATCTATTAATTTCCATTAAAGGATTTTTTTGTCGTGTAATACAATATCCTACCGCGCAATATCCATTAATTCCCATATAATGCTTCTTTTGTCATAAGATACGTTATTGTGTCGTGCAATCTGTTTTTTTCAGCGACTAAAACTTATTTTGTCGCTGGTTTGTTTATAAACTGCCGTGAGAATGATGGTGGGTATAAAGAAAAAATGTCGTTGTCTGATACAATTTTTCTATTAAATCAATGTCGGACAAATTACCTACAATGACGATACGTTAAATATTCCCTGTAACGAGAATTTGGCAATAGTATAACAATAATAGATAAAAAGATAGTATACTTAAAATATATGCTCCGGCTAGTCCAATATGGAAAATTCTCGTTGTATAAATTTTTTTATTTTATCCAACTCTGATTTATCTCAATATAGACAATGAAACAAATAAAAATTCATTAAAATCTCTATTAAAAATTACTAGAACCTTTCATTCAAAGATTAGAACTTTTTTTTATTTAAATTTTGAGCCCAATTGTATCAGTATACTGATCTTATTTTGTTGTCTTCTTCTATGGTTGTAATTTAAAAGTATTCAGGTAGGTTGATGTTCAAACTCCTATGGTCTTTCATATTCTTGGGATGCTTTGTAGGCTCCTGGGATCTTCTATTAGAACACCTAGCGTCTTTAGGAATCCTGCTTATATTCCTGGGGTCTTTGATTGGGACTCCTATTATTATATTCCTTAATTAGAACTTCTAGGGTCTTTGCTAAAATTTACAACAACGAACTTCAAATCACGAAACATGAAAACACCTTGTTTGCTGCGTAGATTCCTATCATTTTAAATCTTATCTACAATCATTATTCCATTCTTCGAATCAAATGAAAAAAACTAAGAGATTAATGTAAATATATTTACGAAAGGATTATCTACATATTCTAGAATACAAACTTCGGAGACCAATACGAATTTTGAAATGGAAATTAAATTTTAAGTTCACAAATTTGATCCAAACTATTTAATCGTTGGAATCAATCAATTCCTAGCGCAAGCGATATTTAAGAAAATTTATTATATTTAGAGAAAACTAAAAACTCTATTGCCTTTACAATATAATTACGTCGTACGTATATAATTCTTCAGCGTCACAAATCGAAAAAAAAGCTACGCTGCGCTGAGCATTATTCATTGGCTTCAAACAAATTTTATCCCCTGTACAATTTAAACTAACGCTAATAATCGAATCTTCTTTTATACTGATTAATCTCATCCTCATGTATATATAGATGAAGAGTTTCAAAGGTTGTTGGTCGGGATGATTATTGAAAAAACCAATTCAGTGATTTGCCGACGTTTCGTTTATTTTTATAAACTTCCTCAGGGTTGACTTTTTCCGTCAGAATGTAACGTAAATTTCTCATGAATAAAATAGAGAACAAAGCAACAAACAATACTTTCGATGTTCGTCGAAAACTCCACATCTATATCCTCATGTATACTAATCACATGATGGAATGAAATGATTCAAGAATTTCAGCAATTCATACCAGTAAAATCGATTACTAGGGCCTAAGGTCATTTGCAAATTTGGATAACTAAACTTCAATTATAATAATACTTCTTCGAAAAACCTCCGCCAATGTTATTTTTATCCTCATCTACTAGGTTCTTCAAATAGAGATACGTTCACACAATTTCACTACTTTTTGAGATAAAAGAAGAGATCATAGGTACCTATATACGTTTCATAACGAAAGTCTGTTTAGTTTTAGTTTTTTTTCTTAGTTCTAATTGAAAAGTTATATTAATTAAAAAATTAATTGTTTAATCCAGTACCGAAAACACGCCGGCAGTTCCCCAACCAACAAAAGGGCCTGTGACGTCACAAAGTTTATTTCTACTCATCGTAGCATACAGCTGATACAGTGTTCTGGCTTTTAATCGATAAAATTTTATTGTTATCGTCAATATATTAATAAATATATCTGAAATGTCAAATCAAAAAAGTTATCGTGCTTGCTTCTCACCATTATGTACAAATACAAAAAAAACTCCCCACAAAATGTTTTTAAATGTTCCACATGGTATAGATCAGGTATATTATGGAAATTAGACTTTATAAATTTTTCATCACCCATCACTAAATTATATAATATAAATAAAAGTAGCTATTATAAATAATTTTCGTATCTTTTCAGTCAATTTACCGGTAGAAGCCGTTGACACTGTACGAAGATACATACCCCTTAAGTGTAAGCATATAGAAAATTAACTGCAAGTCTGCACTATTATTACAAGAGACCTATTGTTATGTTACAAATAATAAGTTCACGTTTTTACCATCTGTTTTAGCCTTATTCACTTCTAAGCTTAATCTTGCCGAGAACACATCTCGTTGATTTGCTTCATTTCAGTTTTGTTAAATTGAAAATTATACAAATATTGTAGTGAAGTATAATAAATAGTTTTTAAAAACCCTCTTGGTGTCTCACGATACATATCTACGAGGAATTTTTTTAACATTATGACGTCACAAAAATTACCAACCATCGTGGTGTGTTTGTACACGCGATTTAAATTATTTATAAATAATAAAAAAAATTATTTAAGAGTTTTTCGCTTACTGTTAGTATAGTTTATGATAAAATTTCAAAATACATTAAAAAAATTGATCTTTTTTTTTCAAGAAACCAATTAAGGACTTTCTTTGAAAAACATACCTAATGAAATTTATTGTTATATAAGTAGGCTAGAAACGTGTGGAAAATATGACGATCGCTATCGGCAGAAACAAGTTGTCAAACATTGAATTTTATTTTTCTTTCAATTTAATTTAAGAATTACTTGAAAAAATTACTATATAATGCTTCAATCATATTGTTTTGAAATTTTTATCACCTGTATTCTATCAAAAAAATTTTGTAGAAATATAAATGCTTAATTCAAACACAATCAAAATATATTTTTTTTAACGAGTTTCCTAAAATATACCTAATACCTTCTAGAAGAAGAAAGTGTAAAATTGAGATAGGGAACAAATAATTAATTATTTCAGTTTAGTCAAATGCAACTTTTGGAAAAGTGAGAATATTTTTTAATTGAGAAGTAAAAACATTTGTTTCTTAACTTGTCTTTTTCAAAAGTACACTCCCTTTATACATCAACGGGTTTATTGAATTATTGAATTAACTTTTTCAGTGAAGGTTTCTGTTACCTCTGAATCAGAAAAGTATTTTTATGCACTTTGAGAGCAATAAAGAATGAAAGAAACCAACAATATAGTAGCAATTCATATTTTGTTAATCCATTCGATGAGACTGTTCTTGTTTTCACTTCTACCGTTTAGTTACATCTTGTATACCTTAACAAATCTATGATATCCTATTCAATTTATTAATATCTCAAACTATTTTATTCGGAATCGTCTAAGCCCCACTAATTATTTTATTGTATCTTCCTATTCGTCTTTGTTTCTCAATACATTTTAACTTACTTTATTCCATTTCGACCATTTCAAAGACATTCTTAATTCTTCTTCTTTTAAATTTTGAAGTTGAAACAAAGAGTAGATATGAAACATAACTGATCATTAATGACTGAATACCAATAATAAATTTTCGGTCCGTCCTTTATTGTTCATTTCTCTCGTGGAATTAATACAGTTATTCAGATTCAATTTGATGCACAAAGAAGCGTTTCTGTTCGCCAGGCCCGTAGCCAGAAATTTGGTTTGGGGGGACCCAAAAGGTAGTTATAATTTTTGGGGAGAGGAGAGGGGCGGAAATGGTTGATGGGTGTCTTGCATGGATATTTGTTATTAAAGTTGGACTTATTAATATCATCACTGTATTTTAATTGTCAGTCCCGCACATACATATCAATTGTCAAACAATTCAGTAGACAAAATTTAAAATTTTAATTTTCGCGATTCCTTTGCTTCTCGAGAACCCCATTCGGATCGATATCTAGGTAATCTTCTGTTCAAATGTGCTAATAGATTTATTATAAATGTCTCACAGGCGTGACGTTGTCATAAAAAATATGGCTTGTTATCGATAGACATATTTTTGAAACATGATTCACATCTTTAGGAAAATTTTAGGAGTCACGGCGTTTCGGGGGAGGGGCCGGGCCCGTCGGGCCCTATGGCTGGCTACGTGCCTGCTATTCGCAATGTATTACTGAGAAACAATAGCATTGAACTCAGCTACAAATCATCAGTTATTCACATAGGTGTAGATTATATGAAACTAATTTTCAGCAGTCATTATACCTAATATCAATCAATTTTCGCATAGGCTGCGTGAGCTAATCTTTAGCTTCACAATCGATTAAATGGGACAAATAGTAGGTATATTACGCGAGACTAACAAAATAACATTTCTTTGTATGAAATTGAGAGAAGAGCAGTGCCGGATTTAGAGGTATGATGCGCTGATGCAACAAAGAAGTGTAATTATTTTTCAAATAAGTTAATAATATATTGTTCAACTAGTGATGTAAGTAAGGTTTTTTTTCAAAGAAAAAACAACGGCCTTAGCTCGTTTGCCAATAACTTCGAAAAAAACATCTTAATGGGTTCAACACTTTACTTTTTCTAGGAGCACGATATTATGAGTCTTTCATTTCACGAATCTTGTGTTAATTTCATCATATCTTATTTTCCATATTTCTGGCAGTAAGTTAGCTCAGGTTTTCTCTGCTTCATTTAGTATTTCTCAAGAAGTATTGGAATAATTCAAATTACCTTCTGAATCTTGAATTCATCATTTAGTTACAGGCAAATCAGGAAAATCTAGAAACAATGAGCCTCACAAAAGAGCATGTAAAAAGATTAACACAAGGAGCCATGGAAAGCAAAATACTCGGAATTTCGTTAAGAGATAGAATAAGAAATGAGGAAATGCCAGAAAGATCAAAACTTAAAGATGTGATTGAACGAGTAGCGCGACTGAAATGTAGCTGCAAAGCAGCCACAGATGGAGAACTAGAGTCACCCACTGGCGGCCAAGAGACATTAAAGGGAGCAGAGGCCGACCACATATGTCTAGACGATATAAAGTTTGACAGAGACTGGTACAATGAAGACCAACATCGCCAAACTTGGAAGATGTACGGCCTGGCCTATATCTAGGAGTAGATGAGAGAAGGTTTTTGAAGAAGAGAATATGAAGAAATAAGACTAACACATACTGACGTAGTATATAATGATGACGTGATAAAGTGACAACAGCCACCTAGACGGAGTAGGTAATTTTCGTCTCTAGTGACAAAAGTTAAGATTATGGGACTTTTCCTTACTCGTGAAGGATATCATACTTTCGCTTGAGTTTTTTGATGACGAATAAGGTCTTTTTTTGTAGAGCTCTTAGAAAAAAATTTTTTTCAACAACCCGTGTGGTAAAGTTGTTTAATATAACGTTGCACCCGATCATGTTGAATTTCAGTTATATTCGAAATGTATGCAAAGAAGCAGTACCGTTTCATCTGAAGTTTCGGTAGGTCGTGACGTTATTTTCTCGACAATTTTTTTCTTTCAAGAATAATATTATAATATATAATGCGAGGACTGCAACCTCTCAAATAGTTTTTTATAGTTGATGGAATCCGTCGTTACTACGTGATAATTTAAAATGATGAACATAAACAAATTTTGAATTTACTACGTTTATTATCACAACAATAATTTGAAAAATATAAAACTGCGATTGCAATTTCGGTCACTAGACCATCATCGGGCCGATTGAGTTAAGAACTGAATACATAATTATAGATTTGCGCTTAAGGGCGAGAAAGAATTATTGCAAGTACCTAAATAGTCAAGAGGAACATATTTCAAGAAGGGCTAATCGGGTGGATTTCCCATATTGGTACAATTAAATGTTCTTAGAAAAATCATTTTTGTTTGAGTACACTGAATATAGGAGGATATATCAAGTCAATCTAGTCGTTCAGTCAAGTTTAAAATTTTCCAATAATTCTAAGTAAGTAAGTTTGGTTCCTTTCGGCTTATTTGTGCATAATTTGGTAGTTATCTATATGTGAAAATGGGTGGGTGTTTTCACGGCAATAATTTGAAAACGTTGAATCCGTTTTATTTTTCAGAAAAAGAAAGTTGGTGTTCTTTAAATGTTGTCTTGAACGATCGACCAGCCTGACCTATACACACTCGTTTACATACAGGACAAATCAACTTATAAACTCCTGAACTTTCAAATTTGAAGTGATATCTTTGCCATTGAACAAAAATCCTCAGAGTTTTGTCTTAGGTTTGAAAGCAATTTCAATATTACATTTAGGTAAGACATTAGAAACTTCTTTTGTTAGAGGACCAAAATATGTTAAAGATGTGAATTTTTCGGATTTTTCTACTTTCTATTTTCTCTATCATTTTATCTAGGAAGACTATTTTTTGAAGCCAAAAATATTTATAGTAGAAATTTCTTTTGCTAATTTTGGTATGGATAATGAAATTGAAAACGCTCTGTGGATCATTGAGTTAAAAGCTGAAGATTTATGGGAAAGAGAATGATTTGAATCCGACGGAATACATATATCCGTGAAAGTTGGTTTTCTGTATATATCGAAACTCAAAGTATTATTATTATGAAAGATAGCTAAATCCAAGAAATTTATCTGTCGATCCAATTCTTTTTCAATTTTGAACGTTATATTTGATGCTTTTGTAGAATTGAATATTATCTTCTCTGTATGTCACATGAAAATATCAGTAATAAGCGGACTTAAGGGGGAGCCCATAGCAGCCCACTAGATTGTTCAAAAATTTTAATCTAATAAGAAAATAATATCATTTATTTCAATGATATCCATAGTTGATTGTTGCAAAATATCTAAGACAAGTGGTAAACACTCATCTGCTGCTATATGTTCTCCAATGTAAGGGAGTTTTGGGCTCCTCCTTAACTCTGTTTATTGCAGACATTTTCATGTGACATATAGAGAACATAATATTAAATTCTACAAAAGCATCACATATAAGTTTTTTGCATAGATACGTTGATGATGTGATTGCTTGTTTTAAGATCACCGCGAGCATTCGCCCAAATATAACGTTCAAAATTGAAAAAGAGTTGGATCGACCAATAAATTTCTTAAATCCACAGAGCGTTTTAAATTTCACTATCCGTACTAAAATAAGCAGAAGAAATTTCTATTTTAAATATTTATGGCTTCAAATAATGGTTTTCATAGATGAAATATGATCAAGAAGAAACGTAGTCAACTAGCGTACAACAGCATATATTCTCAATCGAAAGTAGAAAAATTCAAATCTTTAACATATTTTGGTCCTATAACAGAAAAAGATGCTACTGTTATACCTGAATGTGATATTAAAATTGCTTTCAAACCTAAGACAAAACTCTTTATTCAATGCCAAAAATATCACTTAAAATATGAAAGGACAGGAAGTTGATTTGTCCTGTATGTAGAGGATTGTATATAGGTCAGACTGGTGATCGTTCACCACAAATAAATACCTTTCAAATTATGCACAAATTACCGAAAGGAACCAAACTTACTTACTAAGAATCATTAGAAATTTTTAAACTCTATCATAATGCAAATGATATCTTGCTGAACTAGACTGACTTGATATATCCTCCTATATTTAGTGCATTCAAACAATAATGATTTTTCTAAGAACATTTAGTTGTACCAATTTGGGAAATCCACTCGATTCGCCCTTCTTGAAATATATTCCTTTAGTCTATTTAGGTACCTGCAATTATTCTTTTCTACCCGTAAGCGCAAATCTATAATTGAATCGGTGAGAATAAGAACAGTACAAGTCCATATGTTACAGTTTTGGGAAAACGAAAAAAACTCTCTGACAAGTTAGTTATTAATGTTACGAATTTCGTGTGCATATAATAATTTTAGTATATCATTTTATACGTCGTTTGAACTGAAAATAAAATTTGTAGGTTTATGATTTTTTCACTTATACACAGATAACTAACTTGGACTTGTACTGTTCTTAATCTCAATCTGCGTTATTGTTAAAATAATTGCATAATTTTTTTATCAAATAAAAACAACATGTCAAAACACACTTTTATTATAAGATCAAAACACAGAATAATGAATTTAAATCATCAGCACGATTATCATCGTCTTTGTTTGTTGTTGACCATGATGAAATGGTAATAAAACTCCAGCTGCTCTCCCTCTACATATTTCATGATCTGCCTTATATCGTTCATCTTTTTAGCGTTGATTGGCAGTGGCCCAGAGTAGGCTCTATTAGATGGAATCTCTGGATTCTGATTTTGTTTAAGTAGCTTAAAAGTATAGGATAAAGCTCCGTCAATAAAATCACTATGTTAGTGTGCCTTGGAATCATATACACCACTGTTGTAGAGTAGATATCTTCATATCAGGAGGTACGTGTTTAAGCGACGAATTTCTGCATTTTCAGTCTAAGCGGTGAATTGTTGTTTCCCAATATCTTTGGTGGGATGGCGCTCTGGATTGCTATCCAGCCAGTGTTACTGACCACGATTTGTATTGGAGAACAATTAGAAATTTGTTAATTCACTCCGAGTCAAATAAGCTGCACTGATGAGATCTAATAAGATCGAAACAGCTGTATGCAGATTTTGAGTCGGGGTGACTTGACAATTTCTATAATTCACCGTTCGATTGTGAATGCAGATTTTGCGTTGCTGAATACGTATAACCAGCTTCCTTGGAAAGTTGTTTGATAATTTTTTAAATTATTAAAGAATTTTCCTTGTTCACTGTATGTAATGTATGAAATTGACCATGGTCGACTAGTATGTTTTTCATGATTTCATTGTCGTTTTATTTTGTTTTATCAATATATTTTAGAGGATATTTTACTAAAATAACTAAACACATAAACAACAAACACAGTCGAGTAGCAGCGAAAACGAACTAAACCATTTGTCTCTGTCTGTGATTACGATTTCATGTCAACAAATCTCTCCGCTGAGAATAAGAACCGTACTAGTCCGGACTTGTACTGTTCTTAAGCTCAATGCTTTACGATAAGCATTGCCATACGCCTTAACATAGTGATATTTCTACTGTTTTTACACTCAATTGATGCAGCCTTGTATTAAAAACAAAATGGCTATGACAGGTCGAAATGTCAAATTTTGGACTTGTACTGTTCTTATTCTCACCGATTCAATTATGAATTCAGTTTTTAACACAATCTGACCGATGATGGTCTAGTGACCAAAATTGCAATCGCAGTTTTATATTTTTCAAACTATTTGTGTGATAATAAAAAACGTAGTACCTAAATTCAAGTTTAGATTTTTATAATTTGATTTGTTTTACTATACATTATTATTTGTGGTTTTTGGTAATTACTGCAATTAAGAGTCAATGGTTGCCCCTCCAAAATTCAGCCCCGGAGCAAAGAAATATTTCACTAATAATTAAATTTGTTATGTCTTTGTATTCAGCTATAGAAATTCTAGTTATTTTTTTTTCATAGAATTTAATTCAAAAATCAGATGAATATCCGATTCCATTGAAATTCTTCAAGAATCGATGACTGCTATTTTGTTATCGAAGTTCTTGACTAGTACTCATTTTATCTGTAGTGATTTCATAATGGAACAGTATTGGTAAAAATTCACTATACTTCATCGTCAGGTGCTGACTAAATAATGGTTACATTCTGTGGATCATGTTATTCATATACAATATTAATTATTTGCAATTTTAAGTTGAACATTTAGGGAATTCAGATCGTATTACTAGCTGGAAATGCATTGATGAACAATTTTAATAAGATGCTACTTTCAAACTATTTCTGGTCATTGAGAAGAACAAAGGTATTTATATTTATTGATTTGAAAAGATTCTAGGATATATTATTTTAAACCATTATTCCCTATTAGTAAAAAGTTCAAAGTCGGCATCAAATGAGTGATTCTATGATTTTTATAATGAGAATCAGTCTATTCATTATCAAAACTACGGTAAAGTTCTGAAATTTTAATTCTTATTTGAAAATTTCTGAAAGTTCTTGCAATGCGAAATTTTTCACAACTATCACAATTAGTCTTCTTGGTTTTTCCGTTTAATGCTTTGATTATGTTTCCGAATTTTTTACCAGTCCGGAATGCTACGTTCATAATGTATATACTTAAGAGAGTTTAGCTTGTTTGAATGAGTGTATGTGTTTTTTTTCTATTTCTGGTTCATACTAATTTTTCAGAGGTACTTCCTCAATAATATTTTTCTCTTCATGGAAATTAACATCAAAGAGAGGTATATTTACAAATCGATGAACCTTGCTATTGGTGAAACATAATAAGCGATACGTCCCTTAACGGTGTCGAATATTACTAACGCATGAGCCATAGATTGCTTTGTTTACATCTGTTCACGTGTATTTTATATGAGAAGTTCTTGAGTTTTTATTGTGTTTTGGATCTTTCAAAAACGTTCAGAAGAGATGTATCACTATTGTTGTGTATCCTATTGTTCATCTTGGGCAAAAAAAAACCGAATATAGCTTACATACCTTTCCGAAAGCTGGGCAATTCAAAGTTGTATTCCAAATAAAGTTGGGAAACAAGGAAATGATGGACAGAAGAAAAGTGTGGATTCATAACTTTAAGAAAAAAAATGTCTGAACATAAGAAAGTTGTTCTTTACAGATTACTGAGAATAATTATTTTCCCTGCAGTAAGTTTGTGGTTTTTTCCATATAGAATTATACCAACTAATGATGGGCAATTTTCAGCAGACCGAAAATGTAGAGTTTTTGAAGTATAATGCTATTCTAACGAAAAATCTTCCACTTTTACCGGAATCTTAACCAGGGCCATCATCCAGAGATTCTAGACAATTGTATTTTCTTTCATGTAACAACCAGAGATACTATTAAAATAATAATAACAAATAATGTTTATTTGCACAACCAAAATAACAGTTTATCATAACATCAAGAATATGAAATAAAACTTGACTCTATGGCTAGGTAAAAACTTAAATATTCAATTATATAATCAGGAAAACATAGATTCTATCAAAAAAAAACAGACTCTCAGAAGTCCACCGTACTTTTAGGAGAGCTGTTATACGTCAGGAAAATTCAAAAAATATAATAACTCATTACGTTCAAACCATTCAAGCAGAGTATTCATGTAAATTCTTCTTTCATTTCATGTTGTTTCTTTCAGTTTTGCTGCTAAGTACTTAGTTTTGTCCATTATACTCAAAACTTTTTCAGTTGGTCATGAAAGTAGAATGTCAAAGATTTTTTCTTGAAAGTTTGTTTATTTTTTAAATAAACAGGTGTAAATTTCAACTTGATGTAGGTAGGTTATCTACTGTTGAACAGAGATAATATTGGCCTCAATCGAGACACAATGAACCACTGGAAAATACGAGGTCCAAAAAAACTCAAATTACGAAGCTAAACAAAAAAAAATGAAATGAACGTAAATACCATTACGCCCTGCTATAATTGCATCCTACATATCTATGGTAATTCCTATTTTAAAATCATGTTTCTATTCGGGAAATATTATCCAAAATTACTCATGCATCAAAATAACCGGATAATTTCGCATTCCAGCGCAACTTCGAAATAGTGACTACATTCTGGAAAAAATTTCAGCTGGAATTGATCTGCTATCGAAGATAATATAATTTTCCCCATATAATTATATATGAATGAATCATTTATAAATATTAATATCTGAACAATATGAATTTCACTTTTGATTTCTTGCGAATTGAAAATAATAAATAATAGAAGAATATATAAAAAATTATTATTTTGTGGTATGTGTGAATTGAAATCAACATGAACTATAAGCCAGGATTTTTCTATTATAACAGAAATATGTAATCAAATTTATAATCAATGAAATTGAATTAGATGACTAAACGGAAAAAAACATATTATTCGGAATATTAAAACTTGAAAAGATAAGAAAGGCCCAAGTTTTTTATCCTGATTATCGACAAAACTTGATATTTAGAGCTATTTGTGTGTCGTACTGAAAGTAGTTTGAATGGAGTTTTAAATAAATAACTCTCGTTTGCGAACATATAGTATTCACATAGTAGTTTGAGGGATGATAGCTAAGATCATTATTCTGATGAGGTTTGAATTGTTGCTTGCAAATGTCACAATCACTAATACTCTTAGTTGAAGAATATTCTCTTGTCTCGAGTGGCTGTTTACCACTAGCTGAATTGCAGGCAAATTTAGAGCTTCAATATTCTAGTTTCCTCCATAAAATTTGATTAATTTGCTTCCAATATATATTCCATTAAATGCAAATACATACTCCTTTAATAATGTACTTGGAAGTTTGTATGCCTGATTTAGGGAAGAACTTTCCTCCTGTGCTCTTACATCAGATTCGATATGTATTTGCAATATATGCACTATTCGAACTGATAATGACAACATTTCATGAAAATGAAGCTCATCGAAGTATTTCAATTTTCTTTGATATTTATCGAAGAAATTT
This sequence comes from Cynegetis impunctata, assembly GCA_030704885.1. Classification (NCBI taxonomy): domain Eukaryota; kingdom Metazoa; phylum Arthropoda; class Insecta; order Coleoptera; family Coccinellidae; genus Cynegetis; species Cynegetis impunctata. The sequence continues at coordinate 399,730 of JARQZK010004373.1, forward strand.
TATTGAAAATATATCCTTATATCTCATAAAAGTACAACGTTCACCAAAATTACTTTAAGGTAAAACTTAATCTAAATAATTTTTCTCTGACTTTATTCGTGGAACAAAAGTTTAGGTTCATTTCGATTTAGACGGAAGTTTGATGTTAGGCAAATTTCGAATTTATTTGAACGGATGGAATATTATCGCTTTCTATAATATCTAATCCTCATCGGATATTGCGATTTCAATACGAAATTTCATTTGCAATCAATATCGCATAAGTTACAATGGAGCATTTTCCATATAACATGACTCTCCAAAAAAAGAAAATGCGTGGGTACAAAGTTCCGTCACTAACATAGTATTTTTCGCGCGAACTGCATCGCGTCGAGATGCGAAAAGCAGGTTTTCATACAGTATCCAGAAAAATTTACTTATTCAATAAAAATTTTTCCAAATTCGAACCAGCCTTCCGTCTATTCAGATTACCATCTTTGAATCATATTGCTTCAACATTGCGCCCTTTATCGGGTAAACATGATTTATTTTTTCCCCTGTGGCTCCTTCTAAGATGACATCAGAAACTTTCCAGCAACATGCAAACCTATTGCTCCAAAATTGTGCCGTCAACCCACTCAATTGGTACCAAAACTAATCCGATCGAAAATCATTCGAAACTACCTACTTAAAAGGTTTTAACCGTATTGCTTCAAAAAAGCGCCATTCACCGAGTAAACAAGATTTATTTCCTTTCGCTGGGGGTTCAACCGCCCAACCAATTGGTACCAAAAGTAACTCCATTCAAGATATCACCCGAAACTACCTACTTACAAACATTCAACCTTATTGCTCCAAAATTGCGCCGTTCATCGTGTAAACAAGTTTGAAATACATGAACTCTTACATTCATACAGTGGAGTAGATAGCTTTTTGCGATGGGGGGGATATGAATTTGTGTAAAATTCCATAAGTTTTTCGTCTAATGTTTTAATTGTTGATAAAAATAATCCTCCATGTAGTACAAAATGAGCAGAGAAAAAATTTTTAGAGGCTTAACATTAAATATTTCTTCCACACTTTCAACTAACGAGAACAGCAGGTGTGGCAGTAAAATTTTTTTTGACAAAACTTGTCAGTTTTGATGAATTTATTAATTGCTTTGTCAACTTCGTATAAATCATGCTTGAAAAATCCGGAAATCTTTTTAATATAATTAGTCTAGTCAAGGAGGCCTGGGTAGCCCAGCGGTAAGGTGTATCGCTTGTAAACAGAGGATTGTGGGTTCGAGTCCCACCTTGCTCTTGAGTGTAGTGTATGTCCGGAATTTAGTGGTTCAAAAATTAATCTGTTGAGTAATGACTTAGATTCAAGCCGATTGACCTTTCGGAACCGGCGTTAAACTGTAGATCCCTGGAGTTGATAAGAATAGTCTAGTCAACAAGTGCTTTTTTGTTAAACTTTTTTCAGCAGTTTCGGAAAAATAAAAGCAAAGTGTTATTCGATTTGTAGCATGTGAATGTTTTTTGAGAAAATTATAAATTCGCAAGCGAAAATTGTGAGTTATAAACAATATACCTACTGAAAAAAAGGAGATTGTTTTTTTGCCAATATGTCAAAAAATAATTGAGAATTTTGAAATCTGACGAAAGATTCAAAAAGAAGAAGAAATTTCCCAAAATTAAACTCAACTTCCGGAACTGTAGAATCAATATTCATAATTTTCTCAGAGAGGAAAAAATACGGCTGAAAAAGGGTAACACTGAATCGGTGAATGAACAAAAATCCGGCGATAAAAGAAATTTTTCTATCAGTTATGCAAAGGTTAATTAACAATTTTTTGGTGCTTGAACATGAAAATTGTGATAACTGTTCAAGTATAGATCTGAGATTTTTTCATTCTTGGAGCTATTAAATTGAATCCGTTGAAAAACAAAAAAATTTCAGTGTTTTACTAACAATTTACGTACCTAGTTTTGTAGATTCAAAATGAAATTTTTTTTATGAATTTAATGGTCCGTTTTTTATTATCGAAAACTACGTGGAAATGGTTGGTCTCAATGTTCACCTCCTATTGTTTAAAAAATTGTTATAAATAAATGCGTTGTTTGTAAGAGAGTCAGGAAAAAAGTTATGATTAGATTGTTTAATTTTGCAACTAAATAAATTGTTAGTAAAAAACTGAAAAATCAAATTTTTCAACTGGGATCAATTCTGAGGACTTTCGAAACTAGCTCCAAGAAAGGAAAAAAATATCAGATTTATAGTTTAACAGTTAACACACTTGCAATGTTCTTGTTCAAGCAGCAAAAAACAATTGCATAACTAATGCGCGAAAAATAGCGATAAAAATTTGTTGTCGCTGGATTATTGTTCATTTACCTATCCAGTAAGAACCTGACATTTTTTATTCCTTAATTTCCATATTTGATATAGTTAAATAATGTTTATTGTTGAAGTGTTCCAAATGGGCGTGACTTTCGCAAGCCAGATTACTCTGAGAAAATTATAAATATTTATACTACAGTTCCGGGAGTTAAAAATTTCTTATAGGAAATTTCCTCCTCTTTTTGTATCTTTATTTAGGTATCAAAATATCTATTAGGTTTTGAGATATTTGAAAAAACAAACTATTTTCTTTTTTTTTCAGTAAATTGTTTATCCCTTTTACAATTTTCCAAAAAGGAACTCAATTTTTTCAGAAACTATCTACATGCTATTTGCTCATATTCTTCCGAGACTGATGAAAAAAGTTGAACACAAAAGCACTTCTAAACTAGACTGTATTCTCATGATTAGTAAATCTTTTTCCAAGATTCATGATGTAGAAGTCCAGCCATCGCAAGAAAATCTTTACTAACTGGAAAATTTTTATTATCTTCAAAATATTATGAAGTAATTAAATTGACAATCAAATCCAAAATTAAGTCCTATTTTTCAAAGAGTTTATATTTCGATACCTACTCTACATTAAAAAATATTCGAAATATTAGATATTGATTGAAAATCCTCTATGAGCAAAAGTCACGTTTCTCGAATGTAAACAGGAATCTAATCGGTCACTAGGACCAAAAAACTTTTTTGAAAGAGCTTAAATGGCTGAAATGGAAAATTTTATGTACGATGGAAGAAGTCAACCAAAACCTCATCGTACTACTTCTCTTTCTAAATTTTATACTACCTATACTATTGAATAAAACTGCTTTAGATATGATACTACACCATTAAACAAAAGCTCTAGCACTTTTGTTTAATAGTAAGTATAGTATACAATTTAGAAAGAGAAGTACGTAGAGATTTTGGTTGACTTCTTCCTTTCGAAATGAAAATTTTCCATTAGAGCCATTTGAACTTTTTAAACACTTTTTTGCTCATAGTGACCGATTAAACTTACTAATTCATTGAATAAAATATGCTCAAAACTACTTGTTACTTTATAATGTTAAAATTATGTCCATTTCTGATTGGTCCGCCTGTTCGAAGCGCGGAAATAATACAATACTCAATTACACAGCCGTCACAAAAACATATCTAGGGGATATTTTTATAATTGCACATACGTAATAGCAGAAGAGGTGCTAGTGCTTAGTAAATTTCATGTAAAGGTACTTAAATACGTACATAGATACGAAGACTTTTATTCAGTTCTACTATAATTATCGTAGGCTCATGGGGGGGGATTGATCCCCTTGATCCCCCCTCTATCTACGCCCCTGCATTCATACATACAAACTTTTAAATAAGGAGGATTTGAAAGTGAATACCTGCTTAAAATCGTGTACCAATAGCGAAGTAGGTCGAGATGCGATTCAAATGGAACAGTTCCCGTAAAGTGCAGCGCGGTTTAGGAAAATAATCAAAAGTCACAAACGATTGTATTTCAATATGAACTCAGTCCATATACCAAACATTAACTCTCTAACCGAACCTTCAGAAGCTGTGGAGTTGAGCAAATTTTCAAAACCAACGAAAAAACAAAAAATATCCACGAAAAAATTGTGGAGGTTAGGAAAAATTACCCAAATTTTGATAGCTCATTTGGTTTGACGAGAGCTGCAAATTTTTTCAATACGAAATGGCGAATGCGCTTTCAAAAATACATGACCGAAGTTTGGAGATGTTCAGTCAAAAGGTTTCGAGGTCTAGCATTCTCGTAAATACTATTACGAATAACTCGACTTGAAACTACCAGTAAGTACATAAATAATTGAAGTATGTTGTTCATTGCAAGGTACAGAAATAAATTGATAAATGTAGACTTCAGATAAATAAAAATAACATTTTGAAATATTAATAAACTGAACGATCTGTTATTGGCGAGCTGAGCATTTATTGAAAGGCTCAGTCTATTGAAAATTTGTCTACATAGTTTAATAATTGAAATTTTGTGTCCACATAAACCTCATGTAAATGAAACATTATACGTGAAGGTTAACGGGAATAAAATATAAAGTATAAAGTTTAATCTTTAAAATAAAACACACTTGGCTTAAGTTTCACTATATGAAAATATTTAGATACTGTATTTAGCAGTAAAGGATGGTCGACAAGACTGACTACAGGAGAGTATTACATCTTATTTTATAAAACAGACAATAGCAAAGGAGATACCTGGAAATCAATTTGTTCGTTTACAAGGGGCAATTGAACTATGATGGGCGGAACTTATTTCAAGAATTTCAAGAAGGTCAAGGTGCTTTCCTTTGTTACCTGAATGCAACAATTGGGTTTTGTTGAAATTCAGGAAATGACTAAATTTTATACAAAGTTCGGAGAAGCCAGTGGTATTTTTATTTTGTAAAATTGACTTTTCATGTTCTTCAACACAAACGATTATATTCCTTCCTGGTTGTCCAATATAGAAAGTAGGCCATTCGTCGCAAAATATTTTGTAAACACCACTGTTTTCTCCGATGTTAGATTTTTTTTTATTATTGACCAAGAATGACTTCAAGTTTCTTCTAGTTGTACAAATTGTTTTAACGTTATTTTTCGATAGACTGTTATAAATTTTGCTACTCAACTTCGGCACATAATTTATTAGGAAGTATTTTTGTTCTTCATTAATAGTTTTCGTGGGATATATTGAATGCAACAGATACTTTATTCGTTTTTTTCCTAATGAGCTTATCGATAAGACTTTCATTGTAACCGTTATTGGAGGCTAATAATTTAATTGTATTAACTTCGGTTTGAAAATTTGTTTCGGATAATGAAATAGTAAATAACCTATATATGAGCGAATGAAAAGCACTGAGTTTTATTTTAATGTGTTCGTTACTGTCGCTGTGAATTGATGTATCTATGAAAGTTGGTTTTCTATAAATCTGAACGTCTAAGAAATTCAAGGTAACGTTTTCGTTTTCTACTTCTTCTGTAAATTGCATCGAGTTGTAGAAAGTGTTTATATATTTAAGGAAATTATCTAATTGCCTGTCTGCACCGGTCCAAATAAAAAAAATATCAGCTACATACCACCCCCATAATGAAACGTTAGTAATTAAATTATTATCAGAATTGAATATTTTTTCTTCTAAATTATTCATGAAAATTTCACTCAACAAAGGCGATAACGGTGATTCCATGGGCAATCCGTCCTCTTGTTTGTATAATATATTATTGTAATTATATATATATATATATATATATATATATATATATATATATATATATATATATATATATATATATATATATATATATATATATATATATATATATATATATATATATATATATATATATATATATATATATATATATATATATATATATATATATATATATATATATATATATATATATATATATATATATATATATATATATATATATATATATATATATATCCCACTGAACAAGAAACATCATAAGTCTATTTTTTGATGTTATTTTTAGAGACTTTTCGTGATGTTTATTTAAAACGTTAAAAAGATATCTCCTAAATGTTTAAATTTTATAACCAACTTCATTAACATCCATGTTATGTAATTAAAACATATTTTAGATGTATACAATACTACTTGAATTCCCAGTGATATACACATCCTATGAACTTCTTTTCAGCAACTTCTCTGAGGAAAAAACCATATGATGTTAATTTGTATAGGTCTCACTAATGTTACATACAGAACATTACTGCAATATTACAAATTAACATGTTTCTGAGATGATCACATTTTGTAGTTACTTTTACAACTTTCGAACTACTCTTTAGTAACTTCCTGCGACTGGGTGAGCTGTTTGAATGATGTATTCATAAAATTATAAAAAAGAAGAAAACAGAAGACGAAAAAACAATGACAAGCATGATATATGGCGGATCGTGGCGTGCAAGTAGGTTATAAGTGGTGGCAGCGTCGTTTTCAGTTTCGCGGTTTTATTTCAGTAAAAGCATTTTTTTGTTATAATGGACGAACAACAGTTATCGGTAAGTACTTATTCCAAAACCATAATCATTAAAACTTAAATATACTCATTTTAATACTTTAATCAGCTATTCAACATTGAAATTCCGGGTGGAGGGTATACCGTTGATATACCGTAACGTTTCGTAAAGTTTCGATAGTTTGAAATTTTTATAGTTTTAATATTAAAAAATTATTCTAATAAATATTTCGTAAACCAGCTATAAGGTATCAGTGATCTGTATCAATTCAGTTTTAAATCGTGTTAGGTTATAGCAACTACAGCTTGATATATACAGTTGCACACAAATTCAATTTTTGTTAAGATGTGTCATATATCACTTTCCACACTTGTTATGTAATATGTTTACACTATTATATTTTTTTAGGTTGGATTCCCGGACAGAATATCTGTTTTTAGGTTGGATTTTTTTTTCTGGACAAGATATTTATTTTAAGGCTAGATTTGTTTCATTTTTATTTTCAGTGTTCTATTTATTAATAGCTAATATACTATTTAAATCTTCTATTGCTTTTTTATTTTCAATGTACAGGGTGAACAACTAAGAACGGCTGAAGGCCACATCTCAGAAAAAAATATTGGTACAAATAAAAAACATTACCTTTTGGAAAGAAAAATCGCTAGAAAATATTTATGAGTTTCTAAAATATCCACTAGGGATGGAATGAGCCCTCAAAATCATAATACTGTGATTATCTCCAAAAAAGACATATACCAAAAGGTGACCTAAAATTGTAACTTTTGAAATCTTTATGATTGTATATTTAGGATACCTTTAGTTTTTCTTTCTTGGTGATAATCACCTTATTATATGTTTTTAAGTGTTCTTTCCATTCCCTAGCGGATATTTTAGTAATACAAAGTATTTTTCAGGTTCATTTTCCTTGAGGTATTTTTTATAAGTTGAATCATGATTCTTTTTTAAATATGGCCGGCAGCCGCCGTTTTTAGTTGTTCACCGTGCTGAAACATCTATAAGATGTAATCGAGAGTGTTTGAGGTATATTATTTAGAGGTTTAAGTAATATCCATGCAACATCTAAAAGAATGTAGTGTATCGTTTTTGAAATGTTGCATTCAGTTCATTGGTAAGATGTTGTTTCATAGACATTGCATCAACGTGTACTAGATGTTAAAAGGCATTTCTGAATGTAACAGAAATGTTGCTTTTAGTTAATTATAAAGACTTCCTTTTGAGGAAGTTCTAGTAACATCACAGTAATGTAAAAAGGCAGCGCTTTAACATCGCTGAGAAGTTCAGTTGTAACATCACAAAAGTTAACAGCCCTAAGCTGGGCATAAGCGGTTGTGAAGATGTGCATGTGATGAAAACAAGAGGAAAAAAGGGAAGAACATTAGCACAATGTGATGTTAAATTAACGTGACTGTAACAATTATTTGCATATATATATATATATATATATATATATATATATATATATATATATATATATATATATATATATATATTATTGTTGCATTTAGGTAACAAAGGAAAGCACCTTGACCTTCTCGAAATAATGAACAAATTGATTTTCAGGTATCACCTTTGCTTTTGTCTTTTTTATAAAATAGGATGTAATACTCTCCTGTAGTCAGTCTTGATAATGAGTTCATAACTCGAAACATGTCGACTATCCTTTACTGCTAAATACAGTATCTAAATATTTTTATATAGTGCAACTTAAGCCAAGTGTGTTTTATTTTGAAGATTAAACTTTATTCTTTATGATGTTTCACCAAGTGATGTGCGAGAATTCAATCTCAATTATTAATAATACAAAGTTACTGAATGAATACACATGAGCATTAATATTTCAATTTACTTGATGAGATTTCGGGTAAAATAAAGTCATTTAGTTGAATCAAGTTATCTACCTACAGATGAGATATATTGAAAATTCCTTTAATTCCGGAAATTCAAAAAATTTTATTTCAAATAAAACTTGAAAAATCTCTATTTGGAAATCTTCTACTCTCAATAAAAACATTTTCAATTTTTATTGTTGATGCTGATGACCTTCACGAATAATAAATTGTATAATCTATTACTTCAATAAATTGTATAATTTATTACTTTGAGATGAATACTAATGAAAAATCGTTATCCCCAATGTACTTATGCTTTCACATATCCTCCATCCCAGTTCATACAAGTAACAGTTCTATTACCTGACAAATTTTTATATGACGATCCATGCGGGACGTACTACAAACCGCGTTTGTAACTGCTCTCTTTAAATACTGCCCCATTTAATGAGAATGTTGATTCATATGAAAAAATGATATCTATACATAAATCAGTTATCTTCTAAGTATCCTTGAATGTCCTACGAAATTCAAATCATTTTTTATAATCCTCTAGTATCAACGTATGAATGAATTGCGGTATGTAAGGCTGAAATTTGTTCTTCTTCAGAATCTTCGCAACAGTAACTTTATTTGTTGTCATTAAAGATGGCTTTGATTTCAAAGAATTATAAGGATGTTCAATTGTTGAGAGCATTGCCTCTAATGCAATGTCATTTTAATTTTTTTTTCTTCAAGGTTTCTTGCTAAATTTATTATGAACCTCTCTATAAGTCCTAAATTTATTTAATACTATTCTTAATGTTGTATGATGAATAATTTCACCTGAATGTCGAATATTGAATATCTCTGCAGCTTCTCGGGATATTTTATATTTATCACTCACTATTAGGACAATCACAATTTACTCTTCTATAATTAATGTTGATGACATTTTCATTAACAACTTCTTTCAAAAATAAAACTTTACAACAATATCAAAAAAATAACAGGGTAATACGTTTTGAGATTCACTGACAATTGTCACCTTGATTAATAATGCATGAATCTTTAAACTTAAACTTTCAACGTTATCGGAGAGAAAATTTTGTGTTGAAAAACCTTTTTCTGAATGAATATTTTCAGTATAGTCAAAAATTAAAGTGCTTCACTCTTGACAAAAACTTATATTTTCGGCAAATCTAGTATACCACTTAGACAATTTGATATCTCATGGTTGAATTTTGGGTTTCAGGACATGTCGAACTTTTCATGGAGAATAAATGTTTTAGGCAAAACTAATAATAGAAAAGTTTACCATATGTATCCAGCTTACGTAGACAAACTGTATATATATATATATATATATATATATATATATATATATATATATATATATATATATATATATATATATATATATATATATATATATATATATATATATGTTCAGAAACATTTCCGCGGTCGGAAGTATTTGAAAAACTTGGTTCTCGAAATGAACCGCGTAAAAGATTTGAAAAATCTCGACGTTTGAGTTCCTTTTGCGAAGCCATCTTCAGGAGAATCAGAAGGGAATAATTCAGATACGTGGCCTCAATCTGCCTACACCATTTCTGCTCAAGGTTGCTGTGTAGGCTGCAGTGTGTTGATTCATGTTTTTCGATAAAAAATCGAATCTTTCAATATCGACTCTAATATTTCATACCACTTCTCTAATTTATGACTTTCATTAATTTGAATATGTAACATTTCTGAAATTAACATTTCTGAAATTAACCGGTTTTTTTGATATCGTTTCTATTTCTGTAGTTCTGATAGAATTAATCTTCTGATTTTCAGTATTTATATATTTGATAACAGATGAAATTTGTGTCATCCCTAATTTAAGTGAGTACATTTTTCTTCAGAATTATGGAATGATTGATGAAAAATTTTACAAGGTGTACTAAAAACAACTGAGATTTTCTCAGATGTGGTATTGAACTTTTCAATTTAAAAAAGGCTTCTTCAAGTATCATCAATACTATCTACGTCATTACTACTGAACATAGATGAATATACATGGAATATAGACCCCAAGTACTCGATTAAAATTGAAAATGTACAATTTTGAAGAAAGGCATAACAGCTAATTTCCAGAGAAGTATTTAAAATTAATGTCCTGAGAATCAAAATTTCCTCACAAGAAAATAACACAAACTATCATAACATATTATAATAATTGCGAGAAAAGAAAGCGAATACTTTAACGATACATCGAATCGAACAATCGCTAAATCAGATGAAAGAAAAGGAACAATTATACTGTGAACTATAACTTATAAACAACAAATTTCTACAATGCCTTATATGCTTATATTTTTGAGAAGTATAAATTCAAACTCAAGACATTCAAACTGAGCTTACCAAGTTAGGTAGGTACATCGATTTTCTCTGAAATTCCATTAGAGATAATGTATTCCGCAGGGAATACTGAATTGAATGATTCACAGGAAAGTCTTTGCATAATAGTGCGCAATAAAAGTATGCTAAAATTATTCATGAAATATTATTTATATGATTTCGCGCATCCATAGAGGATATCGACTAAAATAAAGGTGTTATCGATTCATGAAAGTGTCAGTTACACTTACTGATTGAAATATATATATATATATATATATATTTATATATATATATATATATATATATATATATATATATATATATATTTATATATATATATATATATAAATATATATATATATATATATATATATATATATATATATATATATATATATATATATATATATATATATATATATATATATATATATATATATATATATATATATATATATATATATATCGGTCTAGCCTGCATATTTCGGAATGTCCCGGACCGTGGAAATAAGCTACAAAGAAGATATTTATCGCGGGGAAATAGTAAATGAAACAATCGCATACTTGGCTACGCGGCGCCGTTTCTGATGAGGACCAAGGAGTCCGAAGCACATGTCAACGGCTGCTTCGACATATGCGGGCTAGACCGATAATTTTGCTTGTTTCATTTACTATTTCCCCGCGATAAATATCTTTTTTGTACATATATATATATATATATATATATATAATATATATATATATATATATATACATGTATATATTATATATATTTATATATATATATATATTATATATATATATATATATATATATATATATATATATATATATATATATATATATATATATAATACCAATGTTATTGACCTAATTAGTGCATTTCAATTAAAATTCAAATTCTAATTAAAATATCTAATGATGATTGAAAAAAATCAACTGAGAAAGTTTGAGATAAATTTTGTATAATTATCGGATATAAATACATTTTGGATACTGAGCTCAATATATTTGAAATACTATGTTTTCAATATGAATATTAAAATTAGAAATATTGTTGTAATCAAATCAAAATAAACTTACTCTATTGCCTTCAAAAATCCACAAATTATTGACTAAGCGAAAAATATGAAAACTAAACATGCCCCTGAGAGGATGCATGTCACACGATATATAGGAGTCCTAATGAATACATTTGTACCAACAACAAATCAAACCCACATTTCCATACAAAATATATACAAACTTTACATTATAAATGATGGAATTTCTTCCAGAGCAGAGCATAAGTGAACGAATTTTTTATTTCTTTTTTGTTCGGAGCTGATGTATGTGCTATTTAATTTGGTCATATCGATCCATCAATGCTCAGAATGGAAGTCCTTTGCAGAGTAATAAGGTGTATCAAGACAATAATATTTTGTTCGTTTCCGAAAATTGGCCAAGAAAGTTATAGATTTTAATTCATCTGAAAAGTTATTGTAACTTTTCGTAGCATTGCAAATGATGGACTTCTTTATTAATTGAGAGGAAGGAATAGGGAGGCTAATATGCTGTCCCGGAGATCTAATAGAATAACCTGCTGTGGCACCAAGGGAACAGCATGAAAATACTTATAAATCAAGCTCACAGATTTAAGTAATATGAAGCAGGAAAACATAAAAAGTATCATAAAAGTGACATAACAGTTTCACGGTTTCCAAAGAAGTATGATTTCAGTTCACAAAATAAATTCTCCCATCTCAAATAAATTATGAACTTTTTGCGCAACACGTCGACTGTAAGATGTAGATGTACTGGCAGGCCTTTTGTTCGTAGTGGCAAGTAGAGTACTGTCCTCAGAAATGTTCATACATTTTCTTGAAACGAATATAGGAGATCACTAAGAGGCAAAACAAAATGCGTAAGTGGTAGGATACAGTCTGGAGGTACAATGGCATCTAAGCTAGCCTCATTGACCCTATACCTCATTTCACGTGAAAAGCTATTGATCAAACCGCAAATTGGTTCGCAAAACCCCTAAGAGCTTCAATAGCAGTGCCTTGTGCCAAACAAGGTGGAACTCCTTAGAGATATTATATAGACCATTGATAATAATTCTTCTCATAGTCGAATGGTAGTATTTTTCCAATTGAATCAAATTTTTGTTTCATATTCATCAGTCTTTCACTTTTGCCTTCTCGAGGAATATTTTTAGTGCATGGATCTTAAACGAAATTTTACCTTCATTAAGACATATTTGAAATTTCCAGCACCCGATGCCGCCAAAGTTAGTAGGTGCGTAATTCTTTTCCGTTGTATTCATCTGCGGCGTAAAAATGAAAAGGTAGCTAATTATCAATGAACCTTCCGAACTTTATATTTGTTCCCCGAACTCTTGGAAATCATTAAATACTTCAAATTATATTTTTGCAGGAACGCTTTCTCTACTATATAAACTTTCGCACTTAAGATTTGGTCGACCAAATTTTATCGACGTATTTCAATAGGAGTAGATTGTGAGAAACTCGACTCCTTCAAAATATTCATAATAACATTAAACTATATAATTTTCTAGAATAAAAATCAAGAAATTTAGTCACAAATATGGTTTTTTAATTTATTGAAAGGCATCATACATTGATGTTGTGATACATAATAGTTTCATTCTTCAGATTCAACATAAAATGGCAGCTTTCAATAGCATGCGTTCAGCAAATTGGCAATATGCCTCTCTCTATCGTTGATTTTAACAAGGAGAAAGGTATTATCATAAAAATCCCTATAAAAAATAATTGAAATCAAAGTAATATATAATATAGAAAATATTTTACAGAAAAGTTGTCTGAAGAAGCTGTTTTTCAAGTTCATCCACCCACAAAAGAAAAATCTGAATATATCGTTTCAACTCATATCGAAACCTCCAGAACAATGATAAAGGGGATATATATTAAGAATAATATATTTAAAATTCATGACGATCAAATTTAATTGCGTTACAATAAGTAACATTTTGTAAGAAAATTCTAAACTCCACTGTGGTGAAAAATTAAATATTTTTGAAATTTGTTTCAACAATGCAAATTATTTTCTTCATCAAGTCACCAGCGAAACATAAAACGTGTCTTGTCTTGATTTTTGAGTTGCCATGTTAACTAAGTGAACTAACTTCGAAATTATTATTTCAAGTAGTCAAGTAGCACAACGTAAAAAAATGTTTCGCTTCCATCCAGAAAGTAAAGAAAATATTCGCCAGGAGGTTGAGCAGTTGACACCCGCGAATACCAGGAAATCGAAGGCAAGCGTTTTCAAACTTTTGCGCAGAAAAATCGTATAATTTCGATAGATCGGGTATACCTGTGGAAGAACTGGTGCTTATTCTTGAAGACTTTGGGTTCAACATGCGAAAAAAGAACTTCGAAGACTACAAGGAAAGTGTTTTTTTCATGGAATTCCACAGCCAAGAAGTTGCGGGAATATTTTTTTGAAAAGTATAATCGCAATAATTTAATCCATTCTATAACATATAATTTTTTATCGCAAGAGCTGCAAAAAATGCTAAGCGCCAGAAGCTACAAATGGATACAACCAAGAGAAAGGAAAGTTCATTTGCACTATCAGCAGACGAGCTGAAAAAAACTATTGAGCTTTCGGACGAAAACAATCCGCAAGGACTGCAGAAAAAGTTTTTCCACGTTGCTGGTTATGAATTGGCCAGGAAAGGAAATGAAGGAGTGGCAGCACAACTCGGATATTTTGTGAAGGAAATTGACAATAGAGGGGAACTAACAGGCCGCATTGAGTATAACCCGGTTCTTTCCAAGACCACCCAAGGCGGTTCAAAGAAAATGGCTGACAGTAAGTGGCTAGTAACGAATACACTCAACGAAGAAATATACCCAGCGAGACTGTTGAAAAATCTAACAAGCAAGCGAGGCCCAATCAAAAAGAAGCGTTTATTTTTGACGCCAAATCCAAACTGGAAGAATCCCGGTTCCAGAGGCTGTTACAAGAACAGTCCAGTTGGACAGAATACAATATCCTCCTGTTTGAAATCTGCTGCATCATTGGTTGGAATTGATGTCAAAAAGATCAAAATAACAAATCATTCTGCAAGGGCCACTTTAGCCAAAACGGGAATTGAAGAACAGCAATTGATTAAAATAACCGGTCATGGTGGCAGCCTTTCAATAAAACCAAATCTGAAAATAGACTCGGGCCATCATCAGGAAATAATTTACGCAGCGAGGCCTGCTTCAACTTAGGCGAAGACGATTCGAGAATCTCTGAATCAAGAACAAGCAACTATAGATAGGGTCTAATTACGTGAAGGCAAAAAGGAAAATGATGGTCATAGCGCTGGCACCGGCGGCCCAATCGCGAAGGGGGTTAATCGAACGGGTTAGATAAATAAAAATTTGACGATTTGTACCATTTGGATTTTTGGAAATTATACGATAAAATGTGACCAAGTAGAGGGAAAAAGTGGCGCCATACTAGTACAAATTGTTCGAAGTACAAATAAAATCTTAGGATTTTGAAATGATATTGTTCACATTCGCCACCTCCCACAGGTATGGCATTATCAGACTTCTATTTATGATCATACAGAGTACTGTTGAAAAAAGTTTCAGGGTGGTACAAATCGTTTGGCGAAAAAAAAAATACTCTTTGCAGTGGTATGGCGGCCATTGGGAACTGTCGGAAAAGTATGGCAAGGTGATTTTCGTGAATAGCTACTCGATGATGATTAGCTATACAAAAAATAGCCAGGTACAAATGGTTGAATTGTTTTATTTAAATTAATGTATTCGCGTCGGTATGGCGGGCTTTAAGCCACACCCGAGAAGTATGGCATTACGCTACCGCCTACTTCTTTTTTTTTCGACTATCTGAAAATACAAGCATTTTTGTGGAACAAATCGTTCGACACTCGTTATTTATCCGACGCGTTCGATTAACGCCCACGCGATTGGACCGCCGGTGCCAGCGCTATGACCATCAAGGGTAATTAGACCCCTGCAGAACCGCCATACTGGTACAAATGATCTAATATTTTGTGTCACCATCTCCACCATCTACTACTTCCAATCAACCTGCCATAGATTATAATAATTGCGTTTTCTATATAAACAATAATTACAATAGTCAAAATGATATAAATAATTAGATTTATTATCACTTGTAACCATTCATATAAACTAAGAAACTAAAAACTCATCTTTTTCTTCATGTGAATTTCAACTGCTGGAAACCTAGCTAGGCAAATATAACAAATTTACATTGCGTCGAAGTTTCGATACCATCCTCTAGGTATGGGCTACAAGCCTGCGATAATTCTGAAATTTTTACTCATTGTAGTTGCATGAATATGGCAACCTAAAGCGTAACATAATATATTTTTCTATTTTATATCATTTTTGGATTACTACAAGTGGTAGAAAGTTATAATTTTATAAAATTCAATGTGTTTTGCAGTTTCGGTAATGGCCATGTAATGGCTTCTCAGCCTGCCCTTTAAGATATTGTTTTCTATTCATTGTAGTTACACGGTAATGCAATTTTATAATGAAATATATTACATTCTTCGATTTTTTTCATTCACTTCGGGCACTTCACTACAAGTGGTAGAAAATGAAAAAAATATTAGTTTTACAGATGCATACCTACAGGAATTACATAATAATATTCAGTTTGTCTTCACAGCAATGGTCTCTTAGCCTATAAACTGTTGATTACTAATGATTTTAGTAGCTCAAAAGTGCAATTTAGGGACAAAAAATATAATATTTTTTTATTTTATAGTTACTTGAGCTTACTACAGGTCGTAGAAAATTAGAATTTCAGAGGTTTTTCGGGAAGCTGATTAAGATATTCATAGCGCGTCATAGCTTTTTCAGAAATTATTTAGGCTTAATTAGTGATTAATTGGTGAGTTCTACTCATTGTAGTTGCAGGGAAATACCATAACAAGAAAATAGTATATCCTTCAATTTTACATAAGTTTTGAGTAACTGCAAGTAGTAGAAAAATTTTTTTTGCGTTATGCCGCTTTAATGGTATGGAATTCATAATCTTTCTGGATTGCTACAGTATTAAACATAGCATGTATCTGTTCTTTGTTCAACTGAAATTCGGGAATTCATGACAAAAATTGAAAGTCATATGATTTTCTAGTTTGCAAATGTTTTCACTATCCAAACTCACTAGACACCCCCGACTATAAGCGTATCCCTCATGACCCGACAACATACCTGGAGAAAACCACAAAATCTCGTATCAACCAATCGAATCTCCAACCTGAGATAAAAAAGTCTCTAATCCCAAGAGAAAAATCTTCAAGAACCCCTCGAATTTATGGTCTACCCAAAGTTCACAAGCCTAATATTCCACTTCGACCCATTGTCAGCGCTTACAATTGTCCAACACATCCTCTTGTGAAATATCTCTCCAAAACCCTTCAACCCCTTGCCGAACAAACCCAGTTATACGTCAACTAAACTCTTTTCACTTCATAGAACTCGTCAAAAGTATTGATATTACCCCAACAGATCTCCTTGTTAGTTTTGATATTGTCTCCTTATTTACAAATATCCCCATTGAAGAAACACTTTCTATCCTAGACAAGAAACATCAAATATCCCCAGACAACCTATCCCTGATCAAAGCCAACACTTACTTCATCTTTCAAGGCAATTTCTTCAGACAAATTAAGGGAGCCCCAATGGGATCCCCTCTCTCCCCCATCATAGCCAACATTTTCATGGAACATTTCGAAACCCAAGCTCTCTCGTCATTCGACCTTAAACCATCATGCTGGCTACGTTATGTAGACGATGTCTTTGCGATCTGGCCCCATGGCGAAGACTCGTTGCTCCACTTCTTGAATCATTTGAATGGCATACATCCAAGTATCCAATTCACAATGGAAGTGGAAAACGATGGGTCTCTGCCATTCCTCGATGTAATGGTCAAAAAACTTTCATCCCAAGGCTTCTCCTATTCAGTTTATCGTAAACCCACCCATACAAACCGTTATCTGAACGCTCAGTCTCACCACCATCCTTCTCAACTTAACTCTGTAGTTAATACCCTAATCCACCGCTCCATTCGACTATCTGACGACGAACACCGTGAATCAGAACTCAATACTCTAAAACATATATTATTACAGAACGGTTACAACACATATCAAATCAACAAGAACATACGCAAACACACAAACATCACCCCACCTCTACCTCCTTCCAATCCCACTGAACAAGAATCTACACCTAAATTATTTCTCCCTTACATCAAAGGAGTAACAGATAAGATCGCAAGATCTCTCAAAAACACGAACATCAAAACAATATTCACCACTCAACAAAAACTCTCCCATCTGGTCAGATCCGTCAAAGATAAAATTCCTAACGAAAATCACGGTGTTTATGATATTCCCTGTTCCAATTGTCCTCGTTCTTATATAGGACAAACAAACCGACGAATTCAGGTCCGTGCCAAAGAACATTCACTTTCAGTAAGACACTCAGATATCTCCAACGCCCTTTCCCAAAATCACACCCAGACAGGTCACATTATCGATTTCCCCAATACAAGAACTATTGCTCCCGTCCGATCTTTCAAATCCCGAATTTTCCGTGAAGCTGTAGAAATAGAAAAACGTCCAAATTGTTTGAACACCAGAGATGACAGTCACAGACTCCCATCAGCATGGAAACCACTTCTCAGTGTTCGCCATGTAACGCCCAATCAGAGTGCATCCCGCACTGATGAGCGTGAGTACCCGCCCCCCTCCCCTATAAATACGGCCACGCGACGATCGTCCCGTCAGTTGACTCTGAAGAGTAGGCAGGTTGAGACTTCAGAGTTGACAGGAAGCAGTACGGTTAGTGGAGTAGGCAGATTGAGACCACGCGGTTCATTCCGTGAACCAAGTTTTTCACATATATATATATATATATATATATATATATATATATATATATATATATATATACATATATATATATATATATATATATATATATATATATATATATATATATTATATATATATATATATATATATATTTATAAGATATGAATATTTGTGAGTAGCTGGTAAACAGAATTTTTTGAGCATTCGTAAACCAACTATTTTGAATATTTTAAAACATAATAACACTGAAACAAAATTATATCAATAAAGAATGGCTGTGTTCAAAAAAGTGATTCCCAAAATATTCATGTAGATATACTGTTCAAATCTTCTTCAATAGGCAAATCGTTAAGAATTACGTTATCGTCAATAAACTATCACAATTTCAAAATTGAAGAACTATTTCAATGATATATCCTGAACTCAGAATAATGGACTAATATTAGGTTATAAAATAATATATACAAAAAAAATCATTTTATACCTATGTATAGATAACTAAAATATTAGTTTTTTTTCATTTTCCAGAAGTGAATCTGTATGAATATATCATATACTGTGATTTGTTTTGCAAGCGAAAGTAGATTCTAAACTAATCTAGTATATTTTCTAAGAAGTTCATTTCATGTAAATTATTTCTCCAAATAATTTGTCACGCCAAATCAATATTCAGAATAATTTGACTAAATTAGCACTCACTATAGGTATATAAATTATATTATGTTCACTTCCGATTGAACTGAAAAAAATATATTTACTCATTTTGTAGATACAGAAACCTGAAGGAAATGTACACAAAATGGAGGAGCTTTCATAAAACGTCAAGGGAGAATTTTCTTGGTAACAGTTCACAAGATAATTATTAGCGACCGTAACGACGTCTAATCCCCAAGCGGTGAGGGCATTGAAGTTGACTCAAGTGGAAAAATGAAATAGGATTTGACTTATCGAATGGAAATTGAAAATTATTCACTTAAAAGAAGCACGAGGAAGCTTCGAAATATGGGAGTTATGCCAAATGCTGGGAACAATGTTCAATTCAACCATGAAATATACATAAATATTTGGCTTCCACCTTTCAACAATATACGAGCGGCACTCAAGAGTTATTCAAAAGAAAATAATTTTAATTTAGTATTCAGTTCCTCAATTTTAGTCTTGTTTCGTACTGATTTTTACGAGTGCTACTTATTGTGTAGGGGGAGGCCTGGATTCGACGTTCCGATTTTGGAGTAGGGTGCAATATGAATTTAATACTTGGAAATATTTGTAATCCATAATTCTTATTTATAAGTAGATGCAGAATTTATTCTAGTTTCGAATTTGATTGTCGAATTCATTGAAATAATTATGTATTGTAGCACAGGATAATTTTTCTGTAGCAAGTCGTCAAGGAACTATTCGCCCCACGAAGAGGCTGGTTCATGGTTGTTTCTCAGTTGAGGCAAGTTGTTTCACTGTCAACTCCACTCATTAGTTATGTAATATTAGTAGGAAAACCATGTATAAAATAAATTAGGCACACGTAATCGAATATTTATGACAGTTTCATTTATAAAAGTACCAAATGTTAATGGTTTTGGCTTATTTTCCACAATCTTTGAGGATCTAACGAAAACCAAGCTATTCATTTCAATTATAACGCTAAGAAAATCAACTAATTTAACATTTCCAAATACAGATTTTTCATTCACTCTCATAGCATCAGGTTTACTGTGAACAATAATCTAATTAATGGTTCACTTCAACAGTCACGCAGAACTTAGAAAATGATTATTCGGAGGATTCGTCCTCAGAATTACAACGTAGGAGCGAAAAACTTCAGATTCAGTTGCACCCACCTGCTTAACGCCCTTCGATTATACTATTTCTTTTGGTTTTAATACAGTGGTGACCCCTGTTTTGACCAAGTTTTATATTCTAGATGGTAGCAAGTTGTGATTCATTACAACATTTCCGATCTTCCTGAATAATTCATTAACTTTGTGCCGGCTAAAAGGAGATGCGCATTCTGCATCTATTGCCTCGGGAGTTCTTATGGACAAAGACAGGTTTCCTTTTAGAAAACCCTTGAACCAATCAGCTCCATCTATATACCAAGAGACTGGAATGTTGGCCGTGTCAAATTTAAGAGCACAAGTACCTATATGCTAACTTCCATAATTCTTCTGGCAAGGAAATTGACGCGCATTTTAACAAGTATTCAGCTAATTGAACACCTGTCTAGCATAACAACCCACAGTTGGTGTTATATACCGACCTTTTGACATAGCGGAATAATGTCATATGACATATCTCTAGTTTCCGAGCTATTGTCTTAAGCTTACGACCGTCTTAATAACAGCATTAGCTGCCGGCAGCAAAAGACCACTCCAAACCTCACTTGTTTTTCGTTCATAGTATTCCATCCGTAAACAAAGTTTTAATTTAATTATTTACGTGTCCAATGCAGGGCATGTTATTTCGCGGCACAACTAGTTCCCTGATAGAGAAACTTTGAACCCCAAATCCCATTTTCAAAGTAACATCCATTTGTGATAAAATAGTTTATAAAATGCCAACAATGATACTGAAAAGATAATCCCAATAGTATGCCTAACTGATTATAGCAAGTCACATACAAATAGCAAGAAAATTGAATGAAATAGACCAAAAAGTGTAAGCTTGAAAAAATTTACTAACGTGTTGTTCATGTACTACTGCCACTTTCACACGCCGACATGCCGTCACTAAAATTTCTGATGGAATAGCGCGATATTTGGATCGGAAGAACCTACCTCCGGCACTTTGAACCCCGGCCTCCCCTACTATATATCATTTCCCAGCAGAGATAAGTCAACCGTATCTCAAAAACCCAATCTCACCTGATTTTTGGAACGAAGTTCCTTATCGCGCGTTGCAAAAGGGCGCTAGACGGAATAAATTAAGACCAAAAGTTGTAACGACATTTTTTGCGCGCGCACGCCGTTTTCTCCCTCTTTCTTTCCGTTCTCTAATTCCGTCTCTTTATGATCCCACTCCGCTACGTCGCCAATGCATTGATGTGAAACATCGAAATAATTGTGTATAAGTTATATGTATAAAGGAACAGATTGCGACAGGAATCAGATATGGCATAATGAAAATGAAAAGATAAAGCTTTACAAACTTGTTCCATAAAATAATGACTACGTATTGTAGGTTTATATTCAATTATATAGGGTGGGCGATACGTTATCCTCTCGTTATTATCACTCTTGCGTCTAAATAACAACATAGCGTTGACGACCGGATGGTCTAAGCACCGTACCCTCGTGTGTCGTATTTCTGTGTTCGAATCGCAGAGGTGACTCCTGGCTTTTTTCATTTTTTCATTTACAATCTCGTAAGAGCCCTTAGCCCCAAATTTCAAAATTAATTATTTAAGTTTACGTTATTTGTTATTCTCTATAATACTAAGTTTCCTAAATACTTTTATGTACTAAAATAAAAATCAATCAGCAATTTTATTACTTCACTAATTGATCGAAAAAAACTTCGTCCCATCCGGGTGTCCCTTGACACCTTTCTTCTTTTTATTATTTGTTAAATTCCTTCGAAATGGCTCGACCGATTCTCATGAAATTTTTTGTGTACATCGGGTAGGTCTGAGAATCGACCAACATCTATTTTCCATCTCCCTAAATGTTAAGGGTAGTCCACCCCTTGATTTTTTTTTCAGACAATATTTTGCATTCAAAAATACGAACAACCCTAAATTTTCACCCATCTACCATCAGCCCCTATTTTTTATTTGTCGAACTCTTTCGAAGTGGCTCGACCGATGAAATTTTGTGTGCATATCGGCTAGGTCGGAGAATCGGACAGCGTCTATTTTTTATCTCACTGAATGTTGAGTGTCCACTCCTCAATTTTTTTAATTTTATTTTTCAGACGAAATTTTCTGTTTTATTTTTTTATGATACAACATTAAAAATTACATACAACCCTAAGTTTTCACCTCTCTACGATGAAACCTTATTTTTATTTGTTAATTATAAACTTCAATTTTGTTGGAAAGATTTTTATTTTGTCATTTTACTCTCAATTTTTCAACCTCCTACGATCAACCCTCATTATTCCATCGCGATTTTCATTTTTTTAAATTTTATCCACAGATCCGCAATAGAGTTACAAAATGGCAATCAAAAATAATAAAAGTCGGTTTGAGAATAGGTCGTAATATATTTTTCATACCCCAAAAATTTTTATAAATTTTGTGGACAAAATTTTTTATTTTTATTTTTTTATGATGTTGCATTGAAAAGTACATACAACTCTAAATTTCCACTCTTCTATCAACAACCCATATTTTTTAATAGCCATTTTAATAATTCAAACAACGTTTGCCGGGTCAGATAGATTGATAGATAGATATAATGATAGATAGATTGTTAGATAGATGGAAAGATAGATAACTATCTAGATAGATAGATATATAGTTAGATAGATAGAGATACATTGGCAGATAGATGAATTGATAGAAATATATAGATAAAAATAGTTTATATGGCAGAACAACGTTTGCTGGGCAGATAGATTGATAGGTAGATATGTAGATAGATAGATAGATAGATAGATAGAACGATAGATAGATAAAAATAATTTATATGGCAGAACAACGTTTGCTGGGTCAGCTAGTATATCTATATATATATATATATATATATATATATATATATATATATATATATATATATATATATATATATAAATATATAGTATATATATATATATATATATATATATATAATATATATAATAAATATATATATATATATATATATATATATATATTAATATATATATATATATATATATATATATATATATATAGATTTGTTCGACCGCACATATAGACCCAAATTGGTATACTCGACCGACTTTTCAGTCCAAAAGTGACGTTGTCAGACCCGGCTTCGCGACTGGTAACGTTCGACTATAGAATCGTTATGAGGGGGCTGAGGGTATGCTAGGGGTGCATTTTCAGCCGAGTCTGAAAAGTCGGTTATACATGTGATTATATACAGAAAGTTTCAGTGTTTGGCCAGTACGAGGGCGCTTTAGTCGACATTATATATATATATTACTATATATATATATATATATATATATATATATATATATATATATATATATATATATATATATATATATATATATATATTGCTGTATATAATTCGTATAGTTAACCAACGCATTGGGTCCCTAAATATGGCAACGCTGTTTCCCATTCAATCACCTCAAATACACTATTCGAGGACTTATACGATCCCGGTATGGACAAACGTCGTCATGAATCTAAGTGAATATTTCGAATAGACTCGTAGATTTGTTATTGGATTCTTTTGATATCAATATGAACTGCAGATTCTCCGGTATGGAAGCTTATACAAACCCAATGAAGACGATAAAGTTTGTCGACTATATGAAAAATGTTTCTTTTCGAAATTTTAACACAAAATTTTTTTTACAAATCCTAAATCAATCGTCTGTCGTTTTTACTTGTGCAATTATCGGAATATCACCATATTGATAGACAACAGAAAAATAACAAAAATATTTATTTCTTGAATAATCTAAAACTTTTTCATTTCAATATTCAGTAGTCAATAAAAAAACACAACAGAAAAATAACAGAAATATTCATTCAAGAATAATATGAAACTTTCTGACTTCAATATTGAGTTCAAGCTAGCAATAAAATAATAAGAAATAAAAAACAAATAACAGAAAAAAAACGAAAATATTTAATTCAAAAATAATTAGAAACTATTGAACTTTATAATTCAGTTTCAGTCGGCAATAAAAAACAAACAACACAATAATAACAGAAATAGTCATTCAAAAATGATATAAGTCTGACTTCAATATTCAATTTGAGTCAGCAATTAAAAATAAACAGCAGAAAAATAAAAAAAGAATAATAATTCAAAAATATTTCAAATTTATCCGAATTCAAAATTGAGTTCAGCTATAACAAAATCACAGTTCCATTCAATTAGGTTTTATTGTTGTCTATAGGTATTGTAAACCAGGGTTTCTATTCTTACCCAATCCTTATCTACAAAAAAGGACGAGTTCTTCACTATAAAGTCCTGGCATTCATTTTTTCGTGGCGCCTTTCTGGACCTAATATGGTTTCTGAAATAGGTCAAAACCAATCGTTTCTCCTCTTGAGACCATATGTGGCGTTATTGTTTTCTCTTTCCTTTTTCCCTTTTTCCTTTTTTGTGTTTGGTATGCGTAGAGCTACTATCAGACCCAGACTCTACATCATTCATCGGCTGTTCCTGTACTGTGGCATTTTCATCTATATTAGCTCTTTCAGAGTTGGTGCTGCTTTTCATGAAATTCTGCAATCCCTGGTATTTTTCTCCTATTTCATCATTTTGATCTGCAGTTGCAGTATATATGGGATTGGAGAGTTCATTTGGTATTTCGAGTTCGAAAAGAGCTATTCAGATATCGTCCATATATGTATGTGGTGAAAAATTGTCAGGGTATATAGTTTGATGCCCTGATGCCATGCCGAAATTTCTAATTTTTTCGATTAGTGATCTGTGATAAACAGTATTTCCCCATTTCTCGTATGATATTAATTATGAAAACTAGACAATTTTGGAATGTTTTTCCTTTCTCTTTCCTTAGTAGGCTATTATTCCATGAGTAATTTAGAGTCGAGAAGATCCTGTACCGGGAAATGCTTGGTGAGATTAAGGGCGTTACATCTATGAGAGAAGGCAGGACTCAAGTCCACTGTGCAGAAGATCATTTTCCACAATTTTGTCGATTTCAGAAGCTTTTTATACGTAGAAGAATTCACTGTCAGAAATAACCACGTTCTGAATGTTTGCCACATAAAACAGTTAATACCTAACAAGTGCGTAATTTCCTTAACACTCGAGTTACTATACTTTTTCTACGAACGTATTCATTCCCATAAAACTTCTAATTCCATTAAGTGACTATATTTTCAATCAATCAATTACAAAACGTCAAAATGTTATGGCTGCTATTCGTTTCCGTGGTACCTAACTATTAAGGCTCTATCTTATTGTTTATTCGCCGTGCGATTCACTTTACAGATTTCACTTTATTGGCTCTTGAGCCGTGAGCATGCTTTTCGTTTACTGTGAAGTGAATCGCAGTTTTACGTTGCACATAGCTTAAAATAGGCAGTTGCATGTGACATGTAGGAACGAATTTCGTCACATTCTATGGGTGGAGTAGAAAAAGCTTTTATTCAATTTTTGCAATGTATGTTTGTTCGGGTGGAATCTTGCAACTCAATTTTGTAGCAGATATGGATCAGTATTCTGACTTGATTGTTTCCTCAGTAGAATCGTGTCAACTGATTAAGCTGAAATTTTGTGTATACATTTAGTTTAGAGGACAATACACGGTAAGTTTTTTGACGACATTTCAAATTCAATATGGCGGACCATCCAAGATTTCGAAATAGTTATATTTATTTACTTCTACAATATGGGTATCAAATGGAAGGGCTTGTTGAGAGTAACTCGAAAAATAGTGTGACGTAATTCTAAAACTAATATGTCGGAAAATCCAAGATGGAGAGTTAGTTAGGGGGCGTCCATAAATAACGAGAGACATTTTTCAGTAGGCAACAAATTTTATAGTTTAGTGGGTATGAGCTAAGTGAAAATAAAAAATTGATTCAACGAATGAGAATGAGGAATTTCATCTTCACAGATTAGAAAATGGTTCACTTCGTGAGGATATTTAGTTTTCCCGTCGACTCACTAACACATATACAAATTCTTGCCATAACACCTACTCTTTCAATCCCTTTTATACATTGAAATCGTAGCGACTGATCCCGACAATCTGGCAACAGTGCTGGGATCGAAAACGTTGGTCGTATTGACCGGTGCAGTATATGTGGGATTGAAAAGTTGGCGCAATGTATTGGGTCTGAACAGTAGGTACTATCAGATATACAACTTTTTTGAATGAAAAAAAAATTTCCCCCCTCAATGTGCCTAGAGAGTAATATTTAAGAGCCCTTTTTTGCATATATACTCGTAAAAAAAATACGAATCATGTGGGTCTTAGGTCGCCTTAAGAACGTACCGGGACTGGATACGTCCATCAGACAAATATATATATATATATATATATATATATATATATATATATATATATATATATATATATATATATATATATATATATATATATATATATACAGAGGAGAGTAGGGTAAAGTGGAATAGTGGAGGAAAGTGAAATTATGTTATTACATTCCATTACGTGGCTCCACCGGTTGGTGTAGTTGCTTAGAGTGACGCATCTGATGTTTCATATCTGTGGTTTATGTTCGATGACAAATTTAACGTCGTGGCTTAATTTTATCGAAAAAAGTGTTGTTTTGATATATTGAGAGGTAAGTATGTAACGTTAACATTGGTATGTTTGATGTAATCGAAAATTTGATTCTGAGCATATATGATGTTATGATAGGTATATCTACAAAATAGTGCGCGCGAATAGGTTAAAGGTTATGTTTCAAAATATTTAGCCGGTAATTTCATATGGGTGAAATGTTGAGGCAAAGTGAAATGACAGCAAAGTGAAATATTTCACTTTGCCCCAATCATTCATTTCGGCAGATAGGTACCTATCGATAATGTGGTTTGTTGTTACAGATTAGCAATGCGCGTATATAAACGAAAAATCGATCAGCAGAGGCCATGAGATATGCTGTGACAGCGGTGAGACTGGGCTTGCTCAGTTATGAGAAAGCTGCCAGACAATTAGTCTAGTCAACAAGTTCAAAAACGTGTTAATTCTTGGTAAAGCTCCTAAAAATATGAGCGATAGCTCATTCGATTCGGAATGACGTCTAGAAAAATTTATCTCGAGGATTTATTAGCACATAAACAATTGCAATTGTTATTAACAAATTAAGATGAACAAAATATGGCATTTTGTTTTTCGTTAATAACTCATAAGCTATTGACATTTAAGAAATTCTGAAAAAAGATCCTCAAAGATGAGGAAATTTCCAATAAAAAAGTGTGGACTCCCGGAATTCTACCTATATTATTTATAATTTTAATTTAATGCCGAAAATAGGGCTCCGCGCGGCCGTTGAGCTATGGACGCTTTGACGCTAAAGCGAGTGCACCACATAAAATAATTTTGTTATAGTAACAAATGTTAATTTAAAAATTTGAATGAATTATGGTATCATCCAGATACTTGAACGAAGAAATACAAGTTGGAAAAAAATTTTTAATTGAATTTTTCAAAAAGTTATACTATTGTTTATTAACAATTTTTTTTCCAATCTCCCTTTTCATGAATAACGACATAAAAGTTTGAGTGATTGACCTAAAAATTTTTGGCTCCGTGGAGCCCTTGCTCTGTATATACTTAACAAGATCATGCGATAAAATTTTCTTAAAGTTCATTATTTTGTTTATAATAATGATTTAAACAAAAAAAAATTCCTTAATGTTTTTTTATTGTTTATAGCTAATTTTTTTTATATTTCGATTGTTCAAATAATTATTGAAGAAACTATTTTCTCTTTAGAAATCATAGTTGCATTCATTCATAGGTTAACAAAAAAAATAAATTTTTTTATCAATAATTCCATTGTTTATTAAATTAACAATTTGTTATAAACAAATTCTATAAACCGTTATATTTTTTTTCTTAAGCTAAAAAAATTACAAAAACAGCCATACATATGAAAGTACAAAAAAATATTTTTTCTATTTTTTAAAATACTTTTAAATATTACACGACTTCGAAGTTGCACCGGTCATTCGATTTGTCAAGTAACAAATTGATATAATTTATTAACTATTAGAGATACGATAATGGACATTCAGTTGGTTTTTATGAAGGATTAATTAAACTTTCAAATCACTTAAACTGAATGTCCATTATCGTATCTCTAATAGTTAATAAATTATATCAATTTGTTACTTGACAAATCGAATGACCGGTGCAACTTCGAAGTGGTGTAATATTTAAAAGTATTTTAAATATTTTTTGGTACTTTCATATGTATGGCTGTTTTTGTAATTTCTTCAGCATAAGAAAAAAAATATAACGGTTTATAGAATTTGCTTATAACAAATTGTTAATTTAATAAACAATGGAATTATTGATAAAAAAATTTATTTTTTTTGTTGACCTATGAATGAATGCAACTATGATTTTTAAAGAGAAAATAGTTTCTTCAATAATTAGTTAAACAATCGAAATATAAAAAAATTAGTTATAAACAATAAAAAAAAATAAGAAATTTTTTTTTGTTCAGATCATTATATAGCCAAGTCAATAAAATGGTGAAAAACATTTTTCAAAAAATATCAAACTTGTCTATTTGTTTATAAACAATATCTTAACAAATTATATAAAAAATTTTTTTCGAGAGTCATTCGATCCTATTTTCGGATACAGAAACGGAAATAATATATTGATTGTTGAATAAAATTTTTTTAACAACATTTCCAGAAAATTTCATTTTTTGTTAACTAAAAAAAATTATTATAAACAAAATAATAAACTTTAAGAAAATTTTATCGCAAAAATTTTTAGGTCAATCACTCAAACTTTTATGTCGTTATTCATGAGAAGGGAGATTGGAAAAAAATTGTTAATAAACAATAGTATAACTTTTTGAAAAATTCAATTAAAAATTTTTTTCCAACTTATATTTCTTCGTTCAAGTATCTGGATGATACCATAATTCATTCAAATTTTTAAATCAACATTTGTTACTATAACAAAATTATTTTATGTGGTGCACTCGCTTTAGCGGCAAAGCGTCCATAGCTCTACGGCCGCGCGGAGCCCTATTTTCGGCATTAAATTAAAATTATAAATAATACAGGTAGGATTCCGGGAGTCCACACTTTTTTATTGGAAATTTACTCATCTTTGAGGATCTTTTTTCAAAATTTCTTACATATCAATAGCTTATGAGTTATTAACGAAAAACAAAATGCCATATTTTGTTCATCTTAATTTGTTAATAACAATTGCAATTGTTTATGTGCTAATAAATCCTCGAGATACGTTTTTCAAGACGTCATTCCGAATCGAATGAGCTATCGCTCATATTTCTAGGAGCTTTACCAAGAATTAACACTTTTTTGAACTTGTTGACTAGACTAAATATGGAATTTCATAAGATTAATACAATGGGAGTTTTGTTTCACATTTCCTCATTTATTGTTACATTAATATCACTTTGCCCCATTTGCTGGGGTAAACTGAAATGATGCCACATTCTCAAAAGATGCTGAATAGTTGATAGCAATGGTTTATTTTTTTAGGATTCATTCAGTAGGTATGTGTTCACATGCACTAGTAATACTATACTATGACATCTTTAACTAAAATCAAAATATCTGGGAGATACGAATTTTGATTTGTATATATATATTTATATATATAAAATGAAGTGAACTAGGACATTTATTTGAAACTAATCAAACAAACCTCCTAGCGGAGCTGGTTATACGAGTTCACGAAACATCGAAATGCCTCCATATACCTTAGGATGGTGTATGTTAGATTAGTGTTTGATTGATTAGTTTCAAATAAATGTCCTAGTTCACTTCATTTTATTGCCACGAACGTGTATCGTTAACACGAAGAATTCTGTTTTCTATTTATATATATATATATATATATATATATATATATATATATATATATATATATATATATATATATATATAATATGTATATATATATATATATATATATATATATATGTATATAATATATATATATATATATATATAATATATATATATATATAGTATATATATATCATATATATATATATATATATATATATATATATATATATATATGTATATATATTATATATATATATATATATATATATATATATATATATATATATAAATAGGATTTCCATAGAATCGAAATCCATTACTTTATTCTCGTGAAAAAATTTAACTTCCCTTATTTTCGTGAGAATAATATGAGAACTTAATTTTTTGAATTTTCTGAGAACAATTGCTTTCTGACATGAATATGTCTACTCTGCAACTGTGGCATTTGTGTTCTCGGGACGGAATTGTGAATTGTTAGTTTAATAGAACTCTGGCGGAGGGCGCTCTGGGTTGTTATCCATAAAGTAGTTCTACCGCAATTCGTATTGGGAAACAATTAGAAATATTGTTAATTCCCTCACAGTCAAATCAGCTGTACTGAAGTGATCTAATAAGATCAAAACAGCTTTATGCAGATTCTGAGTGAAGTGTTCTATAATTCACTGTTAGATTGTGAATGCAGATTTCGCGCAGCGGAAAGTACTTGGAAAGTTGTGTGATAATTTTTAAATTATCGAAGAATTTTCCTTGTTCACTTAATGTTATATATTAAAATGACTATATTCAACTAGTATATTTTTCATGAATTGATTTACGAAGCAAAATGCCGAAGTGAAAAAGGAGCTCTCACTTCTTAGGATAGTTTTTTTAAGTACAGATGAGTGGCCTCACAATTTGTGATTTTGTCTACAGACAAAACAGTAGAATCGTGAGACATAACCAATTCGCTTGGTCTCTAGCAATTATTTATTTTATCGTCGTTTAATTCCTCTTGAAAAATTATTGTTTCAAGTTAGAAATTAATATTAAGCTGAATATTACTATTCAGAACTTAGCCAGTAATTAGCTTACCTCAAGAATATATTCGTTTAAATAGTACTGAATTTACTGAGTACCAAGTTCTCTAAATCGCATATTTTTTGGTTGCAACCATAATAAAGCTCTTAAGAATTTTCGGTTGAACCACATCTCTACAACCATTTCAAATTCAGTAAAAGGGCTAAAAAGTTGTGAGTGAATGAGATTGATCTTAGGGGAATTTATACGTTTTTTCCACCGCCTCAGTTTTTATGCAAAAATTCCATGCGTTTTTGCTGATTATCAAGCTCTGTCTGTAGAAAATAATAAATATAAGAAAAAAATAGAAGATAAGTGTAGAGACTCTGCTGCTCATGTGTTTTTTTTTGTGATTCTGATTTAGGTAGTAGGTATTGCCTATTTTGAAGTGAAGCTTCGTGAATTCGGATGTTCAGTTTTTTATTAGAAACACCACATCATTTTAGTATTGACCGTATGGCCTTTTTTGAAGCAGTGCTTCGAGATTTTCATATTGCTTTAGTGGTGTGGAGTGTGTTGTCTATGTTCAGGAGTTGAGTCTCGAGTTTGGGTGTTTTGAAAGTCCTTTTGGATATTCCTGAATGTAAATTTCTCCAAAAGCCGAGAAAAATACACACTCAATCTGAACGGATATCGAGTGTAATTGTTCCACAAAATTGAATATTGGGTAGAATAGATATTGCGCTTATGAAAAAATGTTCCAATATGTAAAATTGCAATGCATTCTATCACACGGCCGATGATTTTACAAGAAAAAACCCATGTGCGAATTGTTTCGAGGATCACGTGAAAAATGAATATGACAGTTCTGTATTCAAAAGAAGTAATTATATCGTATATTCAATTCAGCAAATAATGTGAATCGTGAAAGTATGAACCGAACGTTCCTATCCTATATCAGGTAGATAGCAACACTTCGGCAAAAACAGACTAATGCTTTTAGTTGTTTCTTAATTTATTGATTTCTTTCTGGATGAATCAATTCACCAATATACTATCAACACAAACATGTTAATAACTTGTTGATATAAAATGATTATGAGAATCTTATTGCTGAAAAACTTTGAAGAGATTATAAGCTCTTACTGCAGTTAAATACTTATTCAATTTGGTGAGTTTCGATTCAATATACTAGGCAGAAATTATAATAAAATGATGGGTTAGTAGTTCACAAAAGTGAAAGATTCAATTATATTGTTTTTAGTTTAGGAGAGGCACTGGTATTTCGAGAAATAATATCAAACATAATTCTCGAAAGGTTCATAATTTCAGAATTTGCCTTTACGGAAGACACAGCTCTCATATCAAGAACAAGTAGATTTACAAGCAAGTCTGAATGTACGGAATAAGGTGCTGAAGACAAAATTTTCCTGAAAAAAAAAAGAGGATCATATATCAAGAAAGTCCCGGAAATAATAAGATGAATCCTGAGTTAATGGGATATAACACCGGTATTAAACCATCCAAAGCCATCCGAAACATAATACATAGTCCTAGGGATAACGAAGGAGTTTAAAATTATGACGAAGTATAAACTGAATAAACAAACAGGCTTGTATGTAGAGCGGGAGAACACAAGAACGATGTACATTAAAAAAATCGTTATCGGCACACGAAATTGACATTGACAGAGAAAAACAACGAACGTAAAAAAGTATAATCAAAGAGGCCATACAGATAGAGGCACGTGAGGACAACAATAATCGAGATGACGTGGATAATTGTTATAGAAAAACGGAAATCGAATATTCCAGAACGCGGCGAACAGAAACGTTCGCCGCGTCGCCCCCTCTCGACGAATGTTTTTGTTCGGCGCGTTCTCTGGAGTGGTAGAACAAGTTCCTCCTAACTTCCACTATTCCACTACTGCCAATGAATGATCATTCCTCGACCATTTCTGGTCAATACATAATACAAGCAATAACAGCACGCAAAGTTTCAGTAACTACTTGAAAAGGATAAATGTGATTCTATCGAAACGTCGCCATGATAACTTCAATTAAATTCGTATATATATATATATATATATATATATATATATATATATATATATATATAAATATATATATATATATATATATATATATATATTATATATATATATATATATATATATATATATATATATATATATATATATATATATATATATATATATATATATATATATATATATATATATTATATATATATATATATATATATATATATATATATATATCAGTGGCGGCCCGTGAGGTTTTGGTTTGAGGAGGCTACAAGAGGTGTTACAAAATACACCTTAGGCGTAAATTTTTAGGATTTCAAGGTCAACCGCCTTATAATTTAAAGAAAATCAAAGTAAAACAAGCACCCTAAGCTATTAATTTGTTTTCACTTTCGAGTATCTACCTTGAGAACTACAACTCCTATTTACAATATTCACAAAAACTCTTCTCAGCCAATTAATCAATTCATCTATTCATCAAATTTTTTTTCTTTCACAAAATAGGTACCTACCTACCTACTTAACGAATTTGTTAACAGCTGGTGAGAGCAAATAAAAAGTTATTATATATTTTTGAAGATTAGCGGGATTCTGCGATCTTTAACGTTAGCAAAATGATCTATAATATCCTCATAAAATTTTTTGTCTTTCGCCAAAAGTTTTACCAATTCCTTTTCAATAGACAACAAACTAATATTTTTCAAACGATCCTGGCTCATTGAATTTCGTAAATAAGTTTTAAATCTCTTAAGAGTGGAAAACGAGCGCTCTACGGAAGCCGATGTCACCGGGATAGAAACAATTAGACATAAGAGTTTATAAACTTGGGGTAAATTTTGATTCAAATCATTATCAAAAAGGTATTTAATAGTCCTCACATGATTTTCATTTAGCCACTGTTCTCTTTTTATGGCCACCTTATCAAAAAAAGTGTATTTTTGACATAAATTTTCCAAAAGGGTATCTGGAAAATTAGCCGAAAATCCGGTTAACAAATTTTTATTGAGTACCTGAGTCGAAGAAATGTAGTTCTTTCCAATCAGAGAACCTTATTTCTATTTGACCCCTAATAGTATCCAAAATTTCATAAAATATTTGCTGATAGTGAAGCTCCATATCTGCGTAACTGAAATTCTTTCGTTTTGGGCTAAATTGAGTCGTATCATCAGTAGTTTGAAATACAGAAAATAGTTCTTTAAAATAAACTTCTGCACGAAATTCTGAAATTTTTTCCAAAAGAAACTTGAGCCGATTTCGTGAGTAAATTACATCTGAAATCTTGTGCTGTAAGATTTTAAAAACTTTTTCTGTTTGTTCAAAAATTAATTGAAAGATGTTTAAAAAATATATAAATTCCTCATCTTGTAAGATATTAATCCGCGTGGTGTATTTAAAGTTACTTTATCGGTGAAGAATTCCTCACTTTCAACTAGGTATAGAATTAAAACCTCAAATCCTAAGCGGCCACAAACAGAGACATTTTCACTAGTAAAAAGTAAACACTGCCAACAAAATAATTTATTTTTTACCTGTGATCCGGTTAGGCAAGGATGTCTCTCATAATTCCTTATATTAAAACCGCGGTTTTGTTGTCTGTTACGCTGCACCAAATTGTTTAATTCAGGGGTAGATCGCAATGTTTTTATCAAAACTTTATCCTCATAACTTAGTGCACTAAAGCTATGGGATAACAAATATTCCACTAAGTCACCATTGAAATTTTTGAAATTAACTTCAGCAACCAAACTCATTTCAAAACAATACGCGAGCAATATAAGTAAACACGCTGCCATTAGTAACTACGATCACACTACGATTCAATTAATGCTTTCCAATGAATTCACTCGATGTCACGCGAAATTCTATAGTTGTGATTGGTCGACATTGTATGAGACTGGGTTCCTATCTGTGTTGCCATTTACATGTGTTTTGCTTTTCTATTGCAATGAAGTATTCATTCGGAGTATTTGCACCGTTGTTTGCTTTTCTGTGGCAGGCATAATGAACGTTGAGAATATACATTCCTGAGCCTCCGCAGCGTTGCCAGAAATCTTGAAATGAATGAAATGCAGTAAATGTGAATACCTTCTATCTTAATTATTAAATTATATTATATAATGAAGGTTGAAAGGAAGGTAGGTGCATAAAATAATATGATTTTGATTAATATGAATATGCTGAATGCTGACTATTCAATATAATATATTAGTGATACACGGAATATTATTGAGGAGGCTTAGCCTCCTTAGCCTCCTTTGACAAGCCGCCCCTGATATATATATATATATATATATATATATATATATATATATATATATATATATATATATATATATATATATATATATATATATATATATATATATATATATATATATATATATATATATATATATATATATATATATATATTATATGTATATATATATATATATATATATATATATATATATATATATATATATATATATATATTATATGTATATATCTATATATATATATATATATATATATATATATGTGTGTGTGTGTGTGTGTGTGTAAAAATGAACAGTGTCATTTCTTTTTGAAACTACTTTCTATTTTCCCCTCTATGTTTTATTCGATTTCATCTTAGAAAATGCCTTGATTTGTCAGTTATTAATTAATGTCATTTTATATTTCAAGTATTGTAAATTGAGAACTCGAAGAAATGGCATTGTTTTTGACTTCTTGCAGGTTCTTAATATTATTCTTTTTAGTTATCAGAGTTTGTTTGTTGTATTTTCTACTAAAGAAAATAAATCTTTCACATTGAAGACATCAAATCGTCTATTACTTGAAGTGAGAATCAATAATTGATTTCCTTTCTTATGAATCACAAACGTAAGCTATCTGGTTGATATTCGAAGAACTGCACTGAGATTTCAAGTTATAATGACCACATCCATGAAAATTTGCATAGCTTTTGAATCATCAGATACTGATGCGAAGAAAAATATATTTAAGTTTAAATGGATTCAGACTACGGTAACGGAATCATATTATGAAATACCTGAAGACAAACAGAATCCATATGACCATCATGAACTTTTTGCTCTACCGAAGGTGATAAATATTTTAAAATCAATGAAAATAAGAGGTTCATTTCGTACGTGTGTTATTTCATTGACTCCGGAATTGAAAGAAATATATTTTGATGCCGAAGATGTGATGTTAAGGCATGAGTATTCACAAATGACTTATTCACCTGAATACGTGAGAACAGAATTCAAGAAGATGAAGGGCAATTTTGTAGGTAATTTTGATGGGAAGAATGTTTCCGTGACTTTATGGTTAAAGAAATTTGAGACGGAATGCACGCGTTGTGGAGTGGATGAAGATAGAGACAAAATTTTGATTTAACGTTTGTTTCTGGATGGAATAGCGAAAGAATGGTTTGACTCTAAATTAATTAAATTAGGTTTGGACAATAGTTTTCAAATATGGAAAAATAACTGCTTAGATAGTTTTTGTGAAACGAGTTGGTATAAGTATAGAGAGGCATATTTATTTAGGTACATAGGAGGAAGTTTAGTTGACTGCGCTTTCAGGAAAGAAAATTTGTTGTTGAATCTGCGGAATGATTTCCCAACTGACATAATTATTATTGACTTAATTGTGAGAAGTTTGCCAAAATTTTCACAAGATAGAATTGATCGATCATTTGTAACAACTATTGAGAGATTATTAGGGGTGAGTTACGAAAGTTAGAAGGTT
Organism: Cynegetis impunctata; assembly: GCA_030704885.1. Lineage (NCBI taxonomy): Eukaryota > Metazoa > Arthropoda > Insecta > Coleoptera > Coccinellidae > Cynegetis > Cynegetis impunctata. Next base: position 436,646 of record JARQZK010004373.1, read on the forward strand.
TAACAAAATATGAAAACGCTCGAAATACCAAAAATGGTAAAATCAATAAATCTGCCGAACAAATTCCTTCACCAACAAATGGAAAAATAGATAAGAAGGAACCAGTTCAATTTGTGATAAAAATGGTTTCCCAGGAAGATTTTATTCAGAGGCTCTATGTCGGATAAAGAATAGGAGATTTAATAATTTTAAACAAGTGAACGTATCCGCACATAAGAATGGTGAATAATGTTGGGGTACAGGATGAATTGAATGAGGCTTCTTTCAATCAAAAAAACTGGTTTTGTTTCCATTGATCAAACTGAGAGTGTTCGTAAATGATAATGATTTATGTGGAATTTATGATTCAGGATGAAATGTCACTCTTCTGAATTCGAAAGTGGCAGATGAGTTATGTCTACACATTCAAGATGATAGGAACACATTCAAAACAGTCAATGGCAGGGCAAATTTTTGAGGAAAAATAACTACAAAAATGATAATCAATTATATTGAAAAAGAAGTTGTGTTTTTTTAATTAATGATAATAATTTCGAGTATGATATTCTATTGGGATTAGATTCTATTTTCAATTTTCAATTGGAACAAGATTTTGATTTGAATATTTTTATCAAAGATTAGATATGAATGAAGAGAGAAAGATCGATTTTTTCTATCATAATAATGAGTACAATGATAACAACATTAATTTCAATGAAGGGATACCAACAGAATTTTTCGAAGCAAAATTAGAACATTTGAAAACAAATCAGAGAAATAAAATTGAAATGATAATAAATAAATATGATAATATTTTTGCAAAACACAAATTTGATATTAGTCAGGTGTAGAATAATGAAGCACATATAAAACTTCTAGAACATAAATTTGTAGCTAAAAAACCATACAGATGTTCAATGGAGGATCAAAAAGAGATAGAATTCCAAGTAGAAAAATTGTTGAAAGCGAATCTGATTGAAGAATCTTCCTCACCTTTTGCAGCACCAGTCACTTTGGCATTTAAAAGAGATGAGGGATCTAAGACCAGATGGTGTGTTGATTTCCGTGAACTCAATAAATTAATTGTTCCCAAACCACAGCCTTTCCCATTGATCGATGAAATCATAGCCAAGACCCGAAATGCAAAGTTCTTTACTTCATTAGATGTAAATTCTGCCTTTTGGTCGATTCTTGTTCGTATCAAAGATAGGTATAAGACTGCTTTTGTGACGCAAAATGGTCACTGGCAATAGAAATTTTTACCTTTTGGACTCAGAGTATCCCCAGCCATATTTCAACGTATTTTGAACAATATTATTAGAAAATATAACTTGAATTCATTCTGCCTTAATTATATAGATGATATTCTAATATTTTCTTTAACATTTGTACAAGATATAGAACATTTGGATGAACTCTTGAAAGCAATATGTGAGGAAGGATTCAGACTCAAATTTATCAAATGTAATTTTTTCAAAGAAGAAGTAAAATATTCAGGACTTATTGTAGGAAATAATACAGTACGACCCATAAATGACAATTTGATTTCCATAAGGAATGTTTCTCCACTAATCGGAAGAAGATAAGGAAATTCTTGGGTAAGGTTAATTTTTATCACAAATATATAAAAGATTCAGCTAAATTATTAGAACCGTTGCATAAATCAGAGGAGAGATGTAAAATTCAACTGGTCATTGGATTGTCAGAAAACTTTCATTAAGGTTAAGGACATCCTTTGTTTTGAACCAGTTCTTGCAATTTTCGACCCAAATGCCTATACTACTATATATACTGATGCCAGTATTCAAGGAGTAGGAGCTGTTCTTAAACAAAAACAGATTGATGGTGAAATGAAACCCGTAGCATATTTTTCTAAAAAACTGAATAAATAACAGAAGAATAAGAAAGCAATATTCCTAGAATGTCTGGCTATTAAGGAGGTAATAAAATTTTGGAAATATTGGCTTATAGGAAAAGAATTCGTTGTTGTTACTGATCATAAGCCATTAGAAGGAGAAGAATTTCGCACAAGACCAGATGAAGAGCTGGGTGACATGATGAATTATTTATCAATATATAATTTTGAGATTAGATATGAACCAGGAAAAGAAAATGTAGAAGCAGATTGCCTTTCTAGAAACCCAGTTCTGGAAGAAACGGATATGGACGAATGATGTATAAGAACAGTTAATTTGGTGGCATTAAATGAAATAAAAATCGATCAACAGAATAATCTATCAATGATAAATAACATGAGAAGACCTGTTATACAGAAAGATATATTTTACAAATTGCAAAAAAAATATCAGAAAAATAATTTTATCGAATGATTTCGAAAAAGATTTAATCAGAAAATTGCACAAGCATTATGGCCACATTTGTGCTAGTAAGATAAATAAAAAAGAAAGTTTAATTACATTCAAAATATGGATTCGCCGGCGAGAGAAGTTTGTGGATCATGTGACATATGTTGTAAAAATTAAACGAGAGTAGGTCAAAAGTAAGGCCTTCTTTCACAACTCGCCCAGCAAAAGAACCATTTTAGATAATGTTATTAGACACAATTGGAGGCTTTGCTGGAAATCGCTCTTCAAAAAGATATCTTTACTCGATATGCATTTGCGAGTACTTCAAAACATAAAACAACTGAAGACTGCATCAAATTAATTAATAAAATTCAAGATAAACGACCAATCAAAACAGTATTAACAGAGCAATACCCGGGAATAAATTCGGAAAAATTTAGACAGCATATGAAAAATTTGAATATACAATTGATTTTCACAGCAGTAGATTGTCCTTTTTCAAATGGTTTGAATGAACGATTAAATCAGATACTAGTGAACAGAATAAGATGCAAACAAAATGAGAAGAAAATTAGAGCTTGGACGAATATAGCAGATGAAAGTATTGAAGAATACAATAGGACAGACCTTTCTGTAACTGGATATAGCCCAGAATATTTACTTTATGGAAAAACTGATCCCATTGCTCAAGAAGAACTTATTGAAAAGAGTAATTAACCAAAAGATAAGGAAATAGCATATAAAAATTCTTTACGTTATCAGAAAGAAAATTAGAGCTTGGACGAAAATAGCAGATGAATGTATTGAAGAATACAATAGGACAGACCTTTCTGTAACTGGATATAGCCCAGAATATTCACTTTATGGAAAAACTGATTCCATTGCTCGAGGAGAACTTATTGAAAAGAGTAATTAACCAAAAGATAAGGAAATAGCATATAAAAATTTTTTACGTTATCATGAATATAATAAAAAACAAGTCGATAAGCATAGGAAACATTATAATTTTTAAATTGGAAATTATGTTCATGTTAAAAATAAATCTTAATTGAATAGGAAAAAACTTGAGGAAAGAAGAAAAGGGCCTTTTCCAATAGCGAAGAAAAATTCAGATAGCATCTATGAGATAGACATTGGAAATAAAAAAAAGGACAATAATTATTTTCATGTAACAAAGTTGCTCCCACATGACAACGCCAACATATAGTGGTTGTTGCATATCTTGTGTGGGGGGATGTAAAAATAAACAGTGTCATTTCTTTTGAAAACTACTTTCTATTTTCCCTTCTATGTTTTATCCGATTTCAGCTTAGAAAATGCCTTGACTTGTAGTTGTTAATTAATGTCATTTTATATTTCAAATATTGTAAATTGAGAACTCAAAGAAATAGTATTGTTTTTGATTTATTTCAGGTTCGTAATATTATTATTTTCAGTTATCAGAGTTTGTTTGTTGTATTTTCAACTTAAGAAAAGAAATCTTTCAGATTTACATCAAATCGTCTATTTCTTCGAAGTGACAATTAAGAATTGATTTCCATTCTTCTATATATATATATATATATATATATATATATATATATATATATATATATATATATATATATATATATATGTATATATATATATATATATATATATACATATATATGTATATATATATATATTATATATATATATATATATATATATATATATATATATATATATATATGTATATATATATAATATATATATATATAATATATATATATATATATATATATATATATATATGTATATATATATATATATATATATATATATATATATATATATATATATATATATATATATATATATATATATATATATATATATATATATATATAATCTTTTGATAATTATTAGCAATAACAGGCTTGTTGAATCTCAAAAAACTCGATTTTATTAAAAAGTTGACGTTTCGTCACGACATTCGTCTATATATATATATATATATATATATATATATATATATATATATATATATATATATATATATATATATATATATATATATATATATATATTATAGGATTGTTGAAAGTTCAGTCTGAAATCAATGCTCTAAATTCTTTGAAGAGGATGAATATAATTGTTTGCTAAACATATTAACTCTTTAAAGAATTTCAAAAATTGATTCGAGACAAAATTTAACGTCGATCTAAAATAAAAGCCTCCCCAATACGACAAATGGTGTAATAACGAACACAGGCAATATTCGAACTCTGCGTGCATGAAGAATCTAGGCACCGTTTAAAAAAAAACTCACCCTCTGAACCCTGATGACCAATATAGGTTCGAAAGCTTGGGACGATATCACACACGATCAGAATACTTCGTGTTATTGATGTGATTTATATTCATTTGCTGCCTCTATAGAGGGATCAAATTCGGAGCGATTGTTACTGGCGGTGTGTAAATGTTGCATTAAGGCCCCTACACACGGACATTGATGTCTTAACACATCAACGTGCATCCAAGAACGTGCAACCAATAACGTAAATGTGGATGCAAAAATACCCACGTTTTTGAATGCACATTCCGGATGAACGCCGCGTTGATGTTTTCTGAATCGCCTGAATCGCGATTTAACGTTATATTGATTGTATATTCTTGGATGCACGTTGATGTTTCAAGACAAAAGTGGGCTACACACGGACGTTGATGTGTTGATACATCAACGTGCATCCAAAAACGTGCAAGCAGTTTGCGTACACACGTTCGAACAAAACCATAGTTTTGTTCGAAGAAGAATGTTCAACTCTTGTAACAGTGGCGTGTACTTATGCTCCTGAAAAGAAAAATAGAAATGAAAATAAAGATTAACCGCAACCACTGCTTTAAGAATGCACAAACATCGGTGAATCGCCTCCACACATTGAGAGATGCACGTGTTCATTTGAATGCGCATTCAAAAATTTAAGCGATTCAGAAAACATCAATCATCCGGAGTGTGCATTCAAAAACGTCGGTATTTTTACATCCACATTAACGTTATTGGTTGCACGTTCTTGGATGCACGTTGATGTGTTAATACATCAATGTCCGTGTGTAGGGACCTAAAACTGTAGTTTTGTACGTACGTGTGTATGCAATCAGGTTGCGTTTTTGGATGCACGTCGATGTATTAATTTATCGACGTCCATGTGTAGCCCGCATTACATTGAATTGGTGTAGCAACCTTACTCTAGCTTAGCGAATATAGTAGCCACCTTCGGGTGTCTGGACGTACGAGTTCTCGTTGCCGAAATATTCCATCTATCTGTAAGGAATGGTTTATTTGTTTCCGACTGGTGGAACTGTGTCATATTTATATGCCATTGTATTACTAGAAGGAAAATATAAGAACATTTGAAATATTTGGTTGGTTATCACTTTCGATGGATGGATGATACTGATGATCCCCAAATAAGGGCGAAACAGTCTGTCTATAATTTCCGTTCATTGTGTTAATATTTCTAACATTTACCATCTAAAGGTACCTAGGTGGGGGTATTTCGATGTTTCGTGAACTCATATAACCAGCTCCGCTAGGAGGTTTGTTTGGTTAGTTTCAAATAAATGTCCTTGTTTACTTCATTTATATTTTTATATTTTATTGCCACGATCGTGTATTATATATATATATATATATATATATATATATATATATATATATATATATATATATATATATATATATATATATATATATATATATATATTTATATATATATATATATATATATATATATATATATATATATATATATATATATATTTATATATTTATTCAAATTTTTATAGATAATAATTATAAAGAGATTATATATATATATATATATATATATATATATATATATATGTATATATATATATATATATATATATATATGTATATATATATATATATATATTTATATATATATATATATATATATATATATATATATATATAAATATATTTATTGTTGTAACCCTTTAGGACAATGGACCTTTTGTTAAGATATAAGAATGCTTAGGTCAGCATCATAAAATATTATATAAACAGCGGCATCTCCCCCGCAATTTCAGTTTATCCCGTAAGATGAAACGTTCAGTTTATCTCTGCTTCCCATAAGATAATAAGCCTTCGTTCTATGTATATTTTGTATATCTACGTATATAAATAAAGTTATTCAGTATATAACTACGAGTCTTACTACAAGAATGAATAATAAAGTGCCAAAGCCTAAAGTGGTATAAACAATTAAAGTGAATAAAGCTATAAATAGCTAAAGTGTATCAAGCCATAAGTGCTAAAGTATATTAAGCCGTAAGTGCTGAAGTGCCTCAAGAAAGTTATATCAAGTCTACGTGTAAGAGTTTATGGAGCTATCTCATAAAAGCTACCCTGTTGTCAGAAGTCCTTATAGGATAAAACTGGAGTGATTAGAGCAGTATCCTAGAGGAATACAACAATATATTGTTGTTATCCTCTGGGACACTGCTCAGACTAAAACATACAGGGTAGAACCTTCAAATTAGGGACACTGCTCTAATCACTCCAGTTTAATCCTATCAGGACTTCTGAAATCAGGGTAGCTTTTTATGAGATAGCTCCATAAACTCTTACACGTAGACTTTTATGGCTTTATTCACTTTAGCACTTATAGCTTCATTCACTTTATAGCACTTTGGGCTTTGGCACTTTCATTATTTATTTGTATAGTAATACTCGTAGAGATATATTGAATAACTTTATTAATTATTATACCTCCAATACACTTATTCACAATATACGTAGATATACAATGATTAACGTAGACTTATTATCTTATGGGAAGCAATAATGATCTGTTTGTTTGGAACACGGGATGAAACTGAAATTGCGGGAGAGATGCCGCTGTTTATATAACATTTTATGATGCTGACATAAGCATTCTTACATTTTAACAAAGGGTCCATTGTTCTAAAGTGTTACAACATCTTTGGGGTTATACAAAACTTTTGTTATTCCTTAATTAAACAAAAATTGAACAATATTCATAATATATCAATATTAGCTTTACTTGATTTTTTGCTCTTCCTTATTGAAAGGGTTGAAGATTCATCATCTGAATGTTAAATTGTTTCTTCATTTTCAACTGGCAAATTTTTTGTATAAGTTACACAAAATGGTTCTACTTTATGTGTTGATTTTGTATTACATTGATTATAAATATTCAAACAAGGTAGACATTTCATTTGTTTTGATTCTCTTGAAAAACAACATATTTTTCTTGATAAATTAATAATTCTAATCCTCTTCAGACAGTTATAAATAAGTACAATTATTACAATTACAGTTATTATTGACAAAATAGTTGTAAACCAATATGACTTTTCTATCACTCGTATAAATGGTTTATTTAATTGTGCTTTTAATTGTTCACCGAATTAATTCAATTTACTCTGTGCATATTTCAATTCATTTAAATCTAAACTAGATAAGTTCAATGGTTCTAATTCAATTCCATATCTATTCTCAATTCTACATAATTAAGGAATATTTTGATTAATATTTACATTATTGAATCAAATTATTTCGCAATCTTTATCATCAATGTTTATATTTTTTATAGTAGATGATTTCTGACATAACCAATTTGTTGGTATTATTTCATAACAATTATTCTAATTATCCAATGTAAAATAGTATTGTTTTTCTAAAGACATAATTAAATAAGGTTTAGTTGGTTCAATGTATGAAAATAATATTTGGTCTTCTTTATGGGTTACTGGGAGTGAGAACATTTGGTATAAATCATAATTATGTTCAGTTACAATTGGAATATCAAATGCTATTACTAATAATTCATTACTTATAAATGACTTTAACTTATTTCTATTATTTTATAATAGAAAAATATATTTTCAATAGTCACAGGAATGGGTAATGAATATTTGATTATAATTTTTTGTAATTCATGATATAGTATTTCCGGAGGTAAAATATAATTCAAGATTTCATTTGAGATAAGTGAAATGTCATTAATATAATTATCTAGTAAATTATTTAATTAATAAAGTTCAAACTTTAAAATAAAACTCACTTGGTTTAAGTTTCACTATATAAAATTATTTAGATACTGTATTTAGCAGTAAAGGATAGTCGACATGTTTTCAGTTATGAACTCATTATCAAGACCTACTACAGGAGAGTATTACATCTTATTTTATAAAACAGACAAAAGCAAAGGTGATACCGGAAAATCAACTTGTTTGTTTACAAGGGGTAATTTACTATTATGGGCGGAACTTATTTCAAGAATTTCAAGAAGGTCAATGCGCTTTCCTCTGTTACCTGAATGCACCAATTGGGTTTTGTTGAAATCCAGGAAATGATTAAATTACATACAATGTTCGGAGAAGACAGTGGTATTTTTATTTTGTAAAATAGACTTTTTATATTCTTCAACACGAGTGTTTATATTCCTTCCTGTTTGTCCAATATAGAAAGCAGTACATTCGTCGCAAAATATTTTGTGAACAGCACTGTTTTCTCCGATGTCAGATTTTTCTTTATTATTGACCAAGAATATAAGTAAGGAATATAGAAAGGAAATAAGTTGATAACGTCAAATGAAATTAATTTAGCATTCAAAGGAATTTTGATATTCTTAAGATGATTTACTAGCTAAATAGAATTTTTAATGCTATACTCTGGATTAAATTGAATTAAGGTGGGTAATTTCTCATTCAAATACTGACATTATATATACGCAGGAGAGTTAATATAAGATACGATTGGGCGCATCGGACAATCAATTTTATGTATTTTTGTATATAACATATTTCCGTCCACGCCAACTCAAGAAGTTAAATATATTGTGATCTAGTAATGAATTCTGCCTTCTTGCTAACATGCCTGAAGGATCTGTACAATTTTTTAAATATATCAATGGTTTATGATCCGTTGCGTAGTATATTTTATCAGCTCCGAATAAATAAGGTGGAAAATGTTTACACGAATCGATGATTGCAAATAATTCTTTTTATGTTGTCGAATAATTGATTTCACATTTGGTGAGCGTTTTAGAATAATATGCGATTGGTTCATCTTTTCTAATTTCTACTTGCGATAATACTGAACCTAATTAATGCGATAATAATGAAACCTTATTGAGCCGTCTGTAGTCAATATAGAAGGTTTATTAAAATTAGGATAACACAGTAATGGTTAATTAGTTATGATTTCTTTCAATTTCTTGAAAGCATTCTCTTGAGGTTTTTCCCATTTAAACGCAATATTTTTATATAATAATAAGTTTAATGGTTTGGCTGTTTTTGAAAAATCATTTATAAATCTACCATAATAACCAATAAATCCTAGGAAACTTTTTATTCCTCTGGCGGTCTTAGGTGCTTTTAAACTTGTTATTGCATCTACCTTTTTTGGATCTGGTTTTACTCCTTGGTCAGTAATTATGTGACCTAAATGTATTATTTCTTTATGTGAAAATTCACACTTATCTGGCTGTAATTTTAAATTATGCTGTATTAATTGTTCAAATACCTTTTTTAATTTATCAAAACATGAAAAACACACTTGTCGACCATGGTCAATTTGATACATTACATAGAGTGAACAAGACAAATTCTTTAATAATTTAAAAAATTATCAAACAACTTTCCAAGGGAGCTGTTTATTCGTATTCCGCAACGGAAAATCTGCGATTTGATTGTTGTATTTTGCGTATTACGGTGCTAGCATCTTCGGAGCGCGCTCTTGTGAGTATATCCAAAGGTTTTAAATCACCATGTTAGTGTGCCTTGGAATCATATACACCACTGTTGTAGAGTAGATATCTTCATGTCAGGAGGTACGTGTTTACGCGACGACTTTTTGCATTTTCGATCTAAACGGTGAATTGTTGGTTCCCAAAATCTTCGGTGGGAGGTCGCCCTGGGTTGTTATCCAGACATTGTTACCGACCACGATTTGTAGTGGGGAACAATTAGAAATTTGTTAATTCCCTCCGAGTCAAATGAGCTGCACTAATGAGACCTAATAAGATCGAAACAGCTGTGTGCAGATTTTGAGTCGGGGTGACTTGACAATTTCTATAATTCACCGTTCGATTGTTAATGCAGATTATGCGTTGCGGAATACGTATAACCAGCTCCCTTGGAAAGTTGTTTAATAATTATTAAAGAATTGTCCTTGTTCACTTTATGTAATTTTCAATTTATTATTATGATCTTGTAATGTTGATCCATGTACGACAATATCATCTTAATAACAAAAACAATGTGATCCTTGTAGACCTGAAAATCCTATATTCATTAATCTGGCGAAAGTAGAAGGACAATTATGCAACCCTTGTGGCATTCTGTTGAATTGGTAATGACCTGAAGGTGTACTTAAAGAAGTTTTCTCTTTATAATCTTCCATTTCTATTTGATAAAATCTCGATGCTAAGTCGAGTGTCGTTGAATATATTGAATTTCCCAACTGATCTAAAATATGATCGATATTTGGTATGGGATAACTATCTCCAATCGTGATTTCATTTAATTTTCGATAATCGATAACTAATCTCCACTTTCTTCTACCTGTTGCATTTAATTTTTTTGACCTAGAAGTCCATCATAATAGTTGAACTGAACTTGCTCTGCAATAACAACATTTATCTTTTGTTGAATATTTATTTTCGGACCAGACAATGAAAGAATTGTCGATCCTAATGAAAGAATAGGTGAATTAGATTTTATTCCGCCTATCATAATAATATCTTTTTTATCCAACGTAGTTTTTTTGGGAATTAATGCGGTATGTTTAATAGTAGAAACTGTTGCTCCGCTATCTATAAGAAAATTTACATTTCCATGTGGATTTTAATTTTTCAAATTAAAATTTACTTTTTCTACATAATTATGATTCCCTTTTATTGAAATTTATTCTTTCTGATTGAATGCCTCTTGAATTTCGTCGTATGTTTCTGGGACATCCGTCAGAAACAGACCTTCCGCGTTTTTTGAGTATTGACAGGTATTCTTAACTCTTGGATTTTTATTTCGACGTTTCCAACAATTTTCATAAGTATGTCCGGTTAATTTACAAAAATTACAGAATTTTATGTTTGATTGATAATTATGATTATTTGAATTACTTGAATCATTTGCATTATTATTTTTATTTTGATTATATTAAAGTAGAAGGCCCAGATCTATTTTAATTTCTATAATTTTGTGTAGAAAGATTTGACATTTTGCAAAAATTACAATGTATTTTATTTCGAGGTTTCAAATAATTAATTATTTTTTCTTCTTGCAATGCAAGATTATATGCCTCATTCGAATTATTTATATTTCTAGTCCTCAACATTTGACTTATTTCAGGTTTACAATGAATTATAAATTAATCTTCTTAATGCAGTGCGTTGAATTGCCTTTTTTGAACCCGAAAAGTGGTAAAAATAAATATAGTCTGGGCCAAGTGAGAATTTCAGAAACAAGTTTTGCTATAGTTTTGATTTTCTTATCCTTTATGGTTTTTGGGTCGCTGTACACGAATTTGAAGCTTGCTGCCAAAAATTTTTGCATGGAAATTTGTTTTTTGGGTGCTTTTTGATCAAATTTTGGATTTTTTTTTCCAGTTTTCGGCCTATATCTGAGAAAGTAAAAATTTTTGTGACAAAAAAAAAATCCTTACAAAATAAAAGTAGACAAAATTGCCTTCTTTTCTCATTTGAAACATTTTTTGTACGACTTAACGTTTCGCCGCTATAGGGCGCCCAAAACGTGCCATATTTCCATATCTAGTGAAATTTACCGTTGACGCTGAAATCGCCCTTGCTGTTATACTTGACTGTATGTCGCGAAATTCTGTAAGTGTGCCGCCAACTTTTGAAATAAATATTGAAGAAAAAAATTCTATCTTAAATCCCTTATTGAAAATATTCTTTTTTTTTTATCTCGAGGGACCTACAGTTTAACGCCGGTTCCAAACGGCCAAAGGGCTTGTAAACTATGTACATTACCCAATAACTTTTAGTCATATAGGTATAAGCACTAAATTCTGGACATACACAACACCCAAGAGCAAGGTGGGACTCGAACCTACAATCCTCGGTTTACAAACGGTACAAGGCGGTATACCTTACCGCTGGTCTACCGAGGCCTCGGAAAATATTCTTATTATTTACTTGTAATTTATCCGTTATGAACATACTATTGTTTTTTTGAAGGATTAGAAAATCAAAACTATAGCAAAACTTCTTTCTGAGCCCCAATTTTTTCGCTAATATGCCTAATAATTAAATAAATAATAGTACGCCAGCTGAAACTTTTTTCATGAATTGTTAACATCATACTGAGCTGGAAAAAAAACGTCAGCTGCATCGTGGTGGAAGGATATGCGTCAGCTGTTCGCATGAACTTGTAAAAATTAGGTAAAATGAAGTTTTATTATGGATGAAATTCAACTAGGTCATTGCTTACATATACCGGTACCGGTGAAAAGACAGTCACCCGATGCAGAAAAAATTTGAAATATTGCTACAGCAATAAAGATTAAACATTGCTACTACGGTAGTTCCTTTTAAACACATTTTTCGACATAAATTATGGAGCTGCTTGAGCCCATAACACGACTTTCGAGCTACCTAAGCCTCTTTAGCCATATTTTGATATTATATATATATATATATATATATATATATATATATATATATATATATATATATATATATATATATATATATATATATATATATATATATATATATATATATATATATATATATAGGCAAAAATTAATTTTTTTTTGTCATTTTCATACCACGCTGAATATTCTCATGAAATTTGTATAAATATAAACTTTCAACATTTAATTTATATTATTACTAGATTTGTTTTAATTATCTCACTTTGTTATTAATTATTGTTAGTACATTAATAAACATTCAATTATAGCCCGATGACCATACAGCGAAATGTTTCTGATTTTGTTTCGCGGAAACCACCCATGCTACGAAATAAAATTGAAAAAATAAAATATACTCTTAATTAAATAGGGATTTCAAAAAAGATTTTTATTTTCCGAAGAAGCAATGGCGTACCATTTTTTTCTGAAAAATATTTAGTCCGAATCCAATACAGACGCCATTGGTGGAAATTTAAAAAATATTTTCAAACCAAAAAATGTTATTCAATTTATACAAGCCGTACACCAAATTTCATGAAAATATTAGAAGACGTATGAAAATGTTGAAGTTCAAAAGGAAAAATTAATTTTTCAATAACACTGTAATGTGTAAATTCTCCGCTTAACTGCCGCCACTGAACGGTAGATTGAGGTTCCGTGGTTCACCCTGTTAAATGCTACCTTACTGGACTCTTACTGTTTCACCTCGGAGGAATAGACTCGTCCAGTTGGGAATGACTTGCGTACGACGAGAATATCGATATAGCGTCGAAGTTGCACGTGAAACATCTTCCTCTTTTGGCAAATAGTTGTTGAGGAAGTAACATCGTTAAGTGTCAAATTATATTCAATATCTATTGAACGAATATTCAGTATATTAAAATTATTAAGTATCTGTGGCGTCTGATAGACGGTAAGTTATGAGAAAAAATCTAATTAATTCGTATAAATGCATTATCTTGAAAATCTGAGTTCATTTTTTTTTCATATTCCGCCATTTCACTTTTTTTCATTTATCTATATTGAATTATTTATCTTTCAATATTGAAATAATCATCCTACATTTCCTAATTTAAAATGTTTTAATTTATTTGCTTATTTTACTCTTTCAATTTGACACAAGATTTTTGTAGGCTGGAGCTAAAGAAACCTTGGCTGGAGCTAAAGACCACGTTGGCAAGAACCACAAAACAACCAGGGAAGAATACTTCCAAGCTTGAGGACAAGAATAGGCAATCAACAGAGTACAATCCACCTAGATTGTAATTGATAAAACGTCGATAGAAGATTAAATAAATGATCAGATAAGTGTCTTTGTAAATGATAAGAAAGTAGTAAATTCCTTAATTTTATATCTTGTTGTCATTACTGAAAACTTACCAGAACCTATATATATATATATAACCTCTCTCGGCTAGCTCGGGCATATATAAAGGAAGAGTGGCTACAACACCCTATATTTTGGAGAGGAATCGTTTTAGGAACATAGTTTATATGGCAAACTACCATTATTTTTTCATATAGATGCACCTTCTTGAATATTTCACCTTACTTTTGAAACACCCTGTATATGCATGTATTTTTTCTTAAAAAAGAATAAAGATGTAGAAATATGGACTCTAAGATAACTCAAACTAGCCAATTATATTAATTTGTTGACCTGTAGGGGCTCAGTCTCCTTGGTCACTGCCACAGTGGCCAGAAACCTTCCTTAATTCGCCTCCAACGGCCAGTGCTGAGACTTATTTCACTAAATATGGAAATATGACCCGTTTTGGAAGCGCTCTAGTGGCAAAACGGTTAGTCGTACAAAAAAATGTTTCGAATGAGAAATGTAGGCAATTTTGTCTACTTTCATTTTGTAAAGAATAGTTTTGTCTCAAAAACACTTATTTTTTGAGATATAGGCTGAAATCAGAAAAAAAACCAAAATTTGGTTATATAGTATAAATTGTATAATATAATAAATTACAACAGTTAAGTATCACAGTAAGGTCGATTTTCGCGTAAACGGTGAATATCACTAGATATGGAAACATGGCGATTTTTAGGCGCGCTCTAGCGGCCAAACGGTTAGCCTTTCAACAAAGCGTTTCGTACAAGAAATGTAGGCAATTCTGTCTGCTTCAATTTCATATAGAATGAGTTTCTCAGAAAAATGATTAATTTTTGAGATATAGGCTAAAACTGAGAAAAATGCCAAAATTTGTTCAAAAAGTGCCAAAAAAAATTAAAGTTCCAGGCAAAATTTTTGCCAGCAAACTCCAAATTTATGTTCAGCGACCCAAAAAACATGAAGGATGAGAAAAGCAAAACTATAGCAAAACTTGTTTCAGAAAATCCTAATATGCCTAGCCTAGGCTAGGCATATTAGCAAAAAATGAGGGTTCAGGAACAATTATTGATAGTTTTGATTTTTTTACCCTTTATGTTTTCTGGGTCGCTGAACACGAATTTGTCCGCAACTTAGATTTTGGGCACTTTTTGACCAAAATTTGGCATTTTTCTCAGTTTTTGGCCTATATCTCAAAAATTAATCATTTTTTTGAGAAACCTACTCTATATAAAATTGAAGCAGACAAAATTGCCTACATTTCTTACACGAAACGCTTTGTTGTTAGGCTAACCATTTGGCCGCTAGAGCGCGCCTAAAAATCGCCATATTTACATATCTACTAGTGACATTCACCGTTTACGCGAAAGTCGACCTTGCTGCGATACTTAACTGTTGCAACAATTTTTTATATTATACAATTAATATTATATAACAGTAGATTTCTCATAAATAACGTTTTTTTTTTTGGAAAACTTACCCAGTGATTCTCAATCACTGTACCGCGGAATTTTTTTGTTCCGCGAAATTCTTAGTGTGCCGTCAAATTTTGGAAATGTATATTAAAGAAAAAAAAATCGTCGCAGAGTCCTTTTATTGTTGTGAGTCAGGATCCTCCCCCGGCATGCTCAGAGGTTCCCCACACTGATATTCAGTCATCGGGATCTGACATAGAGGCTGAGCTTATGTGATAATGTAGAAACATAGCTCTTCAGAATAAACGTTGAACACGGATTATTATGAAAGTTTTGGAGTTTTTCATAACAATGTTAGTTTCAAGTAAAATTGTGAAGCCATATGAATGTGAAAACTTACTCTAAAGTAAACACAGAGAAGGTGATAGATTGGAAAGACATCGTACAATGTGGGATAAATTGAGAGGAGTCGAGAACTGTTATAGCCAAATTTACTACTTTTTGTCTATTCATTTCTCACTTCAGAGAAATACTCCATAAAATGAGTTTGAAAAATCATAGTTTACAGAACGAGAGAAAATTTTAAAACATCTATCAGAGTGCTCGATAAGTGTCGAAGAATATACACATATGGGCGAGCCATTCTCGCACATATTAAGAGGCAAAAGGAATTAGTGGAGACCCATAAACTCAGAGAAACCAGATCAACAGTTCCCGAATGCACGTTCAGAACAATGTGCATTATATGTGGATTACCAATTACCAAATAATTTTTAGCGGCAGAAGCCAAAACAACTCCTGATTTGCGAAATGTTGGGTACCAGGTACGCGATTTAGCTGGTGGTTTGGGAGAAAGTGTAATTAAGGACGCACGAGATCGTGAGGATGAATTTGGAAGGGTGGGTTCACGCAGAATTGAGCATATAGGTACCTGATTTGGTTGCATATGAGGCGGAATATCATAAAAAGTGCGGAATAGAACTTATTGGAAAACGAACAACAAACACAGACGGACAATAGAAAAAACGGGGACCATGTGCTCAGGCAATTGATGTAGTAATGCAGCATATATACACATAGATGGAAAATAGTGATGATGAGTGTCAGTTCTCAATGGAAGAACTGATGGCCAAATAAAAGGAGACTACAAATCGGATCAAACGACAGTGAAAGCTCGACTTCAAGGAAAGTATGGCGATAACATACTGTTCACCTTTACAAAGAATAAGCAGACTGTGGTTAGAAGAGAAAATATTGAAGAGTATATCTGAAGAAGAAGAGAGGCTGCGAATAGTCGGAGCAGCAGCCAAAATAATATGCGATGACATAAGATCCCAATTTTACGATGTTAAAGTGTATTCCGCTCCTGAGTGTTTCATGGATGATTCAGAATCCGTAATTCCCAAAACTTTGAAAACTTTTCATGACTACTTTAATTTCTGAAAGAAAAAAGGGCAGGACAAGAAGAAGTAGAAGAATAAAAGCCACGCCATTTCTAACTGTAACTTCAGTGCTGTAAGACCCAGATCCTTTTTGTCTAATTAAAATGTTGGGTTAGCAGCATTCATCTATAAAAAGTTTGGTTCCCGAAAATTATAGGATGTCTTGAGTTCGCTGGGGTTTTGCAGCACTTACGTCGAAGCAGTACGATTTGAAATTTCTTCCACACTGAAAACCGAATCGAAATTATGTGCTGAGGGATTTATTCAGTTTATAAAAAAGCCTCTCCTGTTTGTTTCAGATGATTAAAGCAGTCCAATTCATAACAGCAGCGATTCATCGTTCTCAACAATTATTATAATGTGCTTAATTTTACTAATGGCTATGAATTATAAAACACTCGCTAACTAAATGCATTTTGTTCGTTTGTATCCATTTTTTAATTACTTTCCCTACACTGTGTAAAATAGTTTATAATAATAATTTTGAATTTAAATAATTAAAATTATATATACTACAAAAACAACAGTATGTTTATAATAAGAGATTAATTAAAATATTTTTAATAAGGAATTTGAGATAGATTTTTTTCACACAAAAATACCGCGGCGCAATGATTGGGAATCACTGGGTGAGTCTTCCAAAAAAAAAACGTTATTTATGAGAAATAAAGTGTTATATAATATAAATTCTATAATGTTATAAATTGTAGCAACAGTTAAGTATCACAGCAATGTCGATTTTCGCGTAAACAGTGAATGTCACTATATATGGAAATATGGCAATTTTTTGGCGCGCTCTAGCGTCAAAACAGTTAGCCTTACAAAAAAACATTTTGTGTAAGAAATGTAGGCAATTTTGTCTGCTTTGATTTTGTATAGAATGGGTTTGACCAAAATTAGGTCAAAAAGTGCCCAAAAATCAAAGTTCCGGGCAAAATTTTCAACAGCAAACTTCAAATACGTGTTCGGTGACCCAAAAAAACATGAAGGGAGAGAAAATCTAAACTATAGCACAACTTGTGTCTGAAAATCCTAATATGCCTAGCCTGCTATTAATATAACGAGATTATTATGCGATTTATAATAATCGAGGACTTTGCTAGGTGATGAGGGGACAGCCGAGTCACCGATGTCCGAGACGCTAAAAATCGAGTTACATTCAAAGCTTTATCGTATCATTGACAACGACGATGCCAAAATAAAAGCAACAATGTTTTATGTCATTTCATTCATGTCATATTTCGCGAAAGTTTCTGAGGATTATACTACTTCATCCTTATAGCCGAGATATTCCATATTACAAGCGACTTTAGAACTGAAGAAAAGAGTTGAAATCGACTTAATACTTTTCATCAACAAAAAAATTGTTGGATATAGAGCAAAAAAATCAAAGGTATTTACAAGAGAACAAGTCAATGAATTTGTGTGTTCTACCCCAGACGAGAAGTTATTAATGATGAAAGTGCCTTTTTTGATTGAAATTGGAGGAATCTATCGAACCAATGAATTAGCAAAGATGACCACGGAAGACGTTATAGCGGATAAGCTGATTGATACTATTCTGACTCAAAAACCCACAAGTAACGAATTTTTGCTGTAGTATCTGACGGCGAAGTCAACTCTGTGCTTTGATTCAAGAAGTACGCAATATTAAGGCCAGTACATGTTGAGGCCGTGGAGGTATCTTCGGAGCTGGCAGTGCACAGGGCGCAAAGTTAGTTTGTACAGAACCGTCTGTTGCTGAACAGGGATAAGACCAAGCGAATTATGTTTAGCTTAGGACACGAGAAAATAAAGCTGAAAAGTTTCTCGGAATCTATCTGGATTCTGGGCTTACATGGTCTGCTCACGTTGAGGAGTTGTCTAAGATCTTGAGCAAGAATGCATACGTCTTGAGGTCTCTATCATCGTTTGTCTCTTTGCCTGTTATGAGGACGGCCTATTTTGCGCTTTGTGAGTCTCGCCTAAGGTACGGTCTACTCTGCTGTGGACACTCTAGTGGCAGAGATAGGATATTCCGGATCCAGCGTCGCATTGTAAGGGTCGTTGCAGGACTGGATAACAGATCTTGTTGTCGGGGGTCATACGGGGAACTCGAAATAATGACGTTCCCCGCGCTGTATTTATACGAATGTCTGCTGTACGCCAGATCGAATGTTCATTGTGTCCCTCGAAGTAGCGATGTCCACTCCTACAATACCAGGGGAGGCAGTGATGTTAGATTGTCAAATTTTAGGCTGTCCAAGTCTCAAAATGGTACAAACTTTTTGAGCTGGAAGTTTTTCAACATGCTGCCAGTGAGGGTTCGCGAAGTGCCACTATTATTCTTTAAAAGGATTATCAGGAAGCTTTTGATTGATGAAGTGATCTATTCTATTAGTGAATATTTTGAAATTGACTTTGACTCCATCTAGGATTTATATTGTTTTTTCGTTTTTGGTTGCATTTGCGCATTTTTTAAAATTTCTCGTGTTTATGCTCGTGATTAATTCATAAATGATTTGTGATATGCAGTTTTCTACATATGTGTATTTTTCTCTATTACCTGTTATATTTTATATTCTGATTCTGACGTATGTAAAACAATTTTGATGTTCAACATTTTACTTGTATGTGTAACTGTAACGGTATGTTCATCATTAGTTTATATCATTAATAAACTTACTATTACTATTACTCACCGAATATTGTTCGTATCATAAAGAATAGGGAAATGTACGGTACAGCTCTGCGGCATTCATTTCTTCTCTAAGATATCTCAAGTGCTTGCTCGGTCATTAATCAATCTTCAGAGGATAAACCTATGATCGTGCATCAAACTTGAAAACTATCAACATATTGTTTAACATTATTTGGTATCTCACGTATTAAATTATGGTAACTAATGTATTATGAGTGACTAAGGTTTTATGTAGGTTTTGGTACGTTTATGATGTTTTCGTAATCCCATATTGTTATTTTGATTTAACGGTATTCAGATGACAATTGAAAAGTCAGTGTTAACGGCCGCTGGCCGTTATAATTTTATAACGGCCGCTAAGAAATCACTTGTTCAAATATTCACTTCGAAACATCATTCTGCTTAAAATAACAACATTGAAATATTGGTCCACATCGAGTTGTGAGAATAAACCTCTGATTTTCATTTCGCATAGGCTAATAATACATCTTCATTAACCACCTTTACATTCTTGCTTTTACCCCACATTTCAAAATATTCATATTCTTTTTGATATCGCTCTTGAGTTATTTTCGGCAGTTAAACACTCGCTGCACTGCACATGATTCTCCCAATATTTCTAAAGGAATTTGATTTTGTTCCTCAATTTCATCCATGGTCGTCGTTAGAGCAAACTTGAGAACACTAAAAACTGACAATGTTTATAAAACTGTCAAACTGTTCCATGACAACAGAGTGCGCGACGTTAGGATTTTTCTTTAGAATTGCGAGGTACGGGGTTTTTTCTTTCTTCGAAATCAAAATATAATCTTTCAACGGTATTACGAAAAATTTTTAACGACACACGGCCGATATGCAAATAACGGATTCAGTTAGTTATAATCCTCGGCTGCGCCTCGGATTACAATATCCCACCTCATCCGTTATTTGCTACATATCGGCCTTGTTACGTTAATAACTATAACAGGTAATTATTAATAAATATTTAGTATAAAGGTGTCTTAATCTTCAATGATACGATGAAATATATTATACTAGTTAGGTATATTATAACAGTTTGATTGTCTATATATAATGAAATGATATTATATTCATTAGATATTAATATATAGGATTCAAATTTATATTTATACATAAAGAATATCACTATGTGATAACTTTCAGATGAAACTTTGCTGTAAGTAAACGAAATACCTGAATTGATTGAAACTGTGTATAACTAAATATTTTTGTAGAGAAAATAAGTTTAGTTTTAAGAAACATTCAGTGAAAGGCCGTGTTGAAACTCACTTTGAAGTTACCTATTTAACATACTTTCCCGATAAAAATTAAAAAGGAGCTCCACTGGTTCATTATGAAATATGAATTTAACACGAATATACTGAATTTAGTATGCTCTGAAAGGTAAGCTTCTAATATATTAGTAGCTAGAATAAAACCCTATAAACTAATATAACACTCCTGTCGATATACCATATTCCATATGGAAATTTTCGCAGTTTTATCAAAGTCTATATTTTTCATCACAACTATTTTATGTAAATTTTCCTCTGAAATAATGTTAAAATGAATGCTAAGGAAAAACATTTTCAGGAAGTTAAACTTTCATTGATCCAGAACGCACAACTTTGCCTGTCATAACTAATACCGTCTCTTGAAGAAATTCTGGAGAATATCAAGTGCACAGCAACGTTCGCTTTGCTGCATTAATGAACTCTACTAATATATTTCACTGCCACATCGAAGTTTTGTCCGCTTTAATCAATATTTCATAGAATCTTCTTATTGTTTTTTTTTTAATAAAAAGTATAGGAAGACTCAAAAGTTCTCTGGAGTTTGGCTATAGACGAATAATTTTTGAATTTGCAATACAAAAAAATTAAAAAAGTCATTATTCTTCAATTTTTGCTTATATTTGCAAATTTCTCCGAGTGTATTCAATAACATGTACATACAGCCCATTTATATATTGTTCCTTATTATCATTTTTTATTTCATGAATTTTATCCCTACTGTGGATACGATATTGTATTTCAGCCAAAATAACGAAATTGTGGTTTTAGCTTGTTATTGCGCTTTTGCAGAAAGACAAATAAAAATTACAATATTTTGTATGAGAACAATGTGATATTGGCTAGCTCAGTAAATTCCAGTAGTTCGATTGAAATAGTATATTACATACCGAGCGGGGAAGTAATCTTAATGTAAATTAGAGCCGAACGGCAAGGTAGCATACCGAGGTGCGGACCACCGAGGTGTGCTGCAGACGTGAGACTGATTTTACCCAAGGTTTGTATACTATTTTACTCACAATCTATCACATTAGTAATCACATAAATAATAATTATTACTTATATTCATTAGACAATATAAAAAGTTAGTTGACTGCGAATTTGAATCCACACCACCAGAAATTGGACTAGCTGCAGAAAAAGCATCTGTAGGCCTAATTCCTGTGAAAAGCTGAGGAAGGTATGTAGATACGTACGAAGCGTAAAACTTGAAAATGTTAATGGTATCACAGGACATTGTTTCGGAAGTACTTCAGCGACATTATTAGCAAATACAGGTGGACACATTTTACAGTTGAATAGATTAGGAGATGGAAAGCCAGTACCGTGACTGAAGGTTTATGTAGAGAATTTTTTGCATGGACAGGTGGAAAAGCTAATATGTGGGATTGTGCAGAAAATCCTAGAACGTCGGCATCATCATCGAATTCTGAAACTCGTAACTTCAAACAAAAAGGCTCGTTTCAACTGTTAGTAGTAATCATAATTCGAACGTTACCTACTATTAATATTTATAATTCAAAATAGTTTTCTGTTCTTCCTATATATTAAATGAATATCGAGTTAGCAGGTAACGTGACTCAAGCTAGCCAGTAATAGTTTATTATTCAACGAGCGGTAATGTAGGTCATAACTCACGCAGATGAAGTTTCCAGCACGAGCTGCAAGCGAGTGCTGTAATTCATCAAGTGAGTTATGACCATTACCGCAAGTTGAATACTATACTTTATCTACGACTATGAAAATAAATACTAAGATACAAATACAAATTCACAATAATTAGGTAGTATTGACCTAATTTGGAAACGTCAGAATTATTCAAGTGACATTAGCAGATGAGTGACGGTCGATCTTACTTGGGATCTTAGTAGACTATATAGTGAGTTATAGCAGTGAGTTATTATTACTCTCGCTGTTTGGTAATACACACTATTAATTGCTAAAACGCAGTTGAATAATGAATATATTATTTAATAGAAGTAGATAAAGTAACATTGGCTAGCCGGAAAAGTGAGATTTGCTAGCCGGGAAAGTATGAAGTATGTAATGATTCGCTTCCCGACTATTCTGAAGGTTAGAAATCCATCGATTACCAATCGATCGTGAGTTGACAAATATTATTCATTAGTTTTATATTTTGAATTAGTGTAATTGTTCAAAATACAAAAATATTAACTACAGATGGGCATATATTCATGAAAAAATGCTTATGCACAGAGTAATATCGATACTGCCGTTAACATATTTATTGAAAGTTATATTATTTGAAGTTATACAGTAAAAAGTATAGACTTATATAAACCCAGAAGAACATGGATTACACTGGAGCTATTGAGAGCTATATATAAAAAAATGAGTTATATAAGAACACTCTGAAAAACCCTCTACAAATTTGGAACTGAGAATACTGCATAACAAAAGCACAAGCGGTTTGAACAAGACTATTTCCTAATGTTCAGAAGAGAGAATATCTTCAATTCTTCATACGAAAAAACAAAAATACAAACAGTGCAGTATAGTATTTTTTGATTGAAATGTGTGGAAAATCCAGATAAAATTTTTGAATGAAAAAAATTCACTGTAGATAATATTCGATTATGTTTGTGCCGAACGATGAGAATATCTCGAACGCTTTCAGCCAATACAACAATACAGTAGGCTAAAAATTTGCGAGAAAAATTGATTCTGCGCCAAATTTCAAGGAGAAAGAAAAATACATCAAAACTCCGTTTTTCTCCCTACGACAGATTCTATTGAAATACAGAAAGTTGTACAGGAAGTCACATCTGAATAATCTTGTGGAGTTGATGGTTAACGAGCAGACGCCCTAAAGGAAATATGTGGAAATATCGCAACCAGTTCCTCATTAACAAATGTTTTGAAATTGTATATTTTCCGCGAATATTGAAATTAGGAATGCTGAAGCCACTGGATAAAGGAGGAGATGAAACAAAAAGATAATCATAACTATTCTTTCATATATAGTGAACATTATGGAAAACATATTTTTTTGAGTAGTCAATTTGGATTCAGATAAAAACTCTAGGAAATATTCAATCAAACTATCGATATCGAAAGTTTACAAATATATGGATTATGGGATACCGTCCTTGTGTATATGCCTCGAATTATGGATTTCAGGAAAAGTGCTACGATTTACTGCAAACCTATTTGTGCAATCGAGAGCAAGTAGTGATTATTGATGGGAAATTAAGTAAGCCCATAACAGTTACATATGGAGTTTCACATCAGAGTACTGTCCTGGGACCTATTCTTTTTATCGTTTACGTGAACTCTTTACCCACTTCCGATACTCCGGGTCGAATAATGTGTTATGCAGATGCTGCACATCAATGTTCTGTAGTTCTTATAGCAGTTTCAATTCAATAAGTTAACTTTGCTTCAGGAGAAAACGGAACAAGTTCCATTCACTTTTTGTGCGAATAAATTGCCTCGCTTAGATCTTCTAGTTACTACTGCTGAAAAGAACATTGCGGTAGGTTCATCATCTGTCAAATATCGGGCTAACATGATTGGTTGTCATTTGGAATGGGATATGCTTATTCAATACATCATTAATAAAATGAGATATATCTTGGCAAGACTAAAAATACTTACAAAATAGTTCAGATACACACGGATTGAAGATGACTTATTGTTAATTGATACAGTCACAGTTGTCGTATGGAATCCTGGGATAGGGTGGTGATTGACGCCTGCATATCAGAAGAATACAACTGATGCAAAAATGCTTTATAAAAATAGTTTTGAAGGAAAAGTTCTTATCCAACTGACCACTTATTTGAGGGATCTGGATTAATGAATATAAATAAGCTATATTTACAGTGTAATCATGTCTTCTATAATAATTTTTGTATTAAACAATGTAATTTATAATTTTTAATCATTTATAATTTGTAAATTTAATTTATAATTTGTAATTTGTAAGTTTATAATGTGAATAAATTTGAATTTGAACTTGAATTTGAATATGCTTATAAAATAATGCTGAATTTGTTAAAGATAAGTCGATAATGAGAACATCAACCAGTGCAAGAGGTGACAAATTAATATAACCCGAAAGAGCGAAAAAGAAATATCATTCACCTGTCCCCAAGAATCTATAATTATCTCTCCTCTAATATTAAAGTCTAAAGAACATATGCCTCTTTTGAAAACAAACAACAAAAGTAATAGATATTCAAAATTAAAGCATAAAAATGTTTTATGACCTTATAAATCCACGATTGTGAAATTAGATTCCGATTGTGATACATTCTGATCCAATTTCGATATCCTGATTTCAGTTGTTTTGTAATGAACTTTTACTTTCTGATTACTTGGAAGTTATTTTGAAACTTCTTGAAACGAAGGTGGCGTTGTTATATTTCTGTATTATATTTTGTTATAACACAGTTAGCTCTAGATTAGAGAAGTAATACCTCTTTAGAATTATGTTTGTTTGGAAATATATATACATATATATATATATATATTTATATATATATATATATATATATTTACATATGTATATATATATATATATATATATATATATATATATATATATATATATATATATATATATATATATATATATATATATATATATATATATATATATATATATATATATATATATATATATATATATATATATATATATATATATATATATATATATATATATATATATATATATATATATATATGTAGGTATATATATATATATATGTATATATTATTTATTTGAATTGTTGTTGGCTGTGAACTATTTTTGACTTTTTGATAATTATTAGCAATAATAAGCTTGGTGAATCTCAAAAACCTCGATTTTAATAAAAAGTTGTTGTTTCGCCACGACATTCGTGACTTCATCAAAAACTTTTGAAATAAATATATATATATATATATATATATATATATATATATATATATATATACCTATATATACAGTGTGTCGCATTTAAGATGAAGACACCCGCATATTTCAGTTATTCAAAGGAATATAGATTTGAATTTTCTCATAGTCATAAACGTAAACTCGGCCTACTACGAATTGATAAATAGGGCCGATGCTCAATATTTTGCTTCGGGTTAGAGATATCGAAAAAAGTTATACAAAAAAGTTGTTGAGAAAATTTTTTTAGGCCCATATACCAATTTTCATGACAAAATTCGCATTTAAAATTTTTTCAATATCAAGGTATCCCAAAATTATAACGAGTTTTCTTTTTTTAATTTTATACTTAGTGTGCGATGGAAAATGATAAAATTGACAGAAGTGTTAAATACTAGTTAGTTTGAAGTATTGCGTTAAATTAAATTTAGTGAATTAGTGATCAGAGAATCCAAATGCCTTTAACTTTACGTGAAAAAATCGAAATAATTCGGTTGTTTGGTGATAATTCTCGTAGCAGCAGACAAGTTGCTGCAGAGTTCAACTTGAGACGCCCCGAACGTGCTTTTGTTACTCATGGAAAAGCAGCCGCTGTTAATACTCTTTTCAATGAAACTGGCAGTGTTGTTAAAATGTATCAGAATGGTCAACCTCGTCGAATACACCCGCATCTTGAGGATAACGATATATTGGCGGCAAATCGAGCAAATCCATGCATGAGCCTCCGAGATTTATGATCTCAACTTAATATTTGCAAGGATAAAATTAGAAGATGCTTCATACGTCACAAAAAAAGCCATATAAACCTAAGTACTTGCATTCATTGAAAGAAGGTGATAATAATAAAAGATTAGACTATTGTTATTTGGCTCAATTTGGTAATTTTTTAAATGACAGACATTTTTTGAAAAAGATTATGTTGAGTGATGAGGCTACATTCACCACTAATGGGGTTGTGTCGTCTCAAAACTGCAGATACTGGGCCACAGAAATTCCTCACTGGGTTATAAATAGTAAAGACCAATATTCCCAGAAGGTCAATGTTTGGTGTGGTATTTTAGGAGACCAAATAATTGGTCCTTTTTTCTTCAATCAGTCACTAAATGCTGAGCGTTTCGTTGATTTTCTTGATGGACAATTTTGGGAGACAATTGAGAATCTTCCTCTTAATATGCGACAGGATATGTATTTGTAACTCGATGGCGCATCTATTCATAACTCAAGAATTGTTCGTGAGTGGTTGAACAAAAATTTTCTTATGCGCTGGATAGGAAGAAATAGTCCTTTAGAACTGTGGCCTCCGAGGTCTCCCGATTAACAACCCTCGATTTTTATTTTTGGGGCATGTTAAAAAACAAGGTATATAAAACGAGACCCAGAAACCGAGAAGAACTTTGTGAGAAAATAAGACAAGCATGTCAAGAAATCAGCATCCCTGAACTTAGACGAGTAGCTAGACAGAATAGAAAAAGAATTGGAAAATGTATTCGAAAAGACGGAGATCTAGTTGAGAGAGACCTCATCTAATTACTGTTAATTGATTATTTTGTATCAGAAAAGTTATTGTTTTATAAATCTTTTTTAGATTTAATCAGTTATAAGAATAAAATAATTATTATAAAATAAAATTCTCATTCCTTTGTGTTAATTATTTTACTGAAATATTCGAATACATAACACTATTGAATTATCGAGTAGTCAAGTTCTTACTTTCCATAGCGTACTAGTTATTGAATTGAGAAATAAACTTAATAATTTTGAATTATAACCAAAATATTGAGAAAATTCAAAATGCGAATTTAGTCATGAAAGTTGGTGTGTGTGCCTAAAAAAATTTTCTGAACAACTTCTTCCCATAACTTTTTTCCATATCTCTAACGCGAAACAAAATATTGAGAATCGGCCCTATTTGTCAATTCGTAGTAGGCCGAGTTTGAAATTCAGAATTCAGTTAAGTATCTTAAAAAATATGACCCATCACTATTTATGACTGTACGAAAATTCAAATCTGAGTTTCTTCAAATAACCATAATATGAGGGTGTCTTCATCTTAAATGCGACACACTGTATATATATATATATATATATATATATATATATATATATATATATATATATATATATATATATATATATAGATGGATAGATAACTTAAAACAAAAGATAGTGTTAAGTAAGTCTTACTTACATATTCTCAGCACATCAAACATAAGCTACACCGGGGTAAGTGGAACCGCGAATTTTAATAGTTCCTTTTTGAACTGGCTTAACGAAAGAATGTGTTACCTAAACTTGTTTATATCACTCAAGCTTATTTAAGCGGCATTATTCAAAGAAACTATCAATAAAAAATTACATAACTTCCTCAATTTTTGAGACTTTTTAAAATTTTTTTGTTACTTGGGTTACACTTGCCCCTGGCAAAGGGGCAAGTGTAACTTGAGGCTTATTTTTGCATTTAGATTATAGAAAAGTTTGAAGGGGTAAGTGTAAGCAATTAGTCATATTGTATTTCACAAAGAACATTTATTTTGAAAAAGAAAGTAACCAGTTAACCAACATTATATGAGTCAAATACAATACTAAATAATATTTTTCCTCTTTTATCTATCGTAGGCTTTGGTAAGTGCATGAAAATTTCTTTTCTATCTATTATGCTTTCATCTTCCACAACGGGCCAATTAAATGTGGAAGTCTTACCAATTCCTCGACAAAATTTTACCTCTAGACACGGTATTTTCTCTGTCAGTTGGCTAACGTACATTTTGACCTGTTTCTTGTGATTCAATTTAACTACAATCCAATCACCAACATCAATTTTTGCCAAGTCTAATTGCATTTGGTTGAGGAAACTAATTTCTTCATTCATTTCTTCCACTTCATCCACACTTGGATCGCTTGAAAGGCTTTGCAAATCTTCGTTGCAGTTCTCATCACTACTGTCTTCATCAAAATATAACAGTTTTTTTTTTGCCGATTTTCTCTTTCGGTTTTCTATGGTTTCACTTTCGCCTAATATTTCCAACTTGTCATCATCGCTGCTACTACCTTCACTCTTTTTTTTTCTTATTTTTTTATTTTGTTTTTCTTATCTTTTCATTTTCTATTCTTCCAAGTTTAGCTATGGCTTCATTTGAAGTGATTACTTCTGCACCATCGCAGATTTTTTTTCTAGAAGTGGTTGTTTTTGGCATTTGCTTCATTTGTTCCAAAAGAAGCTCTTCAAAGCTTTTCTTCTGAAAGTTAAAAGACATTGGGTTATCACTTTCAGATTTGTTTGCCGTGGATGTTGATGGTACAGGTACATTTTCATCTGCGTTGGTAGTTCTTGTAGATGCCAAAGCTGTAAATGATTCTTCAGTTACTATATCAATTTCCTCTCTATCTCCTCCATTTTCTTCGAATGTACGCCACCGTTTGTAAGCTCGTGGTTCGTAATTATTAACAGGTATTACGGAACTGCAATATGGAAAAATCCCTGCTTTCTGAAATCCATGTTTAATGAACAGTGGGTCTATACTTTCCCATATTTTGGACATGATAGCCGCAAATACAGATTTCGGGAGTTTATAGCCGTAGTTCTTCCTCTGCCATTTTATTAGTTCTTCCTCCCATTTTTAGAGGGCGAAACAGGCTAAGATCCATTGGTTGAAGAATATGACTGGAGTGAGGAGGAAGCTTTGAAATCAATATATTTTCTTGTCTTGCCATTTGAATAAGTGAAATACCAACATGCGTGCTCTGTCCATCGTATATTAAAACTACTGGTCGATCTTGGGAAATGTTTTTTAAAAAATTATTTTTAAAATAATTTTGTAAGGTTTCTGCTTCCATCCACCCATTTTTAGTAGCCGAATAAGTCATTGCTGCATATTCTTCGTCCTTTTTTGCAAGCCATGAGTCCCAAACATTTTTTCCTTTGAAAACGATATGCGGCGGTAATTTTTCCCCAACAGCATTTCCACCCAATAGGACCGTAATATTTTCTCTTCCGGAACCACTTGTTGCCCTGTGAGCTGCTGTTCCTCTTTATCCAACAACTTTAATTCAGCTTGGGTCTAGACAAAAGCTCGTCTCATCTATGTTATACACTCTTGATGGAGGAATATCTTTTATGGCATTTTTTAACAAAGTAGAGTAATCATTTATGATAAACGGATCTACACTCCTTTTCGTTGCTACTTCAACCATTTGTGGTTTTTTCTGGCTGACATTGAAAGTTTTTTTGAATCTTATAAAATAGTCGTTGCCTTGTATTCCATCTTTGAATGAAGTCTTGATGTTGTTTTCCTTTACATAATGGCCTATAAGTGTCAACACTTCTTTTTTCGAGAGGCCGAAGCCACATTTTTCCATAAGCTTGATGTTTTCAGCTATTTTTATTTCTTCCTCATAAGGGATCGCAGTGGGTCTACCCATAGTGGAGCTTTTGATACCCCCTTGACCTTTAACATGTTTGAAAAGTGTGGCTTTTGGAATCTTATAAGTTATTGATGCCCTATAAACCGTCATTTCTTTAGATTTTACTGCCTCTATGGCAACTTTTAGGGTCTCCTTAGAATATTCAAGTGGCGGCTTCTTCCGAACATAGTTACGCACCATATCTAGAGCGAACAAAATAATCAATTTGAAATTAGAAACAATTTTTATTGCCGGGGCAAGTGGAACCTAACATAGGTTATTTTTCCCCCTTTCTGCTATTTTGAAAGGGCAAGTGTAACCTACGTTGTTTCCATATTGCAAAAAACAAATAAACGTTTTCCATCTGTTTAAATACAAATAATGATCGTTTAGCACTTACTTACCTTTCAAACTTTCAATATTTTCAGAAAATTCTCGAGCTTAACATGCACTAACTAGAAACACGTGCTTGGTCGCTATCTGAGGTAAATCAACAACATTCAATAATACACTGACAAGGTCGAACGGTAAATAAAGCGGGCGCCGCTTGATATTTCACAGAGCGTTTCATAGACATAGATAAGATGGTATGCAACAGATGGAGCCACATTACCCAAAATAATTTTATTAGAACAAGCCTTGGTTCCACTTGCCCCAAATTTCCACTTACTCCAGTGTACCTTATTCAAAATTTTCATTTCGAGACATAAATCATGTTGCCTTTCGATTAGAAAAAAAACTTCCAGTGCTTGCTTTTTAGCAAAATATCTGTCTCAAAATGTAGAAAATTCAGAAATTTAAAGAAGATCAGAATAGTCATAGGCGACGCAGGATTGTCACTCTAACGTAAGCTTCCAAATCCTCAATATTTTACTTACCGACAAAATATTTATATTAAAAATGATAAAATATCTATTTTAGATTTGTCAATGTTCGATCTTCATACAATAGTTTCAATACTAAAGGTGAGCTTTCAACTAGACAACTGACGATGAACGAAGCTTCAAAACTGAATGTCTATCTATTTTTTTCAAAAATGAAGGTTTGATTAATATGCATGCGCAACAGAGATCTTGCACTAATGTCAAATGTCATGAAGATGATGGAGAAGTAAATAGAGAAAACCATGCTGGTTAGTTCTACTACGAAGTTCATGCTTCTTGAGTGCGAAGTAGGTCGAGATGCTATTCTAACGAAACATATTCGCCGCTGAGTTCATAGTGTGTAAAAAATACATTGAATATCTACCTTGAAATAGATTAGAGAAAATGGCTGAATTGTATCTCAATTTCAACTCAATCCACGTACCAAATATCAACCTTCTAACTCAAACTGTAGAAGCTGAGGAGGTGCACAAATTCTGAATAACGACCAAAATTCAAGATATCTTTACTTAAAATAGAGACGAACGAAGAAAAAGCTTGTAGCTCTCATATAAATTCAATTTGCCTACATAGTTTTAACTCTCGTCACTCAATTTGGAGGAGGTTTGGGATGTAAGAGTTCTTCAGAAATGGGGATTTTAGCTTCGTATGCCTACCCCCTCACAAGCCATAAAAAACTAAATTTCGAATATGTGATTCATGAATAATTTTCCACGTTTTGCCACGAATTTGAATATATTCTGCCCTTACACCTCTTCGTCCCTTCCTTCCCCAAAATTTGAAGATGCCAAGATTTTGTTTTAATTTACCCAAATTTTTACAGTTCTGTTATCATAAAAACGGATATGCAAATACATAGAAAATACTCCAACCGAAATGTAAAAAAAATATAGAGAAAAAATTACGACAACTGTCGAATCGGTAGGTCTCAAGTCTTCCAAATCATATATTATAACATTCCATTACCACTGCCTGTCAGTATATCATCTGTAAATCGTGAAAGAGTATATTTTTGATTGTTTTATGTTGTCTGTGATTTGTTATGAAAAAAAATATAAAGCTTACTCTTTGGTTGTGGCTTAACCACGCACAATTTAAAACTAAAGTTTGGCTCGGTAGTCATTATGCTTCGAAATCTAAACCAATTAATACTATGCCATGGAACGCGTTATGTGATAAGAAAACTTCTGATCACTGTGATTCACGCAACGATACTCAAAGGAAAATTTGAAGGTGAGGAAGTTCTCATTCCGAGGATTCCAATGATCCCAACCGATATGCCCTTTGTGTTTAAACGAATTCAAGACGAATCTTGTATTCACCATGATGATTCAAATCAAAGGCCAATACTTGAGTGCTTTTGGTCTGAATTTAGAAAGTGCATATTTAATTCATGACTAATTGTTTGCGGAATATTCACATGTCGGCAAACCTTCCTCTTCATAAGTTCTTACAACAGATCAACCCAAGTGTATCCCATGCAGCAAAAAACATAACGAGTACTTCTATTGAATTTTTATTTTCTTTTTGTATATATATATCTATATATATATATATATATATATATATATATATATATATATATATATATATATATATATATATATATATATATATTATCCTAACTAAGTATTGAAATTAGAATACTTGGAAAAATTTCACGATGTAATACAAAATTTACATGATAATTGTATCAGATTCTTGCCCAACAGTTTCTTCAAAACTGGTGTTCTTATTCTATTATAACAACTCTACAATATGTTCCTAGAGCTATTATGTGGTGACAGTGCAGATATCGGGAATTACTCATTTCGGTTTGGAAAATCTTAGCTTCAGGTACTGATTGCTGACTGTGGTCACATATTAAATATGATCTTTTCGTTAAGTATGATGAATTTCCAGTGTTGCGCCTCAAAACACGTCTAGTTATTCGAGAAGGTCTTATAATCTGTATGCTGTGTTTGGAGAGTCCAATGAAATTTATGTTGTGCAGTATGAAGCTTTTTGAATCTTAATAACATCTAGAATAGAAAAAAAATATATAGAAACATATTATACAACATTAATGGCCCTGGTTTCCCGAACACTGTATTAGAAACCATACTCCCAAAGGTTTATAAACTGTGAAATTATTACATTCAGGTAACAAAGGAAATAGATTGAAACGTTTCTGAGCAGTAGAAGTATCAGAGTTACACTACTGGAAATCCCCTATTCTTATTGACCAGTTATCTTTCAATATTTCACCGCTGTTGCAGGGAGCGATAAGTACCAGACCCTTAGATTTCCGATACTTAATCGGGTAATTTAATGATGTCACCACTATTGCTACAGAACAGGAATATGGATTCTGGTATTGTTTTAATACTTTATAAATACCAGACTTGCTAAATCAGTTTAGTCTTACAGAAACTTTCGATAATGAAAATATTTTTTTTTTATTCAAATAAGTACTAAAACTTGTTTCACTGACAGTTCAGCGAAACTAAATCAACAATATTAATCTGAAACAATCGACAAATCAAGAATTGGATATTTTCTTCAGAATAATTGTCTTGAGTAACGAATGAATGTACAGAAAAATGTTAAATATGACTGCAAAATATACAGTCGTTTTTAATATATTTTTTTCAATATTCAGTATATGCTGTAGATCGAAGTTGAAATATTTATCACTCTCTCATCTGTCTTCCACCCATAGGTTCACCTGCGACTTATTTTGAAGTCTATTTTGTTTTTAGAATAATGAT
The DNA here is from genome assembly GCA_030704885.1 of Cynegetis impunctata. NCBI lineage: Eukaryota > Metazoa > Arthropoda > Insecta > Coleoptera > Coccinellidae > Cynegetis > Cynegetis impunctata. The sequence continues at coordinate 470,700 of JARQZK010004373.1, forward strand.
TTCACAATACACGTTTATTTCTGGCTTATCCTGAAAAATAGATTTTCCTCTTTTTTACCAGAATATTGAATAAATTAGGCGATAGTCTTTCCATTAACTCAGTTATTCTACCAAATAATAATAGTATATTATTCAACGAGCACAAAATGATTGCTATTTTTCACGAGGGTGAAGTTTGCGACACGAGCTGCAAGCGAGTGTCGCAATTCACCCGAGTGAAAAATTGTAATTTTGTGCGAGTAGAATACTATACTTTGTCCACGACTTCCTCGAAAACATTAGTAATAATCTGCATTTTCAACAATAAAAATACTTATCAAAAGCGTTGACATAACATTTTCTGTATTCACTGAAAACTGCATACCCACGTAAACGTCAACTATTTCACTTGACATCGATTCCATTCCTTTCTTTCACTCTGATAAAAATGAAATAAATAATTTATCAGAGTAAATATTCAATAAGTTGGGCATTATATTAAATATTAGTTCAATAATTTGCCTAAAAGTTATCTTAGTTACATGAATCCTAAAAATCTAATAACAATACTATCCTAACAATGTGAATGATAGTTTCAAGTTTGGACATACGTTTCGAGTGTGACGTCATGCAGTGTATAATAAACCATTATACACACTAGTGAATAATAGGTATAATTGTACATCATGAAGCACACGTATAATGAATGATTTATAGTACAGTCGTGGACAAAAATATTTCTCATCAATGATACACTGTAAGGCCTTTATTGGTCTACGATATTTCTCTCCAGTTTCTAATTGTATCTTTCTTCTTGAATCGTTTTCTCATTCTATTCGTTTTATTCTGCATCATACGGATCTGTGAGCGACTATCTATCACTATATAGTTTTTCATTTTTACATTTGTTATCTGCATATATCTTCTGAAATGAACTGCCTTCATTTCAATTTCACCTAAGAATCTGTAATTAGATGAAATTTCTATGTTATGCATAAAAAATAGTTTTTTACTATTATGTTTTTCCTGAGAATAAATGGTAGCCTATATGAGCTGAATATATATCTTGCGGTTTAGGATTCCTCAGATGTTCACCATTATTTTCTCTCTTAATCAAATAGAAACCTCTTAACCTTATGAAAATTAGTCTCTTTAGGTTTCATGAAGTGAAGATATAGGATCCAACTATTTTAAAAGAATTTTCATAAAAAATTTTCATAAAAAAATAAGTTTTGCGTGGTTTTCTTTGAAAACAATTGTTCATGTATGAACTTTGGTGTTAAGAATAGTTGTTGAAAGACCATTTGTTAATAATAATTCATTATTTACATCAAAAAAATTTATTGTGCGGGTTGAAAAAAAAGTACGGGTATTTTTTTTATTGACCTGGTAAATAGTGCAGTCATTGAAGCTTTTTAGCTCAGAGATTTTTTACTATGAACCGATTTACATGAAATTTTGGAATAAAGCTTATCTTACCCTTAACTTCGAAAGTGATATTTACCCGAATTCCGTTTTCACCCTGGGGGCGGTTGCCAACCCTTTTCGGTGGTGGAATTTTTTTTTTTTAAATAACCTCGGATATCGATAGAAGACCTAATCTTAAGCAAAAAAAGTTCCATAGAGTTTCTTCAGAATCCCAATAAAATAAAAAGAGTTTGATAGATTCTAGCAGTTTGGCTGCTTTGGAACACATATTTTCCGAAAAAATCACGATTTTAAGAAAAAAAAATTTTCGAATTTTTAAAAACACCACCTTCTCTTCATAATATATCAAAAATAATGAAAGATACGTTAAAAAGTGTAATAATAAAAAATGTAGGTTTCTTTCGACAAAAATTATGTTTTTTTTCCCTGTCACACGAAAATTGACGGAGATATGATTGTTTGAAGAGTGCGCAGTAGCGCAATCACAGTCTCTGACGAGCCCTTTGACCCTTCACCGTTTCAAAATAAAAGGTTTTTCACTACATATTGCAATGAAAATAGTTGTAGCTCTTTTAATTACCTTTAAAATGGTGTAAGTTGTGATAGCTTCAAAATTGAAGGAGTTATGGCCCAAAAACTAATCGTATTTTTTTCTACTTAGTGAACTAAACATAAGTAAACTGAAAATTCCGAAATTTCAATTGCCAATAACTTGAAAAGTATGGGATTTCTGAAAAAACTTATAGAACATTTTTTGCTTGAAATTTGGACTTCTATTGATATCCGAGATTATTCAGAAAAAATTTTTCTGGGGGGTGGCAACCACCCCCAGGGTGAGAACGGAGTTCTGGTCAGTATCGCTCTTGAAGTTAAGGGTAACATAAGACTAATTCCAAAAGTTCATGTAAATCGGTTCATAGTAAAAAATTTCTGAGGTAAAAAGGTTCAATGACTGCACTATTTACCAGGTCAACAAAAAAATATCCATACTTTTTTTTCGACCCGCACAATAAATTTTTTTGGTGTAAATATTGAATTATTATTAACGAATGGTCTTTCAACAACTATTCTTAAACCAAAGTTCATACATGAACAATTGTTTTCAAAGAAAACCACGCAAAACTAATTTTTTTATATAAATGGCGTCTATATTGTTTAAAGAATAATAGTATATTATTCAACGAGCACAAAATGATTGCTATATTTCACGAGGGTGAAGTTTGCGACACTAGCTGCAAGCGAGTGTCGCAATTCACCCGAGTGAAAAATTGTAATTTTGTGCGAGTAGAATACTATACTTTGTCCACGACTTTTTTTTCAACAATAAAAATAGTTATCAAAAGCGTTGACATAACATTTTCCGAGTTCATTGAAAACTGTATACCCACGTAAACGTCAACTATTTCACTTGACATCGATTCCATTCCTTTATTTCACTCTGATAAAAATGAAATAGATAATTTATTAGGGTAAATATTCAATAAGTTGGGCATTATATTAAATATTAGTTTAATGATTTGCTTAAAAGTTATCTTAGTTACATAAAACCTAAAAATCTAATAACAATACTATCCTAACAATGTGAATGATAGTCTCAAGTTTGGATATACGTTTGCAGTGTGACGTCATGCAGTGTATATTAAACCATTATACACACTAGTGAATAATAGGTATAATTGTACTTCAGGAAGCACACGTATAATAAATGATTTATAGTACAGTCGTGGACAAAAAAAATTATTTCCCCCCTCCGAAAGATTTCTGATTTTCAATAATATAAAAAAACGGAAATTTAAAAAAAAATTATCAAAATCGGAGTAGTTTCTGAGGACCTTCGACGTTTGCCTGTTTGACGGCTTCATTTACGCGACTAATAAGTCTATTTGAAGATATGTACATTCACTTCTGCATTTTTTAATATTATTAGTTATCAGTAACAATGTTGTATTTCTAGAATTGAAGAAACATTTTATTTGTGCTGCAACAATTCAAATTTCTTCGATAGAGATTATTAGCAACAACTATTATTAACTTCATAGGTATATGTTTAATATTCAATATTTGAAATTACTTGTAAGAAGTACTTTATCTCCTGTTCATAATGAGAGTAACGTATTTGTAAATAAAATTTTCTCATTGAGGTTGTACCTGAGCTGCAAACGTTCCATGGAGGTTTATCTATTGCAACTGTTACTTACCTAATAGGCCAAGCTACAGAGATTTGAAGGGAGCATTTTGTGTAAAAAGTGTTAGAAAAAAAGCAGCTGAGCTATTGTTTGTAAAATAGTTCCATATGATATAGTGATATGTTTTTCACTCGATTTTATTATTTATAACTGTGTTATTAACAATTTTATGCAGAAAATCGCGTTTTTTTTTAGTTTTTTGCTTATGAAGTTGAAACTATCACAGAAGTCGTGATGGCGTCCACAGACTAATTGTAGAAAATGAAAAGACGAAGAAAATGAGAGGTCGGACGAGTCGATCAGACCCTTAGTTTGAGAGAAAATCGGAAAAAACCAGCCAAAATAGAGTTTTTTCAAAAATTCTTCACTCGGTTATTTTTTGAGTTGTACCGTAGATCCTCCGGCCAGTATTAGTTATTGATATAAACTTCATTTGTGCGAAGATGAGGAACTGTTCGATGCATAGTTTGGATCTGTGGCCATTTGATTATGTTACTATGCAATTTTCCAGCAGACCTGAATGCGACAGGTATGGTCCGATTTCAATTTACTAAAAAGATTTTGAAAGTAGAATTTATTCTCATATGTCAAAACGTTCATCTTGGTTTTCCATAAAAACGCTGAGAAATATGTTAAAAATAAAGCTGAACATGACGAAAAACGGCCGAGCGCGTAAGAGTAGTTGAAGAGTGGGGGTAGAGCAGCAGGCAAGGAGAAGTATGACATTCGAAAGCGTCGGCATTTTGAACATGACAGTAATTTCTAAACGTTGTCAGATAATAATTGTAAACCCCCACTCTTCAACTACTCTTTCTTTAGATTTATTTTTAACATATTTATCAGCGTTTTAATGAAAAACCGAGATGAACATTTTGAACTATGAGAATTCAACTTTCAAAATATTTTTAGTAGTTCGAAATCGGACCATACCTGTCGCATTCAGGTCTGCTGGAAAATTGCATAGTAACATAATCAAATGGCCACAGATCAAAAACTATGCATCGGACAGTTCCTGATCTTTGCACAAATGAAGTTTATATCAATAACTAATACTGGCCGGAGGATCTACGGTACAACTCAAAAAATAACCGAGTTAAGAATTTTTGAAAAAACTGCATTTTGGCTGTTTTTTTCCGATTTTCTCTCAAATTGAGGGTCTGATCGAGTCCTCCGACCTCTCATTGTCTTCGTCTTTTCATTTTCTACAATTAGTCTGTGGACACCATCACAATTAATGTGATGGTTTCCACTTTATGAGCAAAAAACAAAAAAAAATGCAATTTTTTGCATAAAATTGTTGATACCAAAGTTATAAATAATAAAGTCGAGTGAAAAACATATCACTATATTATATGGAACTATTTTACAAACAATGGCGCAGCTGGTTTTCTTCTAACACTTTTTACATGAAAAAATCTCTGTAGCTTGGCCTATAAGGAAATTTTGCGTTATTATCAGTAGTAATACTATAAGAACTTCAAAATAATCAGGTTATACATCAATTACTTGTTGCATAATTACAAAGAGTGTCAATTTGACCGCCTTAGTAATCCAACCGCGAAGCGTGAGGATTATTCTGTCAAACTGACACGGTTTGTAATTATGCAGGAAGTTTGAGATGTATAACCGTATTTATTTTGAAGTACGCATTGTATTTCATACGATTATTTATTGAGTAAATTGAGTAAAAATCTCCGAATCGACTCATTTTTGAACAGCTTTTGATAAACGTCATAATTTGACGATCGATGTGGTTACCATGGAAACTAAATTATTGTGAAATTTTGGATTGGTAGAGCTACTCTATGTATAATCAGGTCTAACTTGACTAAATTGATCGTTCTGATTGGTTGAAAATTATACGAAAAAAATAATCAGTAGTAACAATAAAAGTATTTCAAAATAATCAGGTTATACATCGATAACTTGTTGCATAATTACAAGTGAGTGTCAGTTTGACAGTCTTAATATCAGAATATCTTAATATCAGAATCTCAAACTGACATGATTTGTAATTATGCAGGGAGTTTGAGATGTATAGCCGTATTTATTTTGAAGAACGTATTGTATTTGATACGATTATTTATTGAGTAAATTGAGTGAAAATCTCCTAATAGACTCATTTTTGAACAAATTTTGACGGAGGAAAATTTTTTGATGTTTTAAAATTTATTTGGAATCAGGTTGTCACACTCAATCATGTTGCCATATTTATTGATAATTGCACTGAATGCAATTATCAGTGTAATGTTGACATGATTGGGTGTAATTGTTTCATATGAGAAAAAATAACAAAATTAGAAAGGTTGTCAGAACTGTCAAAAATTTTTCAATGAAATGGAATATGATTGAATGATCTGAAAAAAAAATATTATTTGCCTCTTTGTGGCAAATAGTATTATTCAATGTAGTTTATTTATTTAGTGTGAGATTAAAAAGGTATATAATTATATTGCTATTACTAATATAATTTTTCATTGTCTTGAAATTATAGAATATGGAATATTGACAATATTCAATTTCTTCTGATTTTAAATAATTTTTGAGGATTATCTAAACGGAATAATTATTTTTCTTCAAAGGTTTCAGTATATGCAAACCCCAAGCTCTTCTATATTTTTTTTCAGTCGAGAGAAATAAACATATATTCGAAATAGAAGAAATAAATTGAATTTAAATATTAAGAATATAAAGGATCTGTTCACTCAAAGAATGTTCAACATTGGTTTTTAGCTATTGTTCCGGAAAAAATTTACGCATTTCTTTCAGATTCGCATAGGTACTGATGAATTTATCCACTCACGTAATATAAGTACATAACTGAGGAAAAAATTCACTCAACCAGCGATGTCTGTAACCTTTTGCAACTCGAAAAATCTATATACTTATGACTGAAGAAGCAGAAAATTTCTTCTAAATTTTACTTCCTCAGTAGACGATACAGTTTCTGAACTTTCCGGTCCATTAGTATCATTCTGTTGATGAAGGTGTAAAATCTCAATGTGCCACAATTTTTTTATTATTTTAATATGAAATAGTTTCAGGACTTTATAAATGCATCGTCGAATCTGATGCAATATTTGATGAATATATTCGTAAACATTTGCTGAATGATTCAATCGAAATAATAATCAATATATTGAAAAACAAAGTCCGCCTTTTAATGAAAATACTTGTTTTCTATGGTTAAATTTTGAAGAGAATTATCTATAAAAATATTTTTCTTCTCACTCAACATATTGTTAATGTACTATTTCAGTTTATTTTAATTTTACAAAAGTAGCGAAGTTATTCTTATTGATCGATAACATTCTACCAATGTCGGCACGAAAACTTATGTGATAATTAAAAACCATTGAATAACCTGAACTTGAAACATTGCATGAATATATATTTATTGAAGTTTGAGCCCCCATTTAATGCAAATCCAAACAACACATACTCCTCACTCAAAGCAATTTGGCTCACTAATGAAAGTTTCTCAGTGATTTATATGTTTTTTGATATGTTATTTTTTCATTAGTTTCAGTTGTGGTACTTGAGAATTGGTTATTGGGGTTAATTAAGAAGTTACTCCTCACTAGTATGAGATTATATATTATATATAATTAATTATTCTCGTTTTCTAATATATATATATATATATATATATATTTATTTGAAATGTTGTTGCCTGTTATCTATTTTTAATCTCTTGATAATTATTAGCAATAACAGGCTGGTTGAATCTTAAAAAACTCGATTTTATTAAAGAGTTGACGTTACACTACGACATTCGAAAAAATTGAAATTTCTTTGACATTTATTGATTTGAAAAAATTTTTAGAATAGAACAGACGACTTTGACTTGTTAAAATTTTTTTCGGATGTGGTTGTTCTTTGTTATTTATTATGTGCTATTCAGTCTAATATTAACATTTAAAATTGTTATCATTAGAAGGTAAGGGAAACTACAGAAACCTTTACCCACGTAATGTTCGAAAAAAATAATAATAGGTTACTATTTATCTAACAACAAAGAAATTAGTCGCGGGAAAATATTAAAAAAGTAGAGCAGAATTATTGTTATAGAACGCTTATATGGAAGCAGCCGTTGACACGTGTTTCGGACTCTTTGGTCCTCATCAGAACGGCGTAGCTAAGCATTGGAATGAAAATTTGGAGATGAAAATAGTATAACAAACAAAAACCTCTGTTATGGAAGACAATCACACATTTGAATGTCGTAGTTTAACGTCAACTCTTTAATAAAATCGAGTTTTTTAAGATTCAACCAGCCTGTTATTGCTGATAATTATCAAGAGATTATATATACATATATATATATATATATATATATATATATATATATATATAATATATATATATATATATATATATATATATATATATATATATATATATATATATATATTGAAACGTTTTCTACTCGACCTTGCCCTATATTGGGGTTTCCTGAAGCTAAATGGGGGTAAATAATATAAAAATCAAATGCCTTTACCATCTTGTCACGTTTTCTTAATCCTGCTAAATAATGTTATAATGTTTAAGCTGCTAAGGGGGTTCAATAAAGTATACGAGGTTCGTTAATACTATATTTTAATTAATTAATCATTTACGTGGATTCATACATAGAAAAGGGAGAGTTTACAATTATGATTTCCCTTTTTGTGCTACATACCATCATTAAACTTTTAAGTTACATACCTTACAACTGAGCCGGGGCAAATATTGTGTGGTTGTGAGTTTTCAACAGGATGGAAATTTGGAAAAAACTAAAGCTTGAAGAGCTGAACTGAAAGCCGAAAACTGAAAACTGATTTGATTTTGAATTTGTCGCGATATTTATCTGTTTGGCGTACGTGACTATTTGATCAAAGAAAATGCTGACTTGCTTCCAGAGCGGAAGTGAGCCAGACGCCAAAGCTGAATTTACTTCGCGAATTATTCCATTCGATTTAATAAAATAATTTAAATTGAAATAATTTGTTGGCTTATTAGATATATATTTGACATTTGCCCCTGCTTCGGACACTTTGGCCCCCATAGTGAACATAAAACAAAAATCTGAAATTGAGACAAAAAAATACAATCAAAACATCAAGATTGAAATCCAACAAAATTACATGTAAAACATCGATCTGAGACTGGAATACATAATAAATAACAAAGAAATATTGATCTGAGACAGAATATAAAAATATTGACCTGAGACTGAAATACAAAATAAAATACAAAAAAATTTATCGTGAAACAATATAAGTAAAACAAAAATAAAAAAAACGGAACAATGAGATACAAATACAAGTCGGCACAACTGACCCTGGTAACAGTACAGCACTGGTCACGCAAAGTTTTCACTAATAACTTATGTAATGGTAAAGCACTATCGCGTAAAGTTTTTCGCTATTCGTCACCTGATACTGGAATGTGTTTATCGGTCTGCTTGACGATACTGGCCACTCTGATTGTTATTGAAATACATCTTGTTTGGTGAGACATCTCAGATTCCCCTTAACGTAAATTCTTGTAACTTCCGTGAATAAGGAATGTGGATAAAGCATAAATGCAATGAGATTTTTCATCCTCTAGTATTTCGGTAGTCCCTCAGACATAATAATATAAGTATTGATTTTAAATATTTTCTTCGGATGATTTGGCATGTTTTTCTTCCTACAAATGATTGTGTTGGGGTGTTGGTTGGATGTCTGCACTTAGGGCCTACATGATCCATTTTTTCTCATGTTGGGGTAGGTCGACCAGTTCATTGACCATTGACTTCGATGTGCTTAGTGATATATAAGTGCCTTGGTTGTGACTCTCGGTATCTCTCATGTTTCTTACGTTCCATTAGTTACATGCAAATGAATAAAAATCAGTGTTTTCTAGTCAGTCCCAGAATAATAAACTTAAAATAGGTATTAATTGTTTTTATTTATTTATTTATTTTTTATTTATATTTTTTTTTATAATCGTAATAAACTATTCCTAGGTACCTATTTATTCAAAATTAATTTCATTAAGTGTTGATACGCTCAACCTTGTTTCGGCAACATTCACTCAATTAAATTTATCAATAAAAACTGAAATATTCTCGGTTCGCTCATACATTCTCATTACTTCATATCATTTCATATAACTTCATCATACTTCATTTCACTTTACTTCATACTATTTTATATAACTTCATCATACCATACTTCAATTCAATTCACTTCATATTATTTCATCTTACTTCACTTCACATAATTCTCCCGGGGTTCAACTAGGAGGAAATGCCCCTACAAATCTTATTGTGATGATCGGTTACATTAGAGGCAGTTCTTCCTTCGTATTTATAAACATATTTTATAAATAATTCAAATAACTATCGCGATTTAATATACCATTATTTTCAAGGTACCTTTTCGACAAATTTTTCTTTGTCTTACTCACTATGACGCAGAACCAGTTTCATTTAAGTTTATATGATTTACACCAACAATATATATTAGTACCGAAACAAAGTTAGTATGGAAAATTAGGGGTTAAATTAATTAAAGAAAACATTTCAAAGTGCTAGCAAAGAATGAAGAATTTTTTGTTTATTCTTCATATTGGCGTTGATATCCATTCGACGCTTGGCAGTGAACGCTAGAAGCTTCATCGTTAATTTCAAAGATAGCTGTAGTGTATTGTAAAAGTAGGAACATCATTAGATACCTAGACATAACAAAAAAAAGGAATTGACATTTACTTGTGGATTCATAATTTCTTTCAGAAGTACTATAAAATTTAATCAAATCATATTACTTTCAAAAAATATAAAAATATTAATTTTGGACCAATAAACCCATTTATTGGAAAACAACATTAAAATATTACCTTTCGAATTTCAATATAATTTTGAATACCAAGTATGAGAGAATAGGTAGGTTTGCTAGTCCTATCCCCGATCATCAACCCTGGTTACTGTCAGTGTTTAGGTTAAATTCCGTCAGTCAAAAACAGCTGGCTAGTTCCGTTTCATTTTCTTCAGGAACAAAACAGCATGCAGTCTTTCCTTACATTTCCTTATTATTTCATATAGGTTGGCTAGGTTTATATGTAGAAACGTAATGAGTTCGAAAATAATGAAAAAAAGTTGCGTAAATTTCGGGAAAATACGCTTGTTAGCTCGAATTATATTCGGCTGAATTTTGTTAATGAATTCATAGGCAAATATTCTATCTTGATATAATATAAAAGGAAATATTGGTTATAATTTAATGAATGTAGTCAATTAAAACACAAAAATTTTTTCTGAAAAAGTAGAATGAGACACATATTAATACAATATTAATATCTTGTAGGCACTCGAAACTGAAAATAAAATAAAATTTATCCTGAAAAAAAAATTCGAAGGAAAAATACGCAGAGCAGAAGAAAAAGAAATTTAAGTATAAATAAACATATATTAATACTAGTGTGTGATATTATACGGGGTGGCTCCACGGCTCGTTGTAAGGTATTATTTTACTTTATAGTATTTATATGAAGTATGAGGTATGTACCAATATGATTTTATTCAAATTGGATTACACGCTATAATAACTGATAAAAAAAATATAACATACTATTTATGAATAAAAATTTATGTTGGCTTCCCCTTTTATGGGGAATTTCAACATAATGAAATTCTAAGAAAAAAATCGAAAAATCGAACACACCGCTCAGAAAAAATGGTAGTGAAACCGTCATGGAAATTGTCATTTGTCCATGCAATATTTCGAAAATCTGACTTTATCTTATGTGACCACTTCCAAATTAATTGCAAAACACACGACTGCCCAGAAAACAATCTCAGATAAAGTTTATCGTCGAACATAGAGCATAGAAAAAACTAAAATTGTCTATGGGTTTATTTCGAAAACCTGAATTTATCTTATGTATAACCACTTTCAAGTTATTAAAAAAAAAAGAAAACAATTCAGATAAAGTTTATATGACCATATAAAGCTTAGAAAAAATCTTGGAAAAGGAAAAAAAATTATTCTCAAATGTTTGCAATTAATTATGAAGAATATATTCCACTGAAAGAGCTTAGAGAAATTAATCTATTAAATTATTATTGAAATTATAGTGATTTGTTTTAGGAAGGAATATTCAATTCAGTTAATATAAACATATTTTCTTTAACCTGAAAAAGGGGAAAAGAAAAATTTTTATTATGTTAGGTTAATACATTAATTATCCCAGGGTCTGGGTGGCTACTGGGAGCGTCGGCAGTGGCGGATAGCCAAAACGACCTGCAGTGCAGGCTGTTGCTATCCACAGACAAGCGCTGCAGGTTACCACCGAATAATAAATAAGGTGGCGCTGACCGACCCTCCAATCTAAGGTGTTATGCAAACCGTGCCTATGGATGCATGTCGGTGGGAGAGCACCGTCGTTAACGGAGCCTCGAGGATACTGGGCGACCTCCTCGAGTAATAGCCTTGCCACGCCGTGCGGGGCTCCGGCATGGTCGACTTTTAATTCCCTTAGCTTTTCGTGGGAACTACATGGAAGAAGAAAACCCAAAATCGCGGGAAGTCACCGCAACCAGGATGCTCAAGAGCATCCTGGCACCTCTCGCACTCCGAGCTCTCCTCGGGAAGCAGAGAGGGAAAAAACAAGTAAGAGAAGGAAAACCTTCGGAGCAAGAATCCGGTAAAGGTTCTTCCTCCGAGAAACCCTCCAGAAACAACCAGAGGAAACAAGATCTGCCAACCCCCAGGGCAAGCCTTGCGTTGGTATCGAGCGAAGAAGAACAAATGCTGCAGGACGATCAGGAGGCAAGCACTCCAACTCTCCAGTAGCAATGGCTACCCCAGTAAAAGTTGCCCAGGTGAACACTCATCACGCTAGAGGGGCATCAGCCGCCGTATCGAGGGTAAACTGGGGCAAACTTGGGAGTAGTGTTGATCCAAGAACCTTGGGTCAACAGGGGGCAGATCAGAGGACTGCCGAACAGAGAAGGTAAGGTAATCTGGGATGTCAGATGTGACAACCCCAGAGCTTGCATTCTGATCAGAAACGATATTAATTATATCTGTCTTTCAGAATTTATGACGAGGGACCTAGTGCCGGTTCGGGCCAAGATCCGCACAGGGCACTCACTCCTCGACATAGTGATAGCCTCAGGATACTTTGCTGGAGACGGGCAAGCACCACCAGAGGAAGTACAGAGGCTATCCGACTACTGTAGCAGGAGCAATCTACCCCTCCTGCTAGGCTGCGATGCAAACGCGCACAACACCATCTGGGGCAGCACGGACACCAATCAAAGAGGTGAGCAACTGCTAGAATTTATACTCGCGGCTAACCTTAACGTACTTAATGTGGGATGTGTCCCCACCTTTGTAACTAGGGCTAGACAAGAAGTATTAGATTCAACGCTCGGCAGCCCGAGCATTAGTAGAATGGTAAGGAATGGAGGGTTTACAGACGAACCATCTCTTTCCGACCATAGAATCATTATGTTCAACGTGGAAGGGCTTGTAACACAAACATCCTTCACTAGGAATCCTAGAAACACAGATTGGGAAAAATACACCACCAATCTAAAATGTAACCTAGAACAGATCAAGTTCGACAGCAACAGTCATATCGAATTTGAGCAGACCCTAGAGGAAGTTAATGGGGCAATCATGGATGCTTACGAATCCAGCTGCCCGATAAAAGAAAATAAATCACACAGTAGCACCATTTGGTGGAATAACCACCTGTCAAATCTAAGATCCGAAGTCTGCCGGCTATTCAACAAGGCAAAGCGGCACGGAGACTGGCAAGGATACACCGAAAGGCTGACAGAATATAATAAAGAAATAAGGAAAGCCAAAAGAAACAGCTTCAGGAGCTTCTGTGAGACAATCACATCAAGCCCCGCAGCAGCCAGATTGCACAAAACTATGGCAAGAGGCAGAGAGCAAGGACCAATGTCACTAAGAAGAACAAATGGTAGCTACACAGAGGATGAAGAGCAACGAGCTCTCATCCTACTGGAGACGCACTTTCCAGGCAGCATACCATTTAACCCGGAAGATCACGGGAAGAACCAGGCAGGGCCAAACGAGAAGAGTGGGAAGTAGCGAAAACCATATGCACTCCCCAGAGGCTTAAATGGGCAATTAAGTCCTTCCAACCATTCAAGTCACCGGGAATTGACGGCATATTTCCGGCCCTTTTGCAAAAAGGGCAGACGGAATTACTGCCGTTCATTATTAAAGCAGCCAGATTTAGTCTGGCGCTCGGGTACATACCAAGCACCTGGAGTAACCTTCATTCCCAAAACAGGAAGGAAGGACCCCACCCTCCCGAAGTCATCCAGACCAATCTGTCTCACATCCTTCCTACTGAAGACACTGGAGAAGATGGTAGATAACTACATTAGAACCAAGATACTGGAGAGGGTGCCATTGCACCCCGGGCAGCATGCATACAGGGCGGGCAGATCAACGGAAACCGCTGTTTATGTGCTTACCGAAAACATCCAGAAATCACTTGAGTATAAAGAAATGGCCATTTGCGTCTTTTTAGACATAGAGGGGGCATTCGACAACACCTCTCACGAAGCAATAAAAAGGGCCCTAATGAACAAGGGAGTGCACAGAACCACATCCAGATGGATGTGCCAAATGCTGGCTACAAGAACGGCCGAAACGAAGGTGGGCGAGAACACCTTTCGGATCAGTACAAACAGGGGATGCCCACAAGGAGAGGTACTATCACCTCTGAGGTGGAGTATTGTAGTGGACGAATTACTCGAAACGCTGACCGGGAACGGAGTCACTTGCCTCGGCTATGCTGACGACATAGTCATCATGGCCAAAGGTACATTCGAAGGAACCCTCTGCGACCTCATAGAAAGGGAGCTAGAGACTACCAGAAGGTGGTGCCTCTCGGTGGGATTGAGAATTAACGCATCAAAAACCACAGTGGTACCCTTCACTAGAAGAACAAAGCTTCAGCACTTAAGAACTATTCGTCTCGACGGAGCAGACTTAGAATGGCAGCAAGTTGTGAATCTAGGGCTCACCCTAGACTCAAAACTACTCTGGAACATGCACGTAGAAAAGATCGTTAACAAGGCAAAATCATCACTGATGGTGTGCAGGAACATCGCAGGAAAAACGTGGGGCTGTAACCCATCAATACTGCGATGGATGTACACCATGATAGTGAGACCTATGATCACCTACGGAGCAGTAGTGTGGTATGGCAGAACCGAACTCATCACAGCAAAGAAATCCTTGGAGAAAGTGCAAAGACTAGCATGTCTTTGTATAACAGGAGCAATGAGATCGACTCCAACAGCAGCGCTAGAGGTAGTTCTGGACCTCACTCCTCTCCACATCATGGTGAGGAGAACTGCTTGGGGAGCAAACCTCAGGTTGGCTAAAGTTGGACTCAAAAGGTGCAGCATACGGTACAAGGGACTCAACCCGTACCGGAATAGCACACCTATCTGACCTCCCAACTGACGAAATTAACAGGAAATTTAGTTTCAAGAAATTATTTCGAACGGAACTAAATACCAAGAAGGAATGGAGCATAGAATCCATTCGAGCACTGGAGAGGAATACTATAATATGGTATACGGACGGGTCTAAAACTCCCGAAGGAACTGGAGCAGGAGTCGTTGGGCCTCGAATCAAATACTCAGAACCACATGGCCAGTTGCCCAGTATTTTTCAAGCGGAAATTCACGCCATAGAAAGGTGCATTCAGTTCAACCTCGATAGGAAATATCGGAACAAGGAAATTGCGATCCTCTCTGATAGCCAAGCAGCCATCAAAGCGTTGAGCTCTTATAACATCAACTCAAAGATGGTTTGTGAATGCCTAGACAAACTAAACGATCTGGGCAGGAACAACAAAGTGATACTCCTCTGGGTGCCAGGACACGCCAGAGTGAAGGGTAATGAACAAGCAGACACCCTGGCACGAAAGGGTGCGTCAACGCCACTGATCGGGCCAGAACCTTTCTGCGGACTTGGAAAATCTTACTTCCAAGAAGAACTCAATAAAGCTGAAGAAGCAATGAGAGCAACATACTGGCAAAGACTTCCAGGACTGAGGCAGGCCAAAGATCTTCTCGGAAAGTTCAACCGAGCAAGATCGAAGACACTGATTAACCTCAGCAAAACTAGTCTAAAGACAATAACAGGATTTCTTACGGGGCATTGCAGACTCAGAGAACACCTAAGGAAGCTAGGTTTAGAGGGGGACAGCACCTGCAGATTCTGCAAGGAACGTCCAGAAACACCCCACCATATACTGATGGAGTGCTATGCTGTGCACCATGAAAGACTTAACACACTGGGATCATACCAGCTGACTGTAGAAGAAATACCACGAATAGACCCCCTTAAAATCCTCAAATTCCTGAAGGTATTGAGGCTTGAGGGGCTGCTGTAAAACGAGAACTCATCGAGAAGCAGAAGAAGATGAGGCACAATAGATCTAATAAGGTCGCAGCGCATCGGTCACCATCCGCACTCACCAACACCAATACCAATAATACCATATTTTAATTAATTAATTATTTAAGTGGATTCAATCATATAAAAAGGAGAGTTCACAATTATGGTTACATTTTTATGCTACATACCATCATTACATTTTTATATTACATACCTTACAACTGAGCCGGGGCAAATATCAATTTGTCTACATCGTGTTCGGTGAGTTTTCAACAACGATGGAAATTTGGAAAAACTAAAGTTTGAAGAACTGAACTGAAAGCCGAAAACTGAAAACTGATTTGACTTTGAATTTGTCGCGATGTTTATCTGTTTGTTGTAGTGACTATTCGATCTTTGATCGAATTTACCTCGCGAATTATTCCATTCGATTTAATAGAATAATTTAAATTAAAATAATTTGTTGGCTTATATATATATATATATATATATATATATATATATATATATATATATATATATATATATATATATATATATATATATATATATATATATATATATATATATATATATATATCAGTGGCGGCTCGTGAGGTTTTGGTTTGAGGAGGCTACAAGAGGTGTTAAAAAATACACCATAGGCGAAAATTTTTAGGATTTCAAGGTCAACCGCCTTATAATTTAAATAAAATCAAAGTAAAACAAGCACTCTAAGCTATTAATTTGTTTTCACTTTCGAGTGTCTACCTTGAGACCTACAACTCCTATTTACAATATTCACAAAAACTCTTCTCAGCCAATTAATCAATTCATCTATTCATGAAATTTTTTTTTCTTTCACAAAATAGGTACCTACCTACTCAAGGAATTTGTTAACAGCTGGTGAGAGCAAATAAAAAGTTATTATATATTTCTGAAGATTAGCGGGATTCTGCGATCTTTAACGTTAGGAAAATGATCTTTAATATCCTCATAAAATTTTTTGTCTTACGCCAAAAGTTTTAACAATTCCTTTTCAATAGACAACAAACTAATATCTTTCAAACGATCCTGGCTCATTGAATTCCGTTAATAAGTTTTAATTCTCTTAAGAGTGGAAAACGAGCGCTCTACGGAAGCCGATGTCAACGGGATAGAAACAATTAGACATAAGAGTTTATAAACTTGGGGTAAATCTTGATTCAAATCATTATCAAAAAGGTATTTAACAGTCCTCACATGATTTTCATTTTGCCCCAAAATTTCATTGTCATTATAAACAACACACAGTTCACTTTTTATGGCCACCTTATCAAAAAAAGTGTATTTTTGACATAAATTTTCCAAAAGGTTATCTGGAAAATTTGCCGAAAATCCGGTTTACAAATTTTTATTGAGTCAGTCGAAGGAATGCAGTTCTCTCAAATCAGAGAACCTTATTTCTATTTGACCCCTAATAGTATCCAAAATTTCATAAAATATTTGCTTATAGTGAAGCTCCATTCTGCGTAACTGAATTTCTTTCGTTTTGGGCTAAATTGAGTCGTATCATCAGCTAGTTTGAATACAGAAAATAGTTTTTTTAAAATAAACTTCTGCACGAAGTTCTGAAATTTTTTTTCAAAAGAAACTTGAGCCGATTTTCGTGAGTAAATACATTACTGAAAACTTGTGCTGTAAGATTTGAAAAAACTATTTCTGTTTGTTCAAAAATTAATTTAAAGATGTTTAAAAACTATATAATTCCTTATCTTGTAAGTAAGATATTAATCCCGTGCTGTATTAAAGTTACTTTAATCGGTGATCAATTCCTCACTTTCAACTAGGTATAGAATTAAATCCTCAAATCCTAAGCGGCCCCAAACAGAGACATTTTCACTTAGTAAAAAGTGAACCACTGCACAATAATAATTTATTTTTTTACCTGTGATCCGGTTAGGCAAGGATGTCTTCTCATAATTCCTTGTATTAAAACCGCGGGTTTGTCGTCTGTTACGCTGCACCAATTTATTTTAATCAGGTGTAGGACGCAACGTTTTTATCAGTACTTTATCCTCATAACTTAGTGGCACTAAAGATATGGGATAAACAAATATTTCCACTAAGTCACCAAATTGAAATTTTTGAAATTAACTTCAGTAACCAAACTCATTTTAAAAATAATACGCGAGCATATATAAGTAAACAAGCTGTTGTCGGCCATTAGTAACTACGATCACACGTACGATTCAAATAATGCTTTCCAACGAAGTTCACTCGATGTCACGCGAAATTCTATAGTTTGTCGATTGGTCGATATTGTATGGAGACTGGGTTCCTATTCGGTGTTGCCATTTACATGTGTTTTGCTTTTCTATTGCAATGAAGTATTCATTCGGAGTATTTTGAACCGTTGTTTGCTTTTCTGGTGGCAGGCATAATGACGTTGAGAATATATCTTTCTAAGCCTTCCGCAGCGTTGCCACAAATCTTGAAATGAATGGAAATGCAGTAAATGTTAATACCTTCTATCTTAATTAATAAATTTATATTATATAATGTAGGTTGAAAGAAGAGCGTAGGTGCATAAAATTAATAATGATTTTGATTAATATGAATATGCTGAATGCTGACTATTCATTATAACATATTAGTGATATCACGGAATATTATTGAGGAGGGCTTAGCCTCCTTAGCCTCCCTTGTGACTAGCCGCCCCTGATATATATATATATATATATATATATATATATATATATATATATATATATTATATATATTATATGTATTTATAGTATATTATATATATATATATATATATATATATATATTATATATATATATATGTATATATATTTATATATATTTATATTAAAAAATTAAATAATAAGAAAACAACTTGTCTAAAAATAACAAAATGAAAATAACTTTTTATTAGACTAGTTTCGCCTGTTACAGCATTATCAAGACTGAATACATAATTGCAAAGACATCGCTTGAAAATATATAAGTATTTCGGTTCTGTACCTGGGGGTGGTAAAATGTAATCGATGGGTCCAAGTTATCAGAGATTTAACAGTGGGGAGTGGTTTAAGTCTAACTAGTCATTAAGAAGAATGTAATTATGGGATTTTTGGATCTTGTTTATTTCCATGGCTTCCAGGAAGTTCATTATCATACCTTTATCACAGTAATGAAGAATTTTTGGTTTGAAAGAGGATGAGAGTTAAATTCAACATCAATAATAGTTTAACCGAAAAACTGAAGAAGATGGTACAAAAACAGTGGATAAGAGAAGAAATTAATTCCTTACATAAAAAACGACATATCTGCAGATCCTACCTGAAACTTGTTCACACTAACCTTTTTCGCCATCTTCAAGCCATTGAGTTCGATATTTTAGATGATACAGTGAGAGAAAAAGTGAGTAAAATTATATACACTAAACGTCAATCTCAACAGAAGAAAATAAGTATATTGTCAGCGAAACAACAAAAACCAACCATTACACATGTGACACAACCAATTTACGACTTCTATCCAAGGTTCAAGAACCTTTCAAATACCAACTTTGATATAGAAGAAAATGAGATTTTGAATAAAGGTCCGAAATATTCACCCAATTTCACAAAAAAACATGAGAAGGAAATCTTGGGAGTGCACTTGGAAGTTGCAATCCAACAAAATATAAAAATAATTGCACAGCCTTACACAGGTAAACATATTCTGGCAAATACCATAAGAAATGAAGCGACTGGAGAAAGGAAACACCGTGAATATAAAATCATTAATAAAAGAGAAAGTCAAAAATAACAACCTAGTACTAACCAAAGCCGACAAAGGAAACACTTTAGTATGTTTGAAGCAAAAAGAGTACATTGAAAAAATGGAAGAGGTCTTATCCAAATTAGATATTTCCCTTTTACAAAAAGATCCCACGACGTATCCTTTTTAACTCAAATTAAATCGAACGAACAACAAGCATCAGAATTGTTGGATTTCTTTTACCTAAAGAAAAAAGTTATTCCAATGAGTGCTGAACCTCCCGAATTATTCGGTCTTGTTAAAGTACACAAAGACGGCCTACCCATTAGACCAGTTGCCTCGTTTTCGAAAGCTCCTTCTTGTAAACTTTCAAAATTTCTCAACACAGCCTTCAAAGAACATACTCATTTCTCTCCAAAATATAGTGTGAAAAACTCATTAGAACTCATACAAAAATTAGAAAAAATCGACTTTGATAAAAAAAAAAAAAATTTAAATTAGTGTCCTTCGACGTCTCCAACATGTTTCCTAACATACCTACGGAAGAGTGTATACCTCTAATTGAAAACATCTTAGAAAAACAAAAAACTCCTCCAGCAACAAAAACAGAATTCTCAACATTATTTAATGTTGTTTTGAGACAGAACTTTTTTAGATTCAAAAACAAAATATATTTACAGAATTCAGGTCTTCCTATAGGTTCTCCCCTCAGCCCGTTATTAGCAGACATATTCATGGACAACATGGAAACCACAATATTAGAATCAGATCTATCTAAAAAACATATTATTTTTTGGTACCGCTATGTGGATGATATCTTGGTTGGATTCAATGGGACAGACCGACATATTAAATTATACCTAACATATCTAAATTCAATACATGATAAGATCAAGTTCACAGTAGAAACAGAACAAAATAATTCCGTTAAATTTTCTCGACCTAACAATATCTCGAAACACCAGGATAAAAATTTTCATATATAGAATATTCAGGAAACCTACTTTCTCAGACGCCATCATAAGTTATAAATTCTTTCAGTCCAATAGAGCCATCGACTCGCGGCTCTTAACTCAATGATTCACAGGGCTTTTTCGGTTCCTTTATCAAAAACAAGACCTTATGGTAGAAATTGACGTGTGATTCGCGCGATAGTATTAACAACTGATTTTCCACTAAAAATAATAAATAGTTTAATTTCGAAAAAAGAGAAACATTTTATCAATTTGAAATTATATGGACCACACTGCAATAACAAAAAAATGTACAAAAGTTTGTGAGCATCCCTTATATACGCACATCCCCTCTTCAAAGATCATTCAATTCTTTAAAAATAATAATTTGAATACTGCTTTTTCGAGTCACAGCAGATTAGATAGAATGATTTTTAATAACAAAATGTCAAAAGTCGATCCAATGAAGAGAACAGGAATTTATTAGAATGGACTGTGAAGAATGTAATTCAACAATATATAGGTCAGACCGGGAGATGTTTTGATACCAGGCTAAAAGAACATCTAAAAAAACGGACAATCAGCATTTAGGGAACATCTAGAGTCAAAAAAACATAACATCTCATCCTCTTTCAAACCAAAAATTCTTCATTTAACTGTGATAGAGGTATGATAATGAACTTCCTGGAAGCCATGGAAATAAACAAGATCCAAAAATCCCATAATTACATTCTTCTTAATGACCAGGTTAGACTTAAACCACTCCCCACTGTTAAATCTCTGATAACTTGGACCCATCGATTACATTTACCACCCCCAGGTACCGAACCGAAATACTTTATATATTTTCAAGCGATGTTCTTTGCAATTTTATGTATTCAGTCTTGATAATGCTGTAACAGGCGAAACTAGTCGAATTAAAAAGTTATTTTTCATTTTGTGGTTTTTAGAACAAGTTGTTTTCTTTATTATTTAATTTTTTAATATAAATATGAACTACCACAGAGTTGATCATCGTCCATCGAATTTATAAATACATAACATATATATATATATATATATATATATATATATATATATATATATATATATATATATATATATATATATATATATATATATAAATATAGATATACCTACTTATATATGCCCTTTGTGTTGTAAAATCAAAAAAACACAAAACGCAATAGAACGGGCAATGCTTAAAGTCTCCATAAGGGAATGGACCAGAAATCAAGAAGAATAACGTCCTTTACATGGCCTAGATTGAATGGAGGTGCTGCAAGACAGGAAGGCCATAGTAGACCAACAGAGTGATTCACTGGCGCCACAGAGAAACAAAAAAAAAGAGGAATACCGCAGACATTGGCTGAATGATATCAGGGAGGTTGCTGGTAGAAGCTAGCACAAAATCAGCAGGAATGGAAAATACTCGGAGAGGCCTATGTTCAGGAGTGCACCAGAAATGGCTGACGGAGAGAGAGAGAGAAGAGAGATGCACGATATATTTTCAGATATCGAAATAAATATTGACCAGTTGTGTTGGGTTACGGAAGGCCAGAAGTTTACTCAAATGATAATACGTTGTAGACGATTTTTTTGAATTCCTATGAAATTTTGTATGGTGGAAGAAAAAAATTTAATAATCACACATGTACATCTCGCACTGGTAGCTAGTACATTTATTTGAAACTAATCAAACAAACCTCCTAGCGGAGCTGGTTATACGAGTTCACGAATCATCGAAATGGCTCCATATACCTTGGACGGTGTATGTTAGAAACATTAAGTTGTCTATCACAATCAATGGAAATGATTAGACAGTCTGTTTCGCCCTTATTTGGGGCTCATCAGTATCATCCATCCATCGAAAGTGATAACCAACCAAATATTTCTAACTGCCTTATATTTTCCTTCAAGTGACTATATGGCATATAAATATGACACAGCGCCACCAGTCGGACATAAATGAACCACATCTTACAGATAGATGAAAACATTTCGGCAACGTGAACTCGTACGTCCTGACACCCGAAGAAGGTTACTACATTCGCTAAGCAAGAGTAAAATTGCCACATCATATCGATGTAATGCAACATTTACACACTGCCAGTAACAGCGCTCCGATTTTATCCTTTAAACAGGCAGCAAATGAATAGAAAACAGAATTCTTCGTGTTATCGAAACACGTTCGTGGCAATAAAATCAAGTACTAGGACATTTATTTGAAACTAATCAAACAAACCTCCTAGCAGAGCTGGTTATACGAGTTCACGAAACATCGAAATGCCTCCATATACCTTGGACGGTGTATATTAGAAACATTAAGTGGTCTATCACAATCAATGGAAATGATAGACAGTCTGTTTCGCCCTCATTTGTTTCCGACTGGTAGCGCTGTGTCATATTTATATGCCCTATAGTCACTTGAAGGAAAATATAAGGCCGTTAGAAATATTTGGTTGGTTATCACTTTCGATGGATGGATGATACTGATGAGCCCCAAATAAGGGCGAAACAGACTGTCTATCATTTCCATTGATTGTGATAGACAACTTAATGTTTCTAACATACACCGTCTAAGGTATATGGAGGTATTTCGATGTTTCGTGAACTCGTATAACCAGCTCCGCTAGGAGGTTTGTTTGATTAGTTTCAAATAAATGTCCTAGTACTTGATTTCATTGCCACGAACGTGTTTCGATAACACGAAGAATTCTGTTTTCTCTTCATTTGCTGCCTGTTTGAAGGATAAAATGGGAGCGCTGTTACTGGCGGTGTGTAAATGTTGCATTACATCGATTCGATGTGGCAAATTTACTCTTGCTTAACGAATATAGTAACCACCTTCGGGTGTCAGGACGTAGGTACGAGTTCACGTTGCCGAAATGTTTTCATCTATCTGTAAGATGTGGTTCATTTATTTCTGACTGGTGGCGCTGTGTCATATTTATATGCCATATAGTCACTTGAAGGAAAATATAAGGCCGTTAGAAATATTTTGTTGGTGATCACTTTCGATGGATGGATGATACTGATGAGCCCCAAATAAGGGCGAAACAGACTGTCTATCATTTCCAATGATTGTGATAGACAACTTAATGTTTCTAACATACACCGTCCAAGGTATATGGAGGCATTTCGATGTTTCGTGAACTCGTATAACCAGCTCCGCTAGGAGGTTTGTTTGATTAGTTTCAAATAAATGTCCTAGTACTTGATTATATATATATATATATATATATATATATATATATATATATATATATATATATATATATATATATATATATATATATATATATATATATATATATATTATATATATATATATATATATATATATATATATATATATATATTATATATATATATATATATATATATATATATATATATATGTATATATATATATATATATATATAAATATATATATTTATATATATATATATATATATATATATATATATATATATATATATATTTAAGGCGAAGGGTAGTCTTGACTGACTAGTTAAAGAAAAAGTAGATAAATCGTGAGGATGCAGTCAAAAGTACGAGACGTTGACATAATAACACAGAGCCTTCTTTAGAACAGCCCAGTACTTTTGACTGCATCCTCACGATTTATCTACTTTATATATATATATATATATATATATATATATATATATATATATATATATGTGTGTATATATATATATGTGTGTGTATATATATAAATTAACATATTTTAGATAAAACCATTATATCTAATTAGTGGGGTCGGTTAACTAAAAATTCAATCAAAATATTTCACATCTGGCAACCACTGCGCTCTTTTGGATTCTGATAGTACATGAGACGCGTTAAAAAAGACCGGGACACAAAT
Organism: Cynegetis impunctata; assembly: GCA_030704885.1. NCBI lineage: Eukaryota > Metazoa > Arthropoda > Insecta > Coleoptera > Coccinellidae > Cynegetis > Cynegetis impunctata. Next base: position 495,269 of record JARQZK010004373.1, read on the forward strand.
TTTTCTGGCCCTCTAGTGGCGTTGATGATGTAATCAATATGGCCGCCATAGTTTTGTAACATTCTTTTAAATTTCCTTGTATAACTGGAATTTTTGTTAAAATATCAACCGATATTATCAATGATTATTAATGCGCTTTTTAACGGTATATGTGACATTATTGACAGATTTGTAATTATAAAAATAATTGTAACATAATCATTTTTTTTTATTAGATTTTGGTTTTTGTCGAAACATTTTGCTAAATATCTCGAAACCTGTTGCATATAGCTGAAAATTGGTAAAATACTTTTTGTTTGTCAATAAATTAGCTTTCAAACGGTGTACCTGACTTCTATTTTATAACAAACAGTTACTGAAAATGTGCCAAAACAGTGTAGCATTGCACAGTTATGGCATCAATGTAATTTTTATGGGTTCAGTAAAGTGAGCGGCTTTATGGCTGTTTAAGTAGAGAATATAATTATTTTAATTTTTGGTATATATCAAATAAATTGCATCTTGTTCAAAGCAATTGGCACTTTCTTTTTCGTTTCAAAATCAGTGACATGAGGACATCTAAGATAACTGTAAGATAAGCTTCAATCATTAGGTACAAGAATGAGAAATAAGAGAATCTATAATACAATATTATTATAACTTAATATGCAAATTAAGTATACATAAATATATTCATATATATATATATATATATATATATATATATATATATATATATATATATATATATATATATATATATATATATTATATATATATATATATATATATATATATATATATATATATATATATATATATATATATATATATATATAGGGGAAAGTGGGGGAATACCGCGCACGGGGTAATTTCGCGCATCAGTGCTACGGCTCTCTAATGCATCAATTCAAAATTTGTATAGTGCTACATCTTAGCATTCGACATCTTAACGACACCTAATAACCGCAGACAGTGCTAATTTCAACTACGCGTTGGCACTCGGCTTGTATTTGTTTAGCGTAAGTTTGCTATAAGTTTTGTTCCAAATGAAATAAGCAAGGTAAGTAAATTTGGTTAGTTTTATAGGTATTTTTTTATTCGTGTTAGATCTGTAGTATCTTTGTTTATATTTCAGCGTATTTTCGAAGAAAATTACAGTTTGCTTATTTTTATATGAGCGATTATTTATTGTTGTTTACCCGTGGGGCAATACCGCGCGGTTATGCGCGGTATTACCCAACATTGAGTCATATGGCAAAATATCATTTATTTTTAAATATTTCTAGATGCCACGGAACTTAAAAAAGAAAAAGTGAAAAGCAAATCTGCGGCTCTGATGCCTTGAAAAGGGCTATAGAAGCCATTAATGTTGGATGTCCAATTCGTAAAGCTGGCCAGAACATCAACATTCCAGAATCGACACTTCGAGACAACAAAAAACTTGCATCACCAAGAGATGGTTTAGGAAGAAAAAGTACATTTTCTCTCCAACAAGAAAAAGATTTAGTAAATCATGTGACAAAGCGGAAGATCGGCACATCAGGAATGTAGCGGTAGGGATACCGTTGAAATCTTTTCGTGCGAATTTTGTAATAAAAAATTAACCTGCTGGAATGGGGAGAAAGCATTGCAGTTTTGAATGTTTTTATTTCTGAAATATTTTCTTATTTTGTTGATTAAAGACGATAAAACTTAATTTATTATTAGTAGTATTATTTTTTGTTTAAATTAGGTATTTAGTTTGAGTTTTTTCATTTCTTCTATGCGCGAATTTCCCCCACACTATGCGCGGTTTTACCCCATGGGGTGGGGAATACCGCGCAAATGCACAACTTGAAAAGTTTAAACATTTAAGAAAAAAGGGAATCAAAAACTTAACTTAGTGCACGAGAATTTTATTCTTACTAAATATATGAGGTATTCAGACCAATTTCATATTTTTCATAGCAGTGGTTGTGGAACTATTGAGAATTTCCCTTAGGTGCGCGGTATTCCCCCACTTTCCCCTATATATATATATATATATATATATATATATATATATATATATATATATATATATATATATATATATATATATATATATATATATATATATATATATATATATATATATATATATATATATATATATATATATATATATATATATATATATATATATATATATATATATATATATATATATATATATATATATATATATATATATATATATATATATATATATATATATATATATATATATATATATATATATATATATATATATATATATATATATATATATAATTATATTGTAAAATACACTGATATTCAAAGAAAATAAATAATAATATGCAATAATATTTAATGGGAAGGAAAACTAAAAATTCTTCTTGTGATTAACGATCACTGTCGGAGCACTGTCCTTCACATACACAAAGTTTTGTACATCGTATTCCCATTTTAACACATTTACAAGATAAGCATCTCTTCTGTTTCTTCTCGCGAGACAGTCTTTCCGCCTTTTGACTGTCATATTTGTTCTTGCAAGATTTGTGATATTTTGCTTCACGGGCTACAAGTGTAAAATACCATTTCCATCGTCCAACTGATTCAAGTTTCTAATAGCACTTGGAAGCTCACCATCTTCTGCAAAAACTATAAGATTCTTCGCCGTTGTTAAATAACCTTCATACTTCGGAATTATTAGGCGCTCTTTGGAATGCTTTTGACATAGCAAACACAGGTCCCATACAAACGGAGCTAACACTGGTATAGTTGTAGCATCAAACAATTCATGTTTCCTCTTAGTTGACATGATTGGGTAATTTTTTTCGATATGGTCGACTTAATAGACCGGGAGATGGTGACACAAAATATTAGTTCATTTGTACCAGTATGGCGGTTCTTCAGGGGTGTAATTACGTAAAGGCAAAAAGGAAAATGATGGACATAGTGCTCGTACCGGCAGCCCAATCGCGTGGGCGTTAATCGAACGCGTCGAATAATAATGTTTGCATAGCTAATCATCGTCGAGTAGCCATTCACGAAAATCACCTTGCCATACTTTTCCGACAGTTTCCAATGGCTGTCATACCACTGCAAAGGAGTAATTTTTTTTTGCCAAACGATTTGTACCAGTATTGCATTTGAATTTTTGGAAAGTATTTGACAAAATGTGACCGTTATTATTTTTCTCATACTAATAGTAGGGAGAAAAAGTGCTGCCATACTTGAAATACTTATTTATTTGACACGTTTTAAAAATACGACTGTAAAATCATTTTTCACATCATAGCATCATTATATTCTCTCCATTTGGATGCAATTGTACCTAAAAAAATTATTATACATTGTAACCATGGGGCGGACCGGACGACTGTCGGACTTGAGCTAAAAAATGAAAAAAAAAATTTTGACGATTTGTACCAGTATGGCATTTGGAATTTTGGAAATTATACGATATAATGTCGCCATTATTATATTTGCCACATTTCTAGTAGAGGGAGAAAGTGGCGCCATACTGGTACAAATCGTTCGAATTACGAATAAAATCTTAGGATCTTGAAAGAATATTGTCCACATTCGCCACCTCCCACAGGTATGTCATTAGTATGACTTCTATTTATGATCATACAGAGTACTGTTAAAAAAAGTTTCAGGGTGGTATAAATCGTTTGGCGAATCCTTTGCAGTGGTATGGCGGCCATTGGGAACTGCCGGAAAAGTATGGCAAGGTGATTTTCGTGACTCGACGATGATTAGCTATGCAAAATTTAGCCTGGTACAACTGGTTGAAGTGCTTTATTTAAATTAATGTATTCGCGTCGGTATGGCGGGCTGTAAGTCACACCCGAGAAGTATGGCATTACGCTACCGCCTACTTCTTTTTTTTCGACTATCTGAAAATACAAGCATTTTTGTGGAACAAACCGTTCGACAATCGTTATTTATCCAACGCGTTCGATTAACGCCCACGCGATTGGGCCGCCGGTACCAGCACTATGACCATAATTTTCCTTTTTGCCTTTACGTAATTAGACCCCTGAAGAACCGCCATACTGGTACAAATGACCTTATATTTTGTGTCACCATCTCCCGGTCTATAAGTAATAGATAGCTTTTTTATACAATGACGTTTCTCATACATTATCTGACTTAATAAGGACATATCTGAGATTCCAAGACAGTATTTGAAATCTTACATTGCTACTATAACTGTGCAATGCTACACTGTTTTGGCACATTTTCAGTAACTGTTTGTTATAAAATAGAAGTCAGATACACCGTTTGAAAGCTAATTTATTGACAAACAAAAAATATTTTACCAATTTTCAGCTATATGCAACAGGTTTCGAGATATTTAGCAAAATGTTTCGACAAAAACCAAAATTTATTTTAAAAAAGTAATTATGTTACAATTATTTTTATAATTACAAACCTGACAATAATGTCTATTATACCGTTGAAAAGCGCATTTTCTCCTCATTAATAATCACTGATAATATTGGTTAGTATTCCAACAAAAATCCGAGTTATACAGGGAAATTTAAAAGTGTGTTACAAAACTATGGCGGCCATATTGATTACATCATCAACGCCACTAGAGGGTCAGAAAAATTTGTGTCCCGGTCTTTTTTAACGCGTCTACTCATGTACTATCAGAATCCAAAAGAGCGCAGTGGTTGCCAGATGTGAAACTTTTTTTAGCTATCACACCCCACTAAATGGTCTATAAGACCAGTCGTTACATATGGTAGCGAAACATGGACTATGCCGGTGCAAGACACACTACTGCTCAAACGATTTGAAAGGAAGATCCTTAGGAAAATATTTGGTGCACACTGGGATCAACAGGCATTGCAGTATAGAATACGCACGAACAACGACGTGTATGAGTTATATAATAGCCCGAGTATAGTGCAAGGAATTAAGTCCAACAGATTAAGATGGCTGGTTCAAAGGAGTAGTGACTCAAGAATAACCAAAGTAGTCTGGGAAGAAGCCCCTAACAACAAAAGAATACTCGGGCGCTCAAAACTTCGATGCCGTGATAACAACCTTCAAACTCTGGGAGTTACCAACTGGGAAGAGATCGCACAGGACAGAAATGAGTGGAGGAAAATTGTTAAGGCGGCCAAGACCCACCCCGGGTTGTAGAGCCATGGATGGATGGATGGATATATATATATATATATATATATATATATATATATATATATACTTATATATATATATATATATATATATATATATATATATATATATATATATATATATATATATATATATATATATATATATATATATATATATATATATATATATATATATATATATATATATATATATATATATATATATATATATATATATATATATATATATATATATATATATATATATATATATATATATATATATATATACATACAAATATATATATTTTTACGATTTTTAGGATCATACCAATATTCTGGGTAATCTTCTGTGAGGGCACAATAAAATACTTAGTTCTCAGCAGCTGCACGCACAACGCTTTAAGGATGATTTTAACTACTTCCTCTTGTGGAAATCGGCAGATTATTCCCGTGATCCTCGAATGATTTCCTTCAAAATGAAAATAAAATTAACCGCAACCGAGAATGTCCATTATTATATATCCACGCCCAAATCGTCAGATTAGTGAAATGGACTTTTTTCTGCACGTAATTAACGTGCTAATTTCTGTTGACTAATCTGATCGGCTGTCCTAGACGCACCCCCTTATATTAATTATTCATTTATGGTGAGGGTACTTAACAGGGTGCAAGGTTTTCCCCAAACTCCCAAAATTCTCGCTTGAGCTCCCTTACTACTAGATATACCTAGATAAGTTAAGATCTTTTCGAAGGAGAAATTATTTCGAACAGAAAAAAAAAAGAATTCAAATTTGTTTATTCAAAATAATAATTAATCATTCAACCAATTGAGAGATTTTTCTTGGATTGGAAATTTACTATAAGTTATCTTCACGAAATCGTAGACCAACTTCTTTTCTCATGGTATCCATCAACTGAGCTAATTTTATAGTTTCATCGTGGGTTATCTGGGGACTCTCTAGTCTTCCTGCGAACAAAGTTATTAAATTTCACAAAAACTATTTTGTGTCGAAGAGTTTCTTTCTCGATCCAAATATTTAATCTACAGTATAGTCATATGCGAATATTATAGAACATTGGAATATGTGTATGTATACCTAGCCTAATACTAAAAATAAAAATATGACAAAATTTAGAAAATGGAAGATATTTATTGAAAATTATAGATTTGATAATTATAAGATAAAGGAGTATATTTGAAATACCATATTTATAAGATTTATCACATTTCAACGAAAGTTTTTGCTACAGCTACCATATTTTAAGAAGTAAAAAAGTAGATTTTGAATATACTGTTGTTGATCAATATACCTAGCTAAAGAGTTGTTCTTCTGAAAAGCTATACCTAATAAACTCATAATTTCTAATAACTTTTGAAGTTTCTGATTTGGACTACCAATAGAAGTCAAACTTTAAAATTGTTTCATTATTTTCTACATTGCACAATGATTTTTGTACTTTTTTTTCCTTCACAATATATTAGATAATGGAAGAACAGTAGCTGTTAACAACATCGATAAAATTAATAAGTTTCTCGTTTAACTTATAAACTATTATCGGTATAAATAATAATCTGAATCATGCTATTGAATGCAGCCATGTTTTAGATCCAAGCGGTGATTATTGAGTTTAAGAAATTCATTTTGTTACCATAAAATAAATGCTTTTATTTCGTGTTTAATTGTAACAGTAACGGCGTCCAATATTCAATTGAGTACAAATTTGTAAAACGTGAAAGTTTTCTTAATATGAAAGTATTACCTTCTTCAAGACAGCGTTTGACTTCATCAGCTTCATATGCCATTCCAGCACTATTTGCATGTTTGAATGATACCTGGCTTTGAGGTAGATCGAAATTGTAAGTTTGTTCATCAGTTATGAGTTTAGTGGGACACCAGAACTGTGGTATTCTCAAGGTTCCTTTAGTGCCCACAATAATACCCTCGTTGGAGAGGAGTACTTCTGCAGAGCAAACAATGGAAGCTAGCTTCCCATCCTGGTAGCTTATTAGAGCACCAGTGGTACCATCTACACCATCTTTTGTGAGAGATCCGTTAACGACCACTTTTATGGGTTGCGATCCATGAAAAACAAACTGTTGGAATTGAAGAACATATATACCCAAGTCAAGTATTGCTCCACCTCCAAGGTGCTTATTCCTGAAAAAATTCTTCTACAGAATTAGATTCGACTTTAAACATGGCTAGGCATCTTTTTTCAAGAGTAACCAAAAAAAATAAAATAAATTTCACGGGGGATCAACCGGAGCGAACTACAACTAAAAATGCATTTTATTGTGAAAATTTTATTTTAACTCGCATGTTCTATGTGGCTAGATTCATCCAAGACTATTTTTGCATCTATTTGTTCGCCGAGGCTATCAAAATATACATTTCATCATAATACTGCTAGTTTAAAGAGGACTTTAAATCACTTTTTCATGGTTTTCAAATTAAAGTAAGATTGCCAACATCCTTCCTATTCTCATGTCAAATATAAAAAAGAAAATAAATCTGTCAATTAAAGTTACTACTTACGTAATTCTGTCCTTATCTTGTAAATTAAAGCCAAAATTGGCATTAACAAACGTAACATCGCCAATACTACCGTTATCGATAAGTTCACGAATTTTTTTATAAACAGGAAAACACCTGGACCAAACAGCTTCCATCAAGAAGAGTTTCTTCGATCTTGCCAACTTGATCAATTCTGTAGTTTGTTTCTCATTCATAGTGAATGGTTTTTCACAGAGTACAGGCTTTCCATATTCCAGCATCAACTTAGTTGTAGAATAATGTTGATTGTTGAGATTACCGATATAAACTACATCTGAAAATTCAGATAAAATCAAATTAAATTGAAAATAAATAATACATCAAAATTTAGAAATTTCTGAAAATTTTCACCCTAAACATTTCAACGAACTTTCGAAAATCGGACAATATTTTTCCACCATATTTTCAATACGATTTATATTTCGAATATTTCGTAATTCACGGCATGACAATGGGTCTAGTGACATTGGCAGTTTACACAATATGAACCAATATTACTAACTTCAAACGGTCAGCCGAACAATCCAACCAAAGAAGTTTTATTGACTATTCAATTGTGAAGTTGATTAAAATTCAACATAACTTCACTTATCATGCTAATTCATCACTAAAACATCGAAGATACTAGTCAGGTCGAAAACCCTCGTTTGATTAAAATAATCGAAAAAAAGGAAACACACGTGTTTCATTCCTCCCTGAAGTAAGTGTCAGGGAGGCGGGCAGCTTGAATTTGGGATTAACTCCTTCAGCCAGATCAGAGGATACACTTGTATGTACAAGTGCATTAAGGATAGGTGAGACGGAATATTTTTGGAACATGGGAAGTGTGGGCAGGGTTCAGAGGATGAATACTGGCCCAGCATTCGCCTTGTAAGTTTGCAAGCAGTGACTTACAAAACCATGAGGAAACCTCTGAAAAAAACTCATGTCAGACCAGTCGTACTCGACTAACTAGCTTGGTGAAAAATAATCGAGTATTCTTTGATTAAATATAGGGGACAGTTGGCCAAAACAGGATAGTCGGGTAAAACAGGATACCGGCTTATATTTACGCATAAGCAGCGCCAACTAGCAGATAGTAGCCTAAGTCGCTTTGAATGACGTCTGTTTATGAGTAGCATGTTTTTGTTTTAACCTGGTATTTGTTTTGCAGGCATTCCGGTTTTCTCTCTGGAACAAGAGGAGGAGTTGGTTCAACACATTTTGTCCATGGAATCACGTCTATTTGGTTTTACTCTGAATGACCTTAGAAGTTTGGCGTTTCAATCAGATAACAGAAACGGCTTAGCTGATCAATTTAACAGAAATAAGAAAATGGCCGGTGAAGCATGGTTATATGGTTTTCTAAAAAGACGTTAAACTTCGCACCCCTGAGTCAACTTCACTTGCGAGAGCCATGGGTTTCAACAGACCTTCCGTTCAAAAATATTTTGCGTTGCTTTCTTAAGTGATTCAAAAATATGAGATACCACCTGAACGCATTTATAACGTTGACGAGACTGATATACTGACTGTACCAAGAAAAAATCAAAATGTCTGTCTTCAGCTGAACGCGGCGTTCTTGTTACTGTCCAAATTTGCATGAGTGCTACTGGTCTATGTATGCCGCCTACATTCGTTTTTCCTAGATCTAGAGCTAAGCCAGATCTGCTTGATAATGCTCCTCGTGGAAATAAAGCTTATTATTATTAATCAGGATGGATGCAAAAGGAAATTGGGATCAGCGAAGTGCCGGAGTTTACAGTGCCGTGCCTTCTGATGCTTTTTAAAATGTTGTTGAAAAATTAGAAAATTAAATGTACTACATGTAAGCAAGCTAAACAGGTCACAAAGGAGCAAAAATTACCGATTATAAGCTGTGACTCGTGCAAGGATTGCATTTGCATAGATTGCAGTGAGTTGAGAGCAACAGAACTGAAATGCTTCACCAATCTACAGAAAAGAGTATTTAAATTTCATTGTGAAAAATGTAGAAAGTTTGAAATAGTAGAAATCTTACGGAACACAATCGAAGATAAAAATGAGATTATCAGACTATTACAGGAGAAAATAGCCGATTGGGAGAAAATCAAGAGTCCCTGTTTCGCCACAGGTTTGAAGTAATCGACTCATGCACCAACAACGCGAACACTTAAACAAAACTTACCAGAGGTAATTGTTAAGCCAAACAAACATAATCTAAGTCAACATACTAAGAAAGACTTAGAAAAGAATATAAACCTTGCAGAACTGAAAATAGGAATTGCAAACATAAAAACTACTCTAACAGGAAATATGGTAATTAAATGCCTAACAAAAAATGATTGCGAAATACTTAAACAGGCTCTGGATCAAAAACTGAAAAATGGATACAACATTGATATGGAAAAGTGGAGGAAACCCAGATTAAAAATAATAATCGTGGTGGGTGATTATAGTAATGTTGAAATTGCTGAATTCTTCAAGGTGCAAAATAACATAGAGGGGTAAGTAGAAGTCAAATATATTCGGAAAAATAGAAATGGCACAAAACAGTTTTTTGTGAATTTTCACCAAGTGCCTTCCATCAAATCATTAATTTCAAGAAGGTATGCATTGGCTGGGAAATGTATATGGTACGAAGACTTGAGAATTCCAAGATGTTACAATTGTGAGGGATACTACCACAAGAAACGCGAATGCAAAGGTAAAGCCACATGTCCGATATGCTCTGAAGAACACGAAGAAAATGCCTGCAATAAAAGAATGAAGTTCTGCAAAAATTGTAGTGATTATATAACTCATGTATGAATAAGCCAATAGAATCCGTGAATTTTGCATAACGACGTAGTATAGATAAGTGAATATACCCTTGACGACGTGATATAATCGTTTTGGTGTTTCGCCTCGTGTCAAAATGTATATATATTTTCATATTCACGGTGTTTTGACGTTTGTCAAAAAAAATTAATATTTTTTATTCGTTATATAATCGTTACGAATACCACTCGAGCAATCGAAAATAATCGATTATACTGACCTCGTCACTCGGCGTATTTTTTTAAAACACCACTCGAGCTGCGCTCTCGTGGTGTTTCGCAAAATACGTCTCGTGACTCGATAGTATAATCGATTATTTTCGATGCTCTTGTGATATTATTACTGAAAATAATGAGAAGTATAAGACAAGCTACGCTACTGACCATGAGAATTACTCTTCGGAATGCCCAACAATGAAAGGCCATTTTGAGAGACTCAAGAATAAAACAAGTTATTAGAGTGCATTTATTAACTTTAAAATAATCGATATAATTTTTTTTATGGGTTTATTTCAAACCAATATATTGAATAACTTAGAGGATGAAACGGCTGCAAATATGTTGGAGAACATCAAGGAAGTGAAAGAATTCATTGGAATTATTAAAGGAATTAAGGATTTATGGTGTTTCTGGGTATTATTGATTTGGATAGCATTAACATAATTACATTGGGTGAAACCAGGTTTGTCATTGATGTTAAAGATTTAACCATTCCGAGATTTATAACAATTATCAATAATAGCAGGATTAATCAATGCGATAGAGTTTTAGTATTCGTAAAATCAAACATCAACTACGTCATTGCACATAACGCATTACCCCAGACGAGTTAATGTAATTATAATTACACTAACTAAATACTACTAACTTACAACTAAAATATTAGTTATTTATGTACCAAGTGCGTTATACAGATCCTAACGCCCGGAGGGTAACATTCGCCCCGAGGACCGTTGGCCCGAGGGATGAATGTTTTTTTCTCATAGTAGGCATGTCATTTGTTGATATTTGGACGTTTGTGAATATTTTTGTCATCATATTTAGTGAATGTCATTGCTGCTTTCTTTGTGTAGGCTTATAGAAATAATGGAAATGAAAATGAATTTACCCAAGCATATAATAGAAAATGCAGCCAAAGCTGCGAATAATTTATTTCCTGAGAAATCCAGAGTCGTATACGACAAGGATTATGAAGTATTTAATCAAAGGAAGTTGCTTCAGTTGTCCTCGTACAATGAGCGGGCGTTATGATCTATAATGCCCGCTCATAACGCCCTAGGGCATAATGACTGTATTTATAGCAACCGTATCTAAGGCAAAATCAACAAATAATATACATAACTTTATAAAGAAATAAAAAACTAACTCTTCACAGGTTGAAATAAAAATCTATTGAGTAAACGCGTTTCGTCATAACATTATTTAGTTTCTCTAGGAGTCCCTCTGTTATATTCAATTTTCATATGAATAGATTGTTTTGTAATACCATAGTTTAGTACGAGATGAAGTCAATGTTATGACGAAACGCGTTTACTCAATAGATTTTCATTACAACCTGTGAAAAGTAAGTTTTTTATTTCTTTATAAAGTTATGAATATGAACTTTCACCAAGTAAATGCCAATTCAATTCAAATAATATACAAGTGAAAAATAATAGTCATTTATGTTATACTAATAAATATATTTCTGTTGTGATGTCCTGCGGATTTAAATCTCTCATAAAAATGCATACTAGAGTTACGCCAACGTCAAAATCGTGTTTAGATCTCATTTTTATTAGTCAAATTGCACAAACTACACGAAGAAACTTTATAGATTTGTGAGAAAGGATACAAATTAAAGTAGTGGTAAAACAAATCATGATATTCTTATAAAAAATGGTAATGGGAGCCAATTTATAGATGATAAAGATAGGTATGGCAAATTACTGTAATCACCACTTCATTAAAATAGTTTCGATATGGCCTCCAGAGTACCGGTGCCGTCTCACAACACCAACATACACTCTCCGCCTGTCAAAATTTCGATGTTCCTCAAACCTTTGGAAGAAAGTGAGCTTATAAATCATACTACTCTCCAAAATCTTCCGCTGCACCCGGAATTGACGGAATAACATCAACTGTAATAAATATATCGTAGAACCACTTGCACATATAATCAATCTAATTTACCAAATATCTTTGGTGATTCAAGTTATAGTCAAAAATGCGGTAGGCGCTAATCTTCCTCCTAAACCAAAGATACATTAATGCTGAATCTGCCTTGTTTTTGACGAACCACCGTAACGTGCTCATTTTCATTCGACCAATAACGATGATTATTTCGATTAAAAATGCCAGCACTACTTAAATGGCTTTCATCGCACAATATACCACCTACAAAACTCAATACTCTTCTCAGTTTTACCTGGGTGCAGATGATGTATAGCTTGGGATATGTAGGGGGTATATATATATATATATATATATATATATATATATATATATATATATATATATATATATATATATATATATATATATATATATATATATATATGTATATTTCTTAATATCTTCAAAACCCTTGGAATGCCAACCGAATCTTCAATTTCTCTGCAAGTATTTTTGTTCTCTTCTAACTTTGCGAGGACACTAATTCCATCATTTTCGGCATTTTCTTTTCTATACCTTTCTGGCTAAGGCTTTTCAAAAGATCCGAAAAAGGAAACTTAAAATTCCTATCTTTTTATCTGACACCCAGTAACTGGGTAATAGTAAACACCTTTCAAAATAGAGGTCCATCCCTTGATTTGGATTCAAACCAACTTGGTAATATATCCCAACCATATCTAATTTTTCGTAGTTTTGATATACTGGATTATCATTCGCCAATGTAGGAAAAATTTGTACAATTTGACAGGAACTATAAATATTCTGCACTTGCTTTTTTTTCATAGCCACCTACTAATTAGGTCCAGGGCGTATATAGTCGATAAATAGTGTTTCGTTAGTTTAAATTTATTATTTTGTCAAATTGTTTATAGACGTATATTAAACAATATTTTTTTATTGAAAACTTTTCGTTTTACGCTATACATCTGAAAGTGAAATTTTTGTTTATTGCGCCGAACGATCAATTGAAGTGATATTTGTCTTGACTTGCCATAAAAAAAAGAAAATTATCTAAATACAAAGCAAATACTTAGAATATTATATAAGTATTATATATTTTTAGAAAGCGCAAAGCATTTGTGTTTCGAATATGGAAAAATATACAGAGTGTTCTATTTAAAAAATTATAATCTTGGGTTATATCTAAATAATGACATCTCATTTCAAAATATGACTACGCCACTGGATTTCAAGTAAAAAAGTGTATAAAAAACAGTTTATACTTTTTCTATAAGTTAAAATACAGCTGTGATACAAGAGGGGGGCCAAAATGCAATACTTTTAACTTCACCCTGTATCTCAAAACGATGCAAGCTATGAAAATTTTGTTTACGGTATCGTGAGATTCACAAAAAAGTAGCCAACGTTCGCGAAAACCGCAAATTTCTATCTTCAAAAATAAACGAGTTACCCCGTAAGGACATCGAAAATGGGACAGCCTGTACTTTGAACTAAAAATTTTCGAACGCAATTTGGTAGTTTGCAGTTTTTTCGCTATTTTTTGAGAATTTCCACGAATATTTTATGTCTAAGTCTAGAGTAAATCTAAGCAAATATCTGAATTTTCGGAAAATTTAATATCGAATATGGGTTTGTGAAACTTCCATATACGTTTTTACGCGTTCTTGTAGGTAACTGAAAATATGCGAAAATGCTAAAGGTAAAAAATTAAGAAAGGCAATCTACATTATCTCTTGGTAACATTACATTAACAATTGAATCATCTATAAGTTAATCCATTAAATATCTGAAAGCATAATCTTCGATTTGTGACCTTATAGAACCCCAATAGCCCAGCCTTGAACAGAAGTTACAGCGATTGATATAAATATATATATATATATATATATATATATATATATATATATATATATATATATATATATTTGCAAATAAGGAATGGGTAAAAATTGGAGTTTACGATATTTACTTATTGGAACGGCAGTATAACTTTGGTTCTCGGGCACCTATCTAGGTACATGTTTCCACAGTTAAATTGAAAGTTTTCCTTCCGGTGTCATAATAGACGTTATAATAAGTCTTCAGGTATGCTTTATTTCAAAAATAACTCTCAAAGCTGTCTCCTTATGGCTTTGCCGTTTAATCTTATGCAAAATTAAAATTTTTTTTTAAATAGAAATCTATAGTAAAATTCGAGTTATATAAAGCAAAATCTTTCTTTCGACTATTGAAAAATGTTGATAGGTAGAACCAAAATTACGGCTGTTCTACAGTGAGTAGCGCAAATTCCAATTTTTTCCCATATACCATTTGCATACTAAGGTATATATTTTCCGGCATTTCAAATCACTGTATTACTTCTGACTTCTGTCCATAAGGTATTTGGTCGTACAAGGTTCTATAAGATCGCAAATTGAAGGATTTGGTCTCAGATATTTATGGGATTGATTTAGATTGTTTAGTTATTTAGGCAACGTAACCAAGAGACAATATGGTCTTTTTTGTAACTTTTCGCTCATTTTTAGGTACAAGACCGCGTAAAAACTTTTTTGGAACTTTCACAAAACCATGTTCGATGTAAAATATTCCGAGGATCCAAATATGTGCTCAGATTCACAGAAGACTCAAAGAAGAAGAGAAAAATGTAAAAAAACCGTAAAATACTCCTCGAAATTTGCAAAAATGGCAAAAAAAATCCTTTAACTAAGCCAAATCATTAGACATCGTTTGCAATTGTACTTTTCACGTGAAATAACCTTGATATTATCCTTGAAATATGTATTAAATGATCATTTTTCATACTTCGAATACTTAATCTAGTTTGCCATCTTAAATAGATTTTATAAATTTGAAAAAAAAATTGAAGTCTTAATTTTGACTCCACCTGCATAACCAATTCAACTTTAAACATTTCATGTCATCGTCAATCTACCACTCAATCTCATAGTCAATCATATTGCAATCACGCAAATGTAAAAGCAAATGTGATCAAATTATCGTTTACAATTTAAATATTTTCAGTGATTATTACTAGTACCTACTTTCATTAATTATATTGGGGTTTTTATTTAACATGTAATGCTTTCAAATAAAGTTTATAAATTATTTTATTTTATATAAAAAAAATTCATTACACCATTTTGTTGTTTGGCTGAATTATGGATACAGTTTACTTTTTAAAAAAAGGGGGTGCCATTTTTTTACGCTACGAATACATCCTCAGACTCATGGTCCCCTCCAAAATGATTGCCCGGATCCGCCCTTGATAATATATACATATATATATATATATATATATAGTATATATATATATATATATATATATATATATATATATATATATATATATATATATATATATATATATATATATATAAATATAGGTACCTATATATAAATAATTTTAATTTGTGATATATATATGCAAAATTATAAATTTATGATTTCTTTCAAATTTCAATATCCATCTGAACAGCTACTGTTGAAAGTTCCCTAACTACTAAAACTAATGAAATCGTTATTTTGTTCATTGTCAACGAAGGAAAATAAACATAAATAAACTTTTTTCAACTCACCAACATCTTTGTCTTTCGCAATTCCTTCGTAACCCTCATAAGCCTTCGGAATATTATGTTCCGTCGCAAATGTATCAGCATTGGCTCTAGACCCACTTCCCACTGCAACTACAGAGTGCCTATCTGGAAATATCTGGACTGCAGTTACGAAATCATGTGAGATTTTGCCAGCTCCAACAATTGCCCAACGCAAAGGTGCCATCTTATACTGGAAACCAGAACGAATAACTGATTACCTAAAAAATTTATTATATCGCGGTACAAAAATTGTTAGAATAACATGGTAGAACTAAACTTAAACATTCACATTGAATTTAGACTCTGTTGTGCCGAGTATTCAATATCATTTTTTTAATAAAAATTATGTTTTGAATTGGAGCTTGACAGACTATAATTATAAGACTTTTATTTAATCATTTATTTACCAAGTCCAACTTTAGCAATGAAAGCAATTATGAATTATAACAGAACGGACAAACTATATAACTATTTGTGAAAAATATTGACAATGAAGTATGAAAAGTTGAAAACAATAAGTAATGTACCTACCTAATGGCTTAGTAAAGAGTAGACAATGACGACATATGCAAACTAAAGGATAGCAATACTTTTCCAACACGGCATTTTGAAATCAAGATCTCGTTTTGATTGAAGCAATTAATGGAAATTGAGGTTGTCATATCTACACAAACTGCTTGTAGAACAGACAACATTGCCTTATCATTTTTCACTCCATTGATAACACAGTAAATATTCATTTAATGGTCTGATGGGATTCAAAATTTGGTTTTTTAGAGAAACGTGAAGGAAGAACGGAAAGTATGATATCTAAAATAATGACTATTTTGTCCAACATTTCAGTAATGCTTGTGGATCTGCTCCGACTTCAGACAAATCCATTCAAATTTTTATGTAGTTAGAAGAAGATAAATTGAAACTGAAAAGTCATTCACAGCTGAAAAGATCGGAAAATCATAATATGTAATTGTTTATCATGGGAATGTCAGGAAGATTATATCCAACCAAAAAACTCTAAAAATACTAACAATAGCAATGAAAGAAAATACAGCAAGTAGGTACAAAACGATGTGTTATATAAACAGATGAGAAATAAAAGTATAAGGATCAACCTCAATGCAGAAAACTGTTACTACAAAGGAAAAAAATGCAAAAGTGTTGCAAAAAGATTAATAATAATCGAGAAAACTGCACTTCAGGGAGCAACATGAGTAGAAAAACAAAAGCCAATATAAGATAAATAATGATCACAATGACAATGGCTAAAAGGTTGCTTTCCTTGATTCTACTGCCGAATCAAAGACTGAATAAGAAAGGAGTGAATATATTAAAATTATGGAAGATTTCTGAAATGAAAGAATGTTCAGAGAGAACGGCCAAATGGAATGAAATTATGCCTATTAACGGCTATAGATCCGTTAAGTTGAGAAAGTGTACCCTGAAAGAAATATTCTACGTATTAGTAACTGGTTGGTAAATACAGTCACTGAATGTAATGTATATTTTGATGAAGATGAAGAAGTATATATTCTGAAAACTAAAATTCAAATATCAAACCAATGTATACATTGTAATATAAGGAAGAAAAACTAGAAATGGTTCGAATGTAGTGAGAATTTAAAAAACAGTGGAAGTCGTAACAGTTCAATCATTTTACCCATGAACGTAAGCTGGTTTTTTGATGAGTTTTTTTCTGAAATGCCGCTGGTACAAAATCTACAATTACATATTTTATCAGCACAAAAAAATCACCTTGTTTTGCAATAGTCGCAGCTGCATTCTGCCGATAAGAAATGGCACTTTAACAACAACGCCGAGAACACACTCTTGAGCGTGAACTGGTTCTGCTGGTTTTTATTTATTAAGTGTTGTTTTTTCGAAACAGAATGCAAATATGAATTTCTTTTCGTTGGCACAAATTAGCACCATTTATATAAATTCTATTTATGAGCTTTTTGTTGTGGTCCTGCTGACTTCATACGAAGGTAGCAGCGCCACAATTTTTTTCAAAACGGCACGAGGTACAACATTTTTATTAGTAGCACAAATTAGCACAAAATAAGCACTCAAAAGTGTGACTTGTGGTTTTCGATTCTGCCGATTTGGTCCTGCCTACTGCAAAGAGGTAAAAGAGACACAATATGCTTGATTTGACTACAGTGGTTTCATTTTGTGATGCACATTTTGTAATAAATGAAAGAGAAACCTCAGCCTATGTTATCACAATTTTTGAAGATGCAATAGTCTGGTTAACAAGATGCTAAAGTGTTATAGCACAATAAACAATGGGACAGAGGGGACTTGAAATTGGGATTTCTATTTAAATACAATTGAAATGCTCTCATATTGCCATGCTGCCGGGCATGAACCTTATGCCAAGTCCACTCATCTTTATGTTCAAGGAATGACTAATATCGTCCAAGATCTCTGAGCGAGAATAAGTTCTCTTTAAAGACAACGGAATGTTTAGTGTTAGGCGGAATTGAAATTATTAGTCTGGAACATGAATCGATATGTGCATTGAATAAGGACTCATGCAACCCACGAAATCAGTTGATAAGAGGCAATTGAAGATTTTTTAAAGTGAAACTTTTAGTCTATCGCCACAAAATGTTTCGTCCATCTATCGCATGTCGCATTACAGTCGGTCGTGGAGTAAGAATAAAGTGAAAGGCGTATGGCAGAGCAGCCAAGGCCTATATGGCCGCGCTCATAGCTCTCATCAGCTGACCGTATTTATATTCTCAATTATTGGTGCAAGTGTTCCGCGGTATTTCTGTGTTTTGATGTGTATATTAATGCAAATGTTTTTTTATTATTCACTTTATCGTGAACGTGATGGATAACGATACAGCTAGTGAGTTATGAATGCGTCTATCATCTAAATACTTGTTGGCCAAAGTCAATTTCATACATAACATAGGGTGAACATGGAAAATTCTTTAATAATTTAAAATTTATCATACAACTTTCTAATGGAGCTGGTTATATGTATTCCGCAACTCAAAATCTGCATCCACAATCCGTCGGTGAATTATAGAAAACATCAAGCAACCCCGACTTAAAATATGCATACAGCTGTTTCGATCTTATTAGATATCATCAGTGCAGCTTATTTGACTCGGAGTGAACATCGAAAAATGTAACCAATGTATTATCATTAATGAATATTGGCAAAACAAATTATGAATCCATGTCATGTTCCTATTATTTGGTAGTTCTGCCCCTTATTTCAAACGATCATGGTTTCAATGATTTCCCGGAAACGATATCAGTTTACGAAACTTTATTTAAATTTATGATGAACCGTGGAAAAACACTCTGACGAAGCAGAACAAATTTGAGTAGCTTAACAATATTGAGTTTTAGATTTACTGACAATGTCAGTGGGTAAAATGAGTGGGCCATAGTCTGAATAAATAAATTGTGATAAATACCAATATGATGATGACTGAACGGTTGATAAGCAAAGGACAAAAAACTAAATTAAAAAAGTTTTTAAAAAATGTGGAATATCTGTCATTTGTTTATACGAATAATTGACCATTTTGGATAGCTCTCCTGAAATGGGTTGATCAAAATCAAATTCTGATTCATACAAGTGAAGTTTGCAATACTTTTCAGGATAATTGTCAAAAAAATTAATTCAGGCTTGGTCTTACCTGATTTCTAGGTCAAATAAACCCCTACAAAGTTTAAAAATATATAATCAATAACTTTTCGAGTTATTCGTAATTGAAATAACTGACCGGTTCGAGGCTAGAAAACGTTGCCCTGGCGTAGAGCTAGGCGCGTGATGTCAGATACCTGCTGCTAATATGCGACGGAAGGCACGACACACTCGTGATACAATAAACGGATTAGTTTCCGTTCGTTCTATCATCCGATACACTGGCTTTGGATAATTAGTGCAGCGTTTTACTCGATTTCTCGTAAAACTGACTGTTTATTTTAAGTAATATTTTTCGTATTATCGTAGTTAAATTTCTGTGTGAAAATATGGTAGCAAGGAAATGGTGCTTTGTACCTGGGTGCACAAACACTACCATTAGGACGCCAGCGAAAATATTTGTAAGCGTCCCAAGAGAAATAAGGAAAAGAAAAGCGTGGTTTGCGGCTGTAAGACGGGACTTCAAAAAAGTGTCTTTGGCATCTACTTTATATTGTTGCGAGGATCACTTTAATGTAAGTAATATCTAGACATACTTTTTGCTGAATATAAATAAATAAATACGGGTTTTGTTTTTTAGCTTGAACAAGACAAATTATTTAGAATATACATTTAGCAAAGTAAAGGCACGAATGAAAGATAATGTTGCTCCTCATATATTTGCCTGTCAGCCAGATAAGCCAGAAAATAAAATATCTCGAATAACTAGTAAAAGAAGGGCCCAGAAAAGAAAAGTTGAAGAATTACTGTGCAAATCTACAGAATGTTTGGAAGACGTGCCAGAACCGTCAACTTCTCATAACGCACAACCCACTGATTCGCACGAGAGTAAAACTGACTTAGCAGCAAGATGTCATGTAGCAACTCAAAGTCAAATATTACTTCATTTTAAAAGCAAAAGTACTCAAGTCTTATTTTCAACTCCATCCAAAGATACAGCCACGTCTCCCAAAAATATAAATTATTTGTACAGAAGACATTTAAAAAACCTGAGCCACAAAACTTACTCCAATCACATTGCAATGATTCAAATACCGATACAACGGAAGTCTCAGATTCCGATAGTGAATGGCAACCGCATCACGCCAGTAGTAGTGATGGTAACGTTACGCTAGAGGATCAAAAAATTGAGGAGAGCAAATTTCGATCAATATTTGTCCGAAAAATTGAAAAAAGGTTACGAATGTATCACCATAACTTTCCCTGGCAGAGCTGTAAAAGAATATCCAAAAAAATGTTAAATCCTTTGTAGACGGCGAGGAAAAGGGTGTACGAGGAGGGCAGAAGGGTTATATTTAACTTCTCCTGTACCTTTACAAAAACTGAAATAACTTAATCATTATGCTTTTTCAGTAGGTGATGCTTATTAATACCTTAAAAATAAAAAATAAATTATTATAATTTTAATATATTATTATTCTTATACATTTTAAAATATTTTATCAATCTCCTCTCACCCCTCAACCCACCCTCGCTATTAATTATGTATTCCGTAATCTAATACGCAAATTGTTTGAGTTAAGATCAAAAACGCAATTTTAATACCCTAAATCAAATCATTTTGTAACAATTTTCAGTTAAATGCCTACAAACCGAAAAAAAGTTTCACTTGCATCGTGGTTTCATAAAATCACACAATAATTTTTGGAACTTCAATTCAGTATAATGAACCATGTTGAATTGCGAGAGTACAGAAAACAAAGGGATTCATCACATGTAAAAAAATTCACTACTTGGTTGCAACATTATAATCCTTTTACAAAGTTGTCAAGTTATCTCTTTAAGATTTGTTTCTAAACAATCCGTAAATTGTGACCAGGGCTTGCTACCATTAGCAAAATAAAATGTTTAACTTCTGACAAACTTAAACTTCAACGAATAGACATGGTGAATACTCAAGCTCATACAAAATTTGTAAAAGTAAAGTCAAACGAAGGAACCGAAAACTATCAACAACTATTCAAAAGCTTTGTATGTTCAGTGCGAATGGGCTGCAGCTTTTTTTGACGATGATTCTCTTAGGAAAGGAACAAAGTCTTCCCTTATGAAGATTTTTGAAGAAGCGATAGTTGAACATCTAGATCCAAGCAATACAACTTATGTGTGAGATGGAGGTTTCCTTCTTCATCACGTATTTCGCCAAAAAAACTCAACTTATGAAGATATTTTAAAAACTATTGTGCAAATATTTTCAATGAATATGGAGAAAATAAAACGATTCAATTCGATGGTTATCCTACAGAACCTATCACTAAAAGTGAAAAAGAAGTGGAACACAATTTGTGTCCCAGGCAAATATTAGTTTCGAGGAAATAAAAACAACAAATTAATGGAAATTATCATCAGCATTAGCTTCAAATCTTACATACAAAGGATTTAATATTTTAATATGTTATGATGATGCTGATGGAGATATTGTAATGACCGCTATCAATAATTCATTTCATAATTCAACAAATGTTGTTGTTGACATAGATTTGATTGTGCTATTAGCTGTACTCTCCCTTGAAGAGAGAGAATTCTAGTTTTAGTTTACTTACAGATTAATTCATTGCTTGAAAATTACAAACAACATCGTAAACTCCTTTTGTTTAGTCACGAATTAATTGGTTCTGATACTACGTCCAGCTTTTATGGACTTAGAAAAAATAAGAGGAACTGAATCATTAAATGTTTGGAACGTCAAACACAAGCCACTCCCTACATGGAGCTTACTACACCAATTGATGTGTTATTCAAGAATGGAGAAATTTTTTTACAGAAATTGTAGGTATTTCCGAGCCAAATACACACTGAAAGAAGTCGAATATTATAGATTTATATATAAGACAAACACGAACTCTTTAAGATCGAATTTAAACTATCTAAACTAACACGAAGTTGATAATCTAGAGGAAAACGGAAAAACAAGAAAAATTGTTGAGCCGATTCCGACATCAAAGTCATTTGCACCAGATTTACTACTTCTCCTTGTGTACTGCTCTTGTAAATTGGGATGCGAAAACTACTGTGGATGTAGAAAAGCATGTTTTAAATGTTCTGAATCACTTAAACTAAAAAGATCTTGGTAACTCTTGGTGAAACCTATTTGAACCTAAATATTAGTATAATCAAATTTATAATTATATTTTCATGACCAGAAATGAACATGCTAGAACTTTTGTAAATTTATATATAACAAATGAACTAAATAATAAAATTCAAATATTTACACATTATACAAAATTGCACTATAAACATTCAACGTAGCGTTGTGCGTGAAGGACAGACCAGCAGGGCGTTTTCAGTCTCGCACCTTTGATAAAGGTAGGTACTTTGTAAAATGTCATAGACGAACATGTTCTTCACCATCTACTAATTTCTTAAGGACTGTCACAATATCCAATGTAGGTATATACGATATTCATGTAACAAGACCGAAATATGTCCCTAGGTTACAAGACTGGAATCATTTCGTTTCAAAAAAGTAAAAAATGCATAATCAAAATAATAAATTACCTTCAACGATATTTGAAAACGATTTCATAGAAAAATTGAAAGAAAATTTTAACTATTTTACGAGCCGCCACTGAATTTCGTATGAGGACAGCTGAAGGTTATCATTTATACTCTCTAGGAAACTCAAAACGTGAAAACATACAACTTTGTCTCACAGAAAACAAACGTATGTATGCATTCATTATTATATTAAGTAAAATTATAGTTGAACAAATTACATGAACGAAATATAATATTATTCTTACATGTTTGCTTACTATTATCCTGTTGAATTGTAATGATTCTGATTATTCAGTGGAGGCTGGAGGCCAATGAATACCAGCTCTGTTGAAGTGAATAATGAAATATTATTTTCCATATAATTTCATTATTTAGATGAAGTATTACTTCTACAAAAATATTCATTAAATATAATTTACCTTAAGTTGGATTAAGTGCTTTCAAACAAATGTCTCAACGATACACTGAATACGATTTTATGACACTTAGGATTCTATTCTATAGTCTGAATGTTACATAATAAATAAGTACTTCATTGTCGTTCACGTTGTGAGCCAAAGAGGGAACCTTACTATTGAATTGCTAAGGAAAGTGAGCTAACTCACGTACATTTGTTAAATTCCACCTTATCTAAATTAGATATTGAATTTAATATATTCATGTATATTCACAACTCTCATTTCTATACCTACCTATTCTACTATAATTTTCGAAATATTTGTGATCAATTTAATTTTTCGTTGGTAAGCTCATATATTATATTTCCTGACTAATATCAGAAATTTTCAGCTTTAGGTACTGATAAAGAATATTTATATACCTATAGGTAGGTATATTTTGATATAAACAAATCTTTTCGCTGTTGTATTTTTCACATGTCAATCGCACCTACTTTTGAATTAGTAACTCTGAAACAAGAAAAATATAATATTATTTTATTTTTAATGCACTTAACGATTATTGGTATATGAGGAAATTCTTCCGATAACATGCTATCGATGATTTTTTAAACAAACATTTAATATGAAAGTAATATTAACAATCAAATATTGGCGTTGCAAAAATTTTTCTATACAAGTACTCCTTAATACCAAAAACTCAAGGTTTTAAAAAATCATTCACCTTGAACTTTGTTCAGTAAAACAACGACAAAAATGGGAAAAATTGAAATTGCCTTACCTACTTGGATCTAATCTGTATACTCATTAATTCTCTTTATTCCAATAGTGAACCACGCCTACATAGATAACAATGCATATTAAAAAAGAAGCACTGCTTATAGAATTATGTTGAATATTTATGGTGAAATTATGGAATATCGTTTCGCAAAGTTATTCTATCTAAATTCGAAAACTACGCAAATGAAAAATGCTTCTCCATGCGTGTATATGAATGAGGCGAAGGTAAATATAAAACTATGAATCTCTTGCCGATGCTTATTTCAATTACCTAATTTCAGCACAAATGAAACTAGGAACAAAAACGACTTCACAATTAGTTTAAAAAGTGAAGCTAAGATATATTGAAAACTTTTCTAATGAGTTCCATTTTCAATTTCCTATTAGTATGAATAGGTACGATATAAGTATTTCCTATAAAAGGTTTTAGATTTTTTTAGATCAAGAACAATATGATACTCATAATATTGATTCACTTTTCTAAAATATAGGGTCATTCATAAATAGATGACAGAAGTTATCATTAGTACGATTGATTCAAGCCGTTTGAAAATACCACCTTTGTGATTTTTTTGTAATAGTTGTTATTCGACGGCCAATCACGCGTGTACCCCTTGATCAAAATTTAACTTTGAGACACTCATTTACACAGAAGTTATTGCTCTGAAATTTCGATAATAAATGATGTTTCTAGTGGATTCATTGCTTTTGAATTATTGATCAAAAATAAAAGTGTCTACATTTCTTGGATTTTATGGCCACACAAGAACTTATTGCAACTATAAAGTACCCTGTTCCTGACCTTAAAAGTATTTAATAAAGCATTACCTGAAAACCATCGTTCGGTTGCCATATCCTCAAATAGTTTTCTTCAAAAATCTTGATTTCAACGGAAGAGATTTTATCAAAATTCAAATTCCACGCCTTTAATTTTTTCAGTTACTTGATCGTTGAATTCTCCGCCACATATTGTAAAATAGTCCACTAATATTATTGTTAGACAAAGGCAAATTTGAAAGCAGCTTCCCAGCGGATTGAACTACCATGATGATCACCATATCTATTCACCAATTTGATCTCTTCACCTTCCAGCGGTAAATATACCACTATGAGTATTAATTTCATATTAACCTAAGTATTTTTTCAGGTACAACTATACTTCTAATCCAACAAATTTTTCTTTTCAGCTTAATTCAACTATTCATTCTGTTTACAAATATGAAATTTTATAGGCAATGGAAGTCCGGCAATCTACAAATGTTTGTAGAATTATTGAAGATATTGCAGATTTAGTCTTCACAAATTTTATATCAGCTCAAACTGTGCCGGGAACCTTGACTTTGTTTCAAAAAATAATAATTTTCTGCGAAATATTGATAAGTATACCTATTATCTCTACCTACAATTACCCCAATACAATTAATTTTGTATTGGGTGAAGATTTTCAGTAATAACGGCTCGATGAACAGCAAAATTTTATTTTGAGCTTACGTTGATGGTACGAATATCATAATAAAAGATTATTAATTAATATTGAACTATAAAAAACAAATACAAGTGCTTTATGTAATAAATAAAGATAAAGGTGAGATTGTAACACTGCCAACAGATTTGAATTCAAGAATTGACTACAGAATAGCTTTGACTAGTTTTAAAAAAAATAAGTTTAACAATATAAAAAACGCGTGAGCAGCAGAGCTTCGTCACTTAGGTCGTATTTTCACCTCATTTTTTTTTACAAATTCTTAATCTACTAAGGCAATTGGGGGGACTGTGGAAGCGAAATATATACATGAGAGGCGGTTAAGTGAAGTTGAAACTAGGTAATACCTATTCATTGAACTTGATGCTACGACTCCATTCGATGAATACCTTACTATTCATCGAAATGATTCTGTGTTTTGCCATTGAATTTTTCCATTCGATGCATAGATCTTTTTCATAAAAACATCGAATTTATGAAAAAAGTAACTAGTTAATGGAAAAAAGTAACTCTAGCGTACCATTTATCATACTATTTTAATTTGATCAATAGTCAATTGGCAAAGCAATATACTCGTAATGAACGGAAAACGATTAAGTAAAGTTTTGTTGGTGCAAAGTTCTGCGTTAAGACTAATGTTTTTCCGATAGATTAAGTCTTAAGTATGCAATATCTGGTTTTTATTGTAATGGTCTCGGTCCAGGATCCCAGGACCCATTTTTACTATATTTGTTTATAAGCTAATTTTCCGTGAGTAGCTTCATTTTGATGAGACGCCCAACTTTGTCTCTTACATCTATTCTCCATTGTGGTAACTAACAGGGTTAGCAGGGATAAAATAGGTCAATTTGACTATTCTCAAAAATATATTAATAACCGTGGATTTTTTTATCAACTTTTGAGAAAATAATTTACATTATTGAAAAAACTATTTATCCTACAAAATGTATGATTTGATCAGTGTCCCCTCCTTCCCACATGTATGGATAACATGGTCATCAAACATGATTACTAACTAGCTGATTTTTTTACTGTTGCTTAGTTAATATTTATATAATTTAACAGCCACATTGTCCTAAAAATTATACCGGTCCTAAGCTCAAAAGTTGTAGTACAGATCCCTGATGTAAAAATAATTACAAGCTGAATCTTCTTGGATATTTTCATTTCGATTAGACGTCCGACAATTTCCTATTCCATAATTTTCGATTGAGATAGCTAACGAAGGTAGCTGGGAAAAAATTAGTCGATTTGACGATTCTTAAAAACTTATTAATAACTGTGGGTTTTGCATTAAATCTTAATAAAATAATTCACATTATTGAAACAAATATTTGTCCTACAAAATGTATGGTTTGATCAAAAGTCCTCCTTCCATCATGTACAGAATGTACACATACGCAGAATATTGCTTACCATGTATCAGATATTCCACGCTACTGTCGACCATATGCGTGTAAAGATTTGTATGATGAGAGTCCTATTCTTTCAACAAGTACGCATGCGCAGAGCATTGTTTAGCGTGCATTAGGTATCTCACATGTCGGCCATAAGCGTGTAAAGATTTTTCAGTCGACCACGTGTTTGTCTTTCAAAAAAAAATTCGGAAAAATATTTTTGTAGTGCCAAATAACCATGGAGTGTTTTTTATGTAATTTGCTTTGTGAAAACCCTACTTTTCGAGAGATAAGAGAAGTCAAGAAATTTACTAATAACATTTTGCTTTCCTGCAAAACGTTTTTATCTGCTCGACTTTATCATCAACACAAATATTGAGATGTTGTACTGCCCGACAGTTGGAATGACGACCTAATAGGTTATCATTTTTTTTTTGCTACAGAGAATTTCGAGTGAAATCTAAATATTTTTCTGGTGAAAGGTAAGTCGATCGCATATTTTCATGTTCAGGATTCGATAAATTTTAAAAAATCGCAAGAAACTATTTTTAAAACTTGAATTTGCTGAAAATATCTCAGTAGTAGAGTTCCCAATTTTTTCAATCAAAAATTTTTTATAATTTCTCATACACAGAACTGAGCCAGCTTTGACATCATCAGCGCCTTTTTCTACTGGATTCATCGATCCCTCGATATCCTCAACCCAGCTATCACGAATGAGGAAAATGAAGCGGATGAAGATGAAAGTGATGCTAGTAGCGAAGAAGTTATTTCAATTTCGAAAAAGATTTCACTTTATGTTATGTTACACATAGAAAAATAAAAATGACAATTCTTGTCGGACTAGTGATACACACCTATTTTTTTGTAGGCCATTGTTTTATTTGGACAGAGAACACACTACCATATTATGTCATATTTTTGTCCTACAGTTAGCAATGAGAAAAATATTCTTGTGGTATTAGGTATCAATTTCTGAGAGTAGGGTCGGGATAACGTAACAGCGTTGTAGAACAATGCGGCTGTTAAAATATATAAATATTAACTAAGCAACAGTAACAAAATCAGCTAGATAGTAATCATTTTTGATGACCTGGTATCGATACATGTTAGAAGGAGGGGACTCTTTGATCAAACAATACATTTTGTATTTTTTTCAATAGTGTAAATTATTTTCTTAAGATATAATAAAAAACCCACAGTTATTAATAAATTTTTGAGAATAAAGTTGGGCGCCTCATCAAAATCAAGCTACTTACGGAGAATTAGCTTGATAGTAATAAATGGTAAAAATGCATCCTGGGATCCGCGACTAGCTAATAATACATTTCTATTAATTTTCAAATTTTGTATGAATTACAAAGCTATATATTTGAACACTTTACCACCCAACTCTAGTTAAACTGCCGACGCATATTGTTCGTTGCTATCTTATGGACTAAGAAAAAGAAAAATGTATTCGATGTTGAAAAAGCATCGATAACTGATGCATGGAAAAACATCGATGCAAGATTCCGATGTTTTACATTGAATAGAAACATGGATGTATTTTCTTAAGTGAACGCCCCTAGTTGAAACTACTAAAAAACATTTCTTTAATATCAACCAATCTAGGTGCGAAATTTCTGACTTATGTATAATTAATGTTGTGAACAAAACTGAAAACAAAAAAAAAATATGAAATCTCTAAATTAACCTGGCGGCGGTTGAGAAAAATAGTTGACACTACCAAAAGGCACTTCCAAAGATCATCTTAATCCACTCACGATGCGCAAATCCTCAGAAATCACAAAAAAAAACTCTACATCAAAGTTGCAACGGATAGAGAAAAAACTTTATACCGTCAAGAGACACTTCCCTAAAATAAATTTTATCCAAGTATAAATTTTCATACCTCTAACTCAATTTAGAGGTTTGCGGGTGTAAAAATCCTTCAAAAACCCCTCCGTACACCCTTAAAATCCCAAAAAGGCTGAATTTCGGATACGGTATTCATAATTAATTTTCAGATATGTGGCCATTGTTTGGAGAAATTTCCGTCATGCAGCTCCCCCTCACTTTTTTTATAAAAATGTAATGACAAAATTTTGACTGATTCTACTAAAATATTAATAGTTTTTTTAGTCACCCATTTATTTTATTAGAAATAAACGTTCAACATAGCATCATTTTCCAAATTCTTTTTATGTTAAGTAAGGTAGGAACACAAACAAATCAAAAATAAAATTAGGTACCTATTCATTCATTTAATCCTTTTGTCTCGATTTTTTGGTAAATTCGTACCGGCTCTTGGCAAAATTGTAGGTTTTGTACTTTTTTGATTTATTCTATGTTAACTTCGGGATATCATCTACGGAGGGAAAAATAAAACAATTTGCTTTTTTCCTATTAGGACGAAGAATCTTTACGGCGATTATCTCGTCATTTAGGTTCTGGATGACACCAATGCAATTTTTTTGTCAGTGCAGTAGGTTCTGGAGTTCAACAAAAACATCTTTTTTTAAATTCTCCACTTCCGCGCAGGTATCTGTCTTCGGAAAATGATGCATAATCTGATGCGATCTCCAAATCGAACTGAGCGAAGTCGTCTAAAACAACAACCTCGATCCTTGATTGAGATGGGCTAGCTTCAGCAAAATCTTTTTTAGAAACGCTTTTTCCTGGTTCCACTGAAACCTTTTTCTTTTTGAAACTGTTGGTTTACAAGTATTTCTGCTATAATTTAGCAAATCTTATTACGAAAGAAGTCCAATCGTTTGGATTTTGATCTTGACTAATTGATTTGGAACTTTTTAAAACATGATTTCTATCAAGAATACGTCCTGTTACAGAAAATCTCTTTTTTATATTTTTATTCGTGGATTACAAATTATCCACGTTTTTTTGCAAATATGGAAAATATTGTTTTGTTATAGGGCCCTCATATTTTTATACTTTTATAAATAATATACTGCAAAGCAAGTTTCGTCATAGTTGGCAATTGAGTTGGGCTCTACTGTCGTCTAATAAGTTTTGCAAATTGTCAAAATATGAGTTTACTCTATCGTGTGAGATACCAGCACAGGCTCTCTTTATATTTGCACACAGTCTCTGTGTAAGGAAATACTTTTGTCGCGATAAAAAAGAATTGGCACAGTCCAATCTCGACATATTATTTTCGAATTTTTTTACCTCTACCCCTTTTCTGTCGAAGTAACCCTTGACAGCATATCGGAGATCCAATTTATCCAAAGGATAGCCCCATTCTTCTTCTAATACTATCTTCTCTTCTTCTTCAAGTGCCTTACCCGGTTTCGGGTGTAGGTGACCTCTCTACAACTATTTGTGTTGCGCGTGATACAGTGATGCACGAATAGAATGGACCTACAGTTTTAAGACGGTTCCGAGTCTCTTTATAGAGGGGCTGTACAAGGAAGAATTTTGCCATTGCCTTCCGAGAGGTGGCACCGCATTAATTCGTTGGTTTGGCCGGGATTCGATCTGCCGACCTTCGGTTCAGTAGTCCAACGCACTGACCACTGAGCTACGGAATCAATCTGCTTGTGTCAGGAAGGTCTGACCTCCTTTCTTTTTTCAATGACCTTTTATGTGCCTTGATAGTGTGGT
Organism: Cynegetis impunctata; assembly: GCA_030704885.1. NCBI lineage: Eukaryota > Metazoa > Arthropoda > Insecta > Coleoptera > Coccinellidae > Cynegetis > Cynegetis impunctata. The sequence goes on from JARQZK010004373.1 coordinate 526,249, forward strand.
TATTAGAATACCAAAAACATTCTCGGTCTCCCGCGTGTACCGATTTGACTTCTTCTGATTTGTTGTAGAGCCCTCTGCAACTTTTAAGCACTATAATTTTGGTAAACAAGTGCCCCAGGTACTTTTTTGTATTTCCATATCTACTTTATTCAAATTTTTTTTCTATAAGTAATTTATTCCTCTGTATAAAACACTTCAGAGTACAATATAAAAATTTTCAGAGCTGTAACCTTTATTCCTTGTGTGATTTCCAGGCACAAGTTTTCAATTCATGAAAAATCGTTAATTTTAAATTAAATTTTGTGTGAGTGACGATAGCTCTATGATGTCTGATATCAGTTTATACTATATAATTTTCAAGTGAATAGATATAATGTGCGCAAATAATAGATTAAGATTCCAAATTCCCAAACACCTATATTCTATAAATGCCTTAAGATGATAGAATACTTGTACCTACCCTTCTCCTTTGGATCCCACTTTAAAAGTTTTCCATAATAGAAAAACACCGATGTCACTGATATTATTCAATCTTAACATGCATCTGAATATGAATGAAATTCCTAAACTGGTGCAATGAAAATTGTTTAAATTTTATATTTTTGATAGTCACAAGTAGTAAATATAGTCAGCTATAAATATCGCAACGAAAGCATGAAATCAATGATTAATATGGAAAACTCCAATGAGTTTCAGAAACTGATTAATCAAATTCTGAAATGTATTGAACATTTAACAGATTTAAAGGAAGAAAGGTATAATTAATGACTTGAGGAGAACCAAAATCGATTTGAAGCAAAGACGCACGACAGAAAACCTGATAGACAAACAAGAAAATTATTCTAAGACCTCTGAGAGAAAAACTGATAGACAAACAAGAAAATTATTCTAAATAAGACCTTTCCGCAGATCTAAAACAAATTGCCAAAGACTAACCTGGGATAACATTCAACTATACTGAGGAAATGTTATAAAGGTTTCCATAATGGGGCTTGTCGATTATCGAAAATGGGTTGATGATGAGACGTAAGTAGGAAAGTCATAATTACTGTTGTATTTTGATACTACATACCAGTGCACGATGAATCGACATATTCCCACCTACCTCAGTCTGTGAATGTTAGAAATGTGGGGATGATATCACAATCGATGGAAAATAATAGACAGCTGTTTCGCTCTTTTTTAGGGCTCACTAGTATTATTAATCCATCTACCGAATGTGATAACCAACATAACATTTCAAACGTTCTTATGGTTTCCTCGGCGTAACACAAAGGCATATAAATATGACACAGCGCCACCAGTCGGAAACAAATAAAAACACGTCTTTCAAACAGGGGAAACAGTTCGGCAACGAGAACTCGTATGTCCTGACACCATAAGGTGGTTACTAATTTTGCAAGTTAAGGTGCGATTCTGCAGGATGCGGCAGATTGCAGCTGACAAACTGCGAAAGCGGTATAGTGCATTTGTTTGAGTATTATCTTGTAGTTAGTATCTTTCATTTATATTATTTTGATCTACTGTACTATCGAAACAATCATAAATTTGTAATACAATGTCGATTTTCTCTGAAATAAATTATCAACCATAACTTCTATTGATTCTACTATTGTTGCATATCACATTATAATTACCCTTTAAGAGTATACACCTCAACTTATATAATCGATCTTCCAAGTTTTTCATAATATAACACAATATAACGGACTTATAATTTGAAAAGTGTACACACTAAATTAATCAAAACTTTTGGTTGACCTTTTCGTGTTTCCGTGAAGTTTGTACAATTTTGAAATTCTTTTGTTTCTGCTATAGCTGCTTTAAGATCCTTAATATTCTTCACCTAAGAAGTGAATACCGTATCATCTTACATTTCTAAAATATCGTAATGAATCTGAAAGCATAATATTACGTAAGGTGAACTCTATAAAAAAATAAATTATAAAGAGCCGAGAACTGTCCCCTGGGGTATGCCAATCTAAATTTTCCTTGGATTACAAAGTGCATTGTCTACTTTTACTTTATGTGTTCGGTTCCTTAGGCAATTCTCGAGGACGTTCAACGCTGTCCCCCTGATTCCATATGCTGGAAAAGTCTCCAACAACCCGTCATGGGGAACAGTATCGAAGGCCTTCGCCAGATCCAGAAATATCGATATGCATTTCTAAACTCATCAAGAGATATTACTATACCTCTTGTTAGGTCACAGATAATATTTTCAGTGGCTCTTATTTTGTTGAAATCCATACTGGTGTTCCGAGGGCATATGGTGCTTACTCAGGAATTCCACCAATCTATCTTTTAGGCACCTTTCAAAAATCTCAGCAAATTTATTTTATAACACTTATGCCCGCGTCAGGATCTAAAATTCCCTGAGAATTCGAAGACATTTCAGGAGAAAAAAATTCCCTGATATTTCCACGACTTCCGAGTTTTCAAGTATGTAGATATCCTGTTATATCTCCGATATAACTGATTCATAAAATAGCAAATTTTTGATTCTTCAATATATAATTCTCAGTTATGAGCTAACCACCAGAAACATATATGTCAACCGATGTTCAAAACTTTGAATGTATAACTAAAAATAATTTATTTTTTTCAATATAGGCACTTATATGATAATAATTATACTTATATGATAATAATTTCTTTCAAAAAATATTGAGCGTTAAATATATCTCCAAAACAATTTATAAGTGAGTGACAAGTAATTGTTTTCAATTAATAACGGTTAATGAAATATTTTTGTTATGAGGAAGAAGTAATCAGAGATAGAATTATTCTAACCAATAAAATATATATTTTTTCATTAGTTGATTTTTACATACATCATATAAATATAAATCTAATTTATAGAACATTTACTGAGATTAATTTCATTATAAATTTGATATCACTGTTTATTTTTGCAAGCTTGAATGAGACCTGCAAATGATAAATCATATAAGATCAGAACTTCAATTTTAACTAAGAATATGAGACGTTTACTACTTACTTTCAACCACAGCAATTATATTTTTTGTAGAAGGAGAATCCGGTAATTCATTCACAAAATCTCTTCCTTCGTCGCAACATCTTGCTATTACAGGATCTAATGGTAAACTTCCTAAAAATGGCACATCCATCTCTAAACACATTTGTTTAGCTCCTCCAGTTGTCGCAGGAAATATTTCCGATAGCGTCTGTAGAAAAACACTATTTTCATTAGCAACTCGGAATACGTCTTCATAAATTTCAAATAAAAAAACATGTTTTGCTTCTATAATAACAAAAAACACAAAAACGAAAATGTGACCTGATCTACATAGTATACTATATATTTATACTAATTCAAAACTGGATACTCACTTTGCAACATGGACATACAAACACAGACATATTCTCTACAACACCCAAAATATTGATATTAACTTTTCTACAAAAATCGATTTCTTTTCGCACATCTAACAAGGCTATTTCTTGTGGAGTTGTTATTATTAAAGCTCCAGTTAAATCTGCTTGTGATAAGTAAGTGGAGAGACTAAGATGTTCATCAGATGTTCCTAAAAAAAAATTGTTTCATTTTATTTTTTGGGTAAGTACTTGAAATTTTATCGGAAATATTGAAATTCATATATCTGCAGAGTTATGTGAAAACTTGAATATATGTTATATATGTATAATAATAATGTAGTTTATGGTGAACATAATGACTATAAACCCTTATCGTATGAAAACTCCACCCAAAACGTCGATGATATTATGGGTTAAAAAATTCAATGAGCTAAGAGGATCTATTTTGCAGCCCGAAATATTGATTTCAATAGTTCAGTCCTCAGACCAAAAATTAAGACATTGGTTAGACCCATTACAAATATTAGAAAAATACAGAACTTTTCAACACGTCATAATTTTTTCATGGAAAAATATAATTTAGTAAGAAAACCTTGAAACTTTGGAAAAGCTGTGTTTTTTTTTAATTTTTAAATTAATGATGGCATGAATCATTTGTAAATTCAAATTATCAACATTAGTTTGGTTTATTGGCACTCCGAACATTAATTATATACATTTTCATACAGTTTATTTATTATGGGTTGCGCAAGTCCTATACCAAATATTTATACAACTTTATTGAAATAATAATTAGTATACACTTATATAACTTGTATTTGTATTTATATAGATGTTAATTAAGTAACTTCATATTGTACGCATCATTATCATCGTTAAGTTCAACAATGCTTGTTTATACTTTCAATTATTTGTTTTTACCCATCTAAAAGGAGTCCAACACGTACATGATAGGTGCAAGTATATACAATATATTAGTGTATATATGTGTATAAGTGTACACAGATCGCTGTGAGTCGCCAGTATGGCGCAACACGTCACTGGCATGTCGGTGACGTGAGCCCACAATTTTTGCCCCTACCAAAAATCGCTCAACGCAGCTAAAGGAGTTCAGGTTGTATTTAAATTTCAAACCAAATGGCCAAATTCTAATCAAAATTAAAGATTCTTATAAAACTGCAACGCACACTAAAAAGGAAAACCTCTTATGCTATCATGTATGATACTCATGTTTTTCTCGTTTTGTCATATTCTTTTTGACAACATTCAACTAGACTTTAGTTGACACTTCCTTTGAAATTTTTTTGAATGTAAACAAAATAATATTTCATTAAGCAGAAAGTATCAATGCATATATATATATAATATATATATATATATATATATATATATATATATATATATATATATATATATATATATATATATTTATATATATATATATATATATATATATATAATATATATATATATATATATATATATATATATATATATATATAATACATATATATATATATATATATATATATATATATACTATATATATTATATATATATATATATATATATATATATAAATATATATATATATATATATATATAAATATATATATATATATATATATATATATATATATATATATATATATATATATATATATATATATATATATATATATATATATATATATATATATATATATTATATATATATATATATATATATTATATATATATATATATTTTATATATATATATATATTATATATATATATTTTATATATATATATATATATATATATATAATATATATATATATATATATATATATATATATTATATATATATATATATATATATATATATATATATATATATATATATATATATATATATATTATATATATATATATATATATATATATATTATATATATATATATATATATATATATATATATATATATATATATATATATATATATATATATATATATATATATATATATGTCCGTGTGTGTGTATGTTAACTCATATAGTAATGCATTACCTGGTGGTGTGTCTATTAATAGGTAATCCAATTTTCCCCAGTCTACTTCACTCAAGAATTGACGGATCATGCCATTTTTTTTGGGACCTCGCCAAATGATAGCATCATCGACAGAAGAAAGCAAAAACCCAATAGACATTACTGAGAGGTTATCTTCTACAAACTAGAACATATTATGTTTATTCTTTTGATAATATTGGCAATATATGTTTCATCACACAAACTTTCAAATTAAAATACACACATATATATATATATATATATATATATATATATATATATATATATATATATATATATATATATATATATATATATATTGAAATGATCTTTTCTAATTAATCTTATAAAAGTTCTATTACTGGTATCTTCATACATATTTGGTATTCAATGAATTTCTATTGAAATACTTGTTATCTCAGGGAGCTCCGGTGGCGGAGAGGCTATAGGTAGCGCTATGCCGTCTTCGTTGACGGAGTTGGTGGGTTCGATTCCCACCGTGTTCCTGGGTGTTTGTATCCGTCCGGATTTAAGTTGTTTCCCTCATTATAGTAAATTGATGGCTAAATGTTCAAGTTAACGGAGCCAAAATTGTACGGAGGTCGGGCGCGTGTGAGAGGGCACACGTCCCACCTTTTTAAAAAAAAAAAAAAAATAACTTGTTATCTCATTCCAACGATTACTGACATTTTATGTTTTTGACAATCTATACAAATTTCTAATTATTGATTTTAAAAGTTGATCTTGAATATTTATAATTAATACATTTACATACATTAATCTTCTTTGTAGACCAGTTTTACATATTTAAATTTATATTACTTGAAATTTCAATAACATCATCTACATCTACATCTATTAACAACTTTCATACTTATTCTTTTTGTATGTTCAAATCTTATATCATTGGTTAGATATACATGTATATTTATAATCATCTATCCTTTTCTAATAACTGCTTAAGTTTATTGAAGTTTTTCCTTTCCTTTATCAATTTTCTTCAATATTATACCATATCCTTCTACATTAATATTGCAAATAAAGAAACCATATCAATATATATATATATATATATATATATATATATATATATATATATATATATATATATATATATATATATATATCATATATATATATACATATATATATATATATATATATATATATATATATATATTGTATATATATATATATATATAGATATATATTATATATATATATATATATATATATATAGTCTGGAATAAAATTAATATTTCTTCAACCAATAACTCAAAATTAAAAACGCTGAAACCCGTCTGTTCAACTTTAATTACCCTCATTTTGAGGCAATGATATTGAGTGTTTTTCTTCAACCCCTTACCCAACTTCCGTTTTTCAAATGGACACGTAATGCCATGTGTGGGCTCGTTGAAGAGTTAACAGAAAATAGAAACTCACCATAATCTTTGTTTTTCTTCTAGTTTCATTGTAATTAGAAGAAAAAAAAAGGCCTTTGAATGAAAAATCTGAAACATGTTAATTGATTTTCGAATGTACATTTTTTTGACAATAAAATTAAATATTTTTCTCCAACAGCTGACGGAAAAACGAATCTTACCGTAGTCTTATCATCGTTATTATCAGAATAAAAAAAAAATTTACTTTATTAGTACTATCTCAGTTTCCCAAACTGTGAGCCGAGAAGCCCCGTGGCGCCGTGGTCACTTCACAAGGGCGTCGTGACATATTTGGCATAATTCAACAAAAAATGAAGTAAAAACCTACAAATATCGAAATTTTTGGGGTGGTCTATTTTTTCTAGATCCGGTGTAAAATTAGCTCGTGATCGCAGAATATTCTTGCAAGTTGTCAAGCTTTCTGGATCGTAAGGTTTGATAGGGCTAGACGTGTCGACGTGCCTTTAGTGATAGATCTGGAATATTTTGAAAGATCTTTCAGAAAACATATAAGCAAACGCTGAATTGCCTTAATCTCTCTCTGCAAGGAGAAAATAGTCACTTTTTGAAATCAATGGACAAAATATCAGCTTTCATGATAAGCTGATATTTTACAAAAAATGTATAGATACTAGAGCAACCTGACACACTATTATCACTCAGTCATGTGTTACCCACTGTGTGGTCCACACATATCTTGTGATGTCCCGGCTCTACAACTGTAGGTTTTTTAATGTGTTCCTAGTATATGTTTAATATTGATGTAATTCATTTCATTCCAGTGTACTGATGAAGTCACAAAGTTAGAGTGACGAAATATTGAGTTAACGAGAACGTAAGAGTTTTATTTTCCCTACAGACCGCCTCCCGATAATTTTATAATATTTATATATATATATATATATATATATATATATATATATATATATATATATATATATATTTATATAAAATATCAGAAACATTCATTATGTTTTTGTTCCTCAAAAGGTACAAATCAGTAAGATACCAAAACTTATTTTTCGTTAAGAAATATACACCAAATTATGCAAAATAAAAAAATTATCATAATTTTATAGTGGACTGGCTATTACCAAATGACTCTGCCTCTGATATATCAATCAGATTTTGAGTTTATTATGTCAGGACTATCATTCTATGAAGCAAAAGAACATACAAATTCTAAAATTTTACTGTCCCATTTGAAAAAATATAGTATAAGCAAAAAATAATGTAATCTTCTAAAAATAGAACAAAAATTTTATTTTGTTCTATTTATATATATATTTTGAATATCTAAATTAAATTACCTTGTATCTACTGTTAGGTGCGTTAATTACAAAAGCGTGTTTTTATAGCACTGTCGAATTATAATAAATATTCAACGTTTAAGCATTCAAAATTGTTTTTATCTTTCAAAAAACTTACCGAAAATAAATTTCGAATTTTTGAAATATTATCTATTTCACTTTCACCATTTTGTAGGGGATTATCAATGTGTTTTTTCAAGAGTAACATTTGTTCAACGCTAAGTACTTATTTTCACACAAAAATCAAATTGTTCTTCACCTATCCAAATTACATACACTTTTTTATAAATTGCAATAAAATTTGAAGTACAATCGACTTAATTTAATTACATACATCAAGTGAAGCTTATATAAAGCCTTTGAAATCAAAAGTACTTACGATAAGAGCACAATTAACTTATGATTGTACTCATTCGTAAATTGCATTAGATTGGTTTGAATATTAAATTCAGGACAATGTTGCATGTCGGTAAACAGAATATAGTGAGCAATACTCACCACTGGAGACCATCCAGATCCAGATTGATGAACCTGCTCATCTAACACTCCCAATACCCTTGGTTGTGAAGGACCACATATATCTACATCTAAGACAGCCACCTATTATAGAAATGAACTCTAACATTAAAGCAATTAACTTATCAGCATCTGTGCTTGTATTAAAGCATGTACTATCTATTTCCAGGTTGATATATTTGATCATAGAAATATTGAAATAATTATTGATATAGTGATTTTGTAGGGATCAGAATTACTGTTGGGTAGGACACGACATGAAAATGAGTTTGTAAGAGTAGCCTCTTTTTTGTACTGAGCCAGTCAATGTCCCACTTCAAATGACGTGAGGCGTACTGAAGCTCGGCGATACGTTTGAAGTTACGAGTACGAATATGACATTTGATTTCATTGCAGTACAATAGTTACAGTCTGAACTCTGATTGATGATATATTAATAATCAGTATCGCAAAGTGATATGAAACGATTAGCATAGTGAATATTGTTTGTAAGTAGGTAAATAAAAATATAAACAATTAATATATTTCGAAGGGTTAGGATATTCAAAAGCAAAACAGTCGCTTCAATACGTGCCTCATAGGATATTTCCTTATCGCTCGACGAGACTCGAAAAGCAATAATGCAATAAATTTGTAGCATGCATCTCACTTCCTCTTTGTTTTCATCCTACAGTTTTACAGAGACGAAAAGTAAGTAGCGCCTAGCGCGACAACCGCGTCATAAAATTTGAAGCAGTACAATATAAAATTTTGAGCCGCTCTTACATTTTGACGTCATGTATGGGACAAATGTACTGCCTCTTGTATGTCCTACTCAACACTAATCAGAATCAGCATGCTATTAAAAAAAATAGAAGTAGTGATAGTTCAGTTAGACTATAGACTTCAATAATTTTTTATATCTTTTGTGATTCCAAGGATAAACATTATTTTTTTTGTGTCTATATTGTACAGTAATTATACATTATTTAATGATATTTCAGTTTGACTTCAGAAGTGCTATTTCAATTCCTATATATTTAAATAGTGTTTGACAACTAGGAGGTTCTTTGCCAAAGGATCCAGACTTCAAATATTCAAATATAGATTTTCTTGTATATTGTAAAGTAAATGCTAAATATATGATAAAAAATTAAATTGTGAATTTATAATAATTGTTCCCCTGAAAAAGATATTCACCTTTTCATTTTTATTTTCTGGACATATAAACTGCACAATATTAATGAAGTGGGTAGTGCACATTACTCCTTCTTCGAGTCAATATCATATAGTTAATAAATATAGGACCTTGTTGTTTTTTATAGGTAATTCAATTATAAGATTTTAGGAATCCATGTGATGAAATTAGAGTCCACAACCATTAGATGTCAACTATTATTAAGGCAAATAAATTTTCAAAATACAAAAAATGAGTTGAAAACCTCAAACGAATCTCAAATAATTAAATTGAATTCAAAAGGGCAAATATATTGATTTGTTTCAAATTTATATTATACTCAATATAGGTCACAGTACCAAGACAATGGTGGCACAAACAACTAAGTAACCTACAAAATTCAGATAGTTCCAATACAATTCAGAAATCACAAGTACTTAGTCCATAGAACTATTGATTTATCAATTAAAAATATAAACAATTAGGTAAATATATTCAAATTATGATTTTTGGAGGAGAAGAGCATAGAAGAAGTAGATATAATAGAGTAAGTGTGATATTTATTACAAAAGATATTTATAAGTAAACTGAATATTTATATGTATGTGGAACTATAAGGTTACTCACATTTAAATCAGAGTTCCGCATTGCAATTGCTCTACTTAGCAAAGCTGTAACTGTACTCTTCCCTACACCACCTTTTCCAGATAAAACAAGGATTTTATTGTCAACATCTTTCAATCGTTCTCTCACAAGTTCTATTCCTGGATCTGGGCCCTTAGTTACTCCAGAAGCACAGATCTCTTGATTTGGGCAACCTGCACAAGCTGATTCTTTTCCAGCACTCTCGCTCAGAGTGCCAGGACAGTCTTTAACAAAAAATTTGATACATCGTAGATTGTTATTAAGTTGAACGAATATTAGAATATACGAATTTACTTCGCAATAGGTATTTAAATAAAATTGTTTTAAATAAAAAATTATCTTACGTTCTGGTGCATTGCTTGGAACTTCTGTGGTAGTTGCCATATCGCACCTAAATCAATTAATTTATATAGAACTTGATATATCAATATTTCTCGCGAAAGTTATTTATATTTCGAAATTTGTATAACTTTATCAATATGGAATACTTCTAGTCTTAAATGATCAATAAAAGTAGGGTTAAATATATTTAACATAGGTAAATATAAAACAGATAATTTTCAACGGCTTATGCGTGTCTATCGTTTACCCAGTAACATAAACTGAGTGATTTTATCAAGTATTACAAATAAAATAATTTAGCATTGAACATTTCTAGAATGATCTAATATGTGAAATTGTTGCTATTTTTGAATCACCCTCCAAGTCTCTAATAATATCTATGAATGATAGATTAAGTGATTCGCTGATAACATTTTGATCTAGTGTATTTCTTTCAGATAGACAGTTTTTGTAACGAAAACTGAAAAATTTTAATTAGATTTATAATAACACGATGAGCGCCAAAGTAGAAACAGTTTTATATTCGGTAATGATATTGTCGATTCTCTATCAAAATTAACATAGATCACAGCTATCAATTTTTGAAAATCGTTTTTATATTTTCAGCAACTTCAACCCTGGAGTACTGTAGCAGCAACACCATGCGTAGAGCAAGTTGCTGGTGCCCCTATACCTACGAGAATCGGGGAATATTTCAAAACTCCCAGGCCGCATCCTTGGAGACCCACACTTGGATACGAAAATATCGAACTATCACCACTGTAAAAATCAATTTTTTTATATGATACATTCACTTGCTATATTCATATCACATAAGAAAGTACATTAGGAAAGTAGGAATTTTAATAACCAATTTATTAGATTCATTTTTCAGTGAAAAATCATCAGCTTTTGAAAGCTTATTTTTTATATTAAAACACAGAGATTTGCTGAAACTCTTGTAATTCCAAAGATGAGAAGACTAAATCATGCTTTTTTGATATGTAAACATATCAAAATATTATTGTATTTGATATGAGATTTTAGAAGTCGAATTATAATACTAGGGTGTTTCCTAAGTTAGTTGAAAATATTTCAGTGAGTATTCTCTCTTTAATGATAATGTCACTTGTTGAATGAACTTGGGGTCTTTCACTTACGAAATATAGGGCGATCAAATTATTAGATTTGTTCAGTTTTCATTTTTAAGTCTATTCATTTCAAGTCTATGGAGATAATGTTTCCAAATTAAGTACATGTTCTTACCTGATTAAGAGCCAAGAAAGTTTTAAATTAGCAGATCAGTGTTTAACAAGTATAAAAGGTATAAGTATCTACTTAGTTACAATTCTTTGAAAACAAAATGAATAGGGTCCTGTAAAAATAGAATTTCATTATTCCATTGATAAGCAATTCTATTATAAAATCATCTCTCTTATATTTTTTGCTCATCTCTAATAGTTTTGTGGTAAATTAAGAAGTTTCACTCAAATGACCACTGAACTAACATAAATGAATTTGCCTTTCAACCTATTATGGCACAGTAAATATAAAAAAATGAAATAAATTGTTTTTGCCCTTCTTTCAATCAAGCACATGTACCAAATTTGATGAGAATATCCCAATAGACATGGAATATAATTAAAATATCTAATTATTTGATCGACTTGAATTTCTTCTTAGTTTATTTGACAAACTGGCATTATTTTTAACCAAAAAGGAGTCCTTAATTTTTTTCTACTTATGTACTGAAGAAATTCATGAATCGTTATTCAAAATCAAGACGACTGTGATTCAATTTCGAAATCATGAAAATTCGCAAATGAAGTAATATTTTTGTTAAAAAATTAGTGAAAAAATTACTTTTTATAAATATAAGAAGTGAATCTCCTCTCCCAAAATGAATACTATCCATGTTTAACTTTGAATAATATTCTGCAGCATATTTTTCAAAAAGACTTACAATCCATGGTAAGATATAGCATATATAAAAAAGTATTTTTTCTACTCCCTACTAGGTAAGTACTATTAAGAGGTGAGTACATTTTACCTCCATAGGGCGGTAAGTTAAATACTCGATGTGTATGACAAATTTAGATGCTAGTGTCCGACAGGACTGACCGATTCTCATACAAATTTCTGTCAATGTCGGTTGTATTGCTTTAATTATACAATTAGGAACATTGGTTTTTAATTTTATATAACTGGAGTAGAAAAAATTGAATACGCCACTCGGAAGCCAAGTATTATTGACTAGTCTGATACAATTTTGCCATCCCTCGCCAACGCTCGGGCGCAAACTACGTCCTCGACTAGTAAGTACCACTTGCCTCCCTTGTAGTATGAATAACTACTACAGTCATTAAGTAAAATCATATACGTTGAAGAAAAATAACAGAATTCATAAAACTTTGGTTTTCTAAATATAATACTATAATTGTTTTAATAGATTAAAACGAATTTCATCCACATACGATAGAAATGCCTATCATGAATTTTAATTTTTTATTCAAATTAATAATTTACAGACCCAGTCAACCTGTCACCAACACCCTCGTGGACCCATGTTACACTCCATATGGAATGGCCACAAGACCTCTAAAATTTCCAAATTTAGTAACAGGATTCGACAGAAATCCAGCACATGCAGCTAGAGCAGCTCTGTACACACGCTACACTCCCATGGAATGGATGCAAAACAATTTGAAACATTTCAATGAGTCAGATACGAATAGAAACTATTCAGAAAGACTGAGAGGGGAATTCATTAGAGTTATGAGGTAGGAATGTTGATCCCTTCAAAATATTATAACGATTATGAAATATAATTTTCAAGTTGTATAGGTATAACAGTGACAGCTAGATAGTTTGAAGTATTTTATAACCTATGCCTCTACAGATGACATTAATAGTATAAGGAGGAGAAGTGTCACTTTTCATGGCGAGCTTAAGCTTACCCGCCGAACGCAGTGAGGCGGATAATTGAAAGCGAGTCATGAAAAGTCACTTCTACTCCGAATGAAATATGTTATTTTATTTTCAAACGTACAATAATAACGTCATTTCTCGATTGACAGGATCATCGAAAAGTTCTATTTCTCCGCCAAGGCAGAGAAGTGTTGCTATGCAACACTTTTCCGGCCGGCGGCAGGAAAAATGGATATTCAGATTTTTATGAATTTCAAAACGTTTGAAAATAAAATAACATATTTCATTCGGAGTAGAAGTGACTGTTCATAGCTCGCTTTCAATTAAATTAATGGTAAGCTCAAGCTCGCCATGAAAAGTGACACTTCTCCTCCTTATGAAATAGTATTTATTTTCAAACGTTTTGAAATTCATAAAAATCTGAATATCCATTTTTGGATTGATTCACATTTACGCACATAATTCTATCCACTTACGATCGTTATGAATTATGGAACATTTGCCTAGTTACGGTTGCCACGCAAAATTGATTCTGACAGATATAAAGTAAAATAATTGATAGTTAAAATTGGCAACCTGGTGAGAAGTGGTTGAAAGTGAAAATGACGTTTGAATTGGAGAATTTTTTGTTCATGGTTACCAATTGATCTTTTGCATAGTAACACTTTTCCTGCCGCCGGCCGGAAAAGTGTTGCATAACAACACTTCTCCTCCCTGGCGGAGAAATAGAACTTTTCGATGATCCTGTCAATCGAGAAATGACGTTATTATTGTACGTTTGAAGATAAAATATTTTATAAAGTAATATTACCTTCAACCGCAGACAACCGCAGACAACCGGCATTAAATAGTTTGTATATATATATATATATATATATATATATATATATATATATATATATATATATATATATATATATATATATATATATTTATTTATTTATATAAATTTTTATATATATATATATATACATATATAAATATATATATATATATATATATATATATATATATATATATATATATATATATATATGTATATATATATATATATATACATATATATATATATATATATATATATATATATATATATATATATATATATGTACAGGGTGGGCCATCCATAACTTTCCACCCCGAATTTTGAGCTTTGGGATGGAATAACGAAAAAACGCTCGGACAGGTCAAACTTTGTTGAAAGGGGGACAAATAAGGGTGTTCAAACGAGTTTGATATCACTACTCCTCTAGCCGCAACCCCTAACAGCTCTCATTTTTGAATAGGGAAAAGGGGTCGAGCAGCACCTTGTTGGATAGGCAATTCAATTTCCTGCATGAGTGTATTTTTTTTCATCGCTTATTAATTATTATACAGAGTGACTCAGTATTGCATCAATAACTTTCACACGCCGAATTTGGATCTTTGAGATGGAAAAAACGCTCGGACGGGTCAAATTTTGTTGAAAGGGGGACAAATAAGGGTGTTCAAACGAGTTTGATATCACTACCCCTCTAGCCGCAAACCCTAACAGCTCTCATTTTTGAATAGGGAAAAGGGGTCGAACAGCAACTTGTTGGAAAGGCAATTCAATTTCCTGCATGAGTGTATTTTTTTCATCGCTTTATTATTATACAGAGTGACTCAGTATTGCATCAATAACTTCCACACGCCGAATTTGGATCTTTGAAATGAAAAAAACGCTCGGACGGGTCAAAAAATGAATTCAATATACTACCCCTCTAGCCGCTACCCTAACAGCAATTATTTCAATTTAAACGAAAGCGCACGATTATTACTTTGTAAATATTATTATTTTCACGTTTTCAGTTATTGTCTCGGTTTCAGCATTTTCAACATCTGTTCGGCATACGCGTAGTGATCGAGAAATTGCAAAAAAAAAGGCGGCGATAACAGATTTCGTTGATATTAAGATGGAGAAGCTGTTTGAAAAAGAGAATTCATTTAGTTATTTCAGACTTTAAAAAAAATGAGAGCTGTTAGGGGTTGCGGCTAGAGGGGTAGTGATATCAAACTCATTTGAACACCCTTATTTGTCCCCCTTTCAACAAAATTTGACCCGTCCGAGCGTTTTTTCGTTTTTCTATCCCAAAGCTCAAAATTCAGGGTGGAAAGTTATGGATGGCCCACCCTATATATATATATATATATATATATATATATATATATATATATATATATATATATATATATATATATATATATATATATATATATATATATAATAATAATTATTATCATTGAGATTCGTCTAATATTGCAGTAGATTCAATTATCAATAAACTTTCGCGTGAAGAAGACATTACTAGTTCAAATTGGCACTATAAACAATTCAGGAGTACGTGTATATATATATATATATATATATATATATATATATATATATATATATATATATATATATATATATATATATATATATATATATTATGTTTAACGTAAGTTCTTTGTAGAACCTGCAACACAGATATTATATTACTTATATAAATATAGCTATCACCTTTGAATAACTATAATCACAAAGTATGTTCAAGGTGCCTAATCTAATCTAACTCATATCTGACATGAATAATGTATTTATAATATGTCAATTCTCCAGCTAAATTACTGATTGCATGAATTTTTCAAATTTAAATATGAAGTCTTCTACATAACAACGATTGAATGTTCACATGTATGGTCAAAAGTATGTGATAAATGAACGGAATGCGTTCACAAACAAGTGTTTTTTACAAACAGAAGGTTTTCCCGCATATTACTTTGAACTTACAACGATTTGTAATGTTAAGATTGTTTTCAATTCAAAAACAATGATTCTTATGTTGGGTGTTATACTTTACTGGCCAATGAGTAACGCAGATTTGTCTAATATTATGGAAAAAAACTGACCCAGAAGTCTTACCTTATCACTGGGTGAAACATGATTAACGTTAAGATTTATAATAAATACTTTGCTCCAAGTTCTTCAAATATATTGAATAATACAATAGTCAACATGTTTCGGATAATTATGTACAAATATTTGAAGAAAATATTTTGTGAAGTTTATTTCTTTCTTTTGTGAAAATCTACTCTAACGTGAGGAACATCAATTATTATTCATCAAAACCTTTAGCATAGAAAACAGTTATTTTTGTTTGTTCGTGGATCATATTATGTATATCGAACCTATTGCGAACCAGTTCAGGATAAACTGAATTGTCGTATAGCATACCTATGCCTAGTTATGAACCGGTTGGGGATTTCATTTTAAAGCGAACTACTTCAGTAGGTACCAATACTTTCATAAACTTCAAACAGTTCTAACAAGTTTTCCATGTCATCATCGCTAGACGATTAATGGTCCTACATGAACATGATATACTCAAAAAGTATGAAGCTAGGTCAGATTAGAGTTAGATGCACCACAATGTCCACAATTTGGAAACGGCTGACGGCCGACGGAAATCGATAGTGTGCAATATCATCCGGGTCTAATTTTTTGTCCCTACCACGATACACTCACCTTAAGCGTGCTACACACGGACGTTGATGTGTTAATACATCAACGCGAAATTAGAAACGTGCAAGCAGATTGCGTACACACGTTCGAACAAAACCATAGTTTTATTCGAAGGAGAATGTTTAGCTCTTGTCACAGTGGCGTGTACTTATGCTCTTGAAAAGAAAAATAGAAATAAAAATAAAGATTAACCGCAACCACTGTTTCAAGAATGCACAAACATCGGTGAATCGCCTCCACACGTTGAGAGATGCACGTGTTCATTTGAATGCGCATTCAAAAATTCAAGCTAATAGGCCCCTACACACGGACGTTGATGTCTTAACACATCAACTTGCATCCAAGAACGTGCAACCAATAACGTTAATGTGGATGTAAAAATATCCACGTTTTTGAATGCACACTCCGGATGAACGCCACGTTGATGTTTTCTGAATCGCTTGAATTTTTGAATGCGCATTCAAATTAACACGTGCATCTCTCAACGTGTAGAGGCGATTCACCGATGTTTGTACATCCTTAAAGCAGTGGTTGCGGTTAATCTTTATTTCTATTTCTATTTTTCTTTTCAAGAACATAAGTACACGCCACTGTCACAAGAGCTAAAACATTATTCTTCGAACAAAACTATGGTTTTGTTCGAACGTGTGTACGCAATCTTCTTGCGCATTTTTGGATGCACGTTATGTATTAACACATCAACGTCCGTGTGTAGCCCGCTATTCATTATATTATACATGAATACTGGATCCAGGAATCAGTGATACACTTTTATATCATCCAAGCTTTCGGTAAGTTTTTATTACCTTTCTCAAGGATCGATAATATAAAGATATCACAATTAAGAAAACAAAAGACCAAAGAAACAAGCACAACTCACATAAAACGTTTTTTTTCCCTTTCGGAGATCTGACAACAATTTATTTATGTTGAAATTTAGTGAAAACATATAGACTAAAAATACAAAAGAATTCTCATACAAAAGTTTAAAATCATAAAACATCGTTCAAGCCGATCAACAGCTAACATTTCATTCAAATTAAGAACTGTAAACAACTCCAGATTCAGATAGTTCTTTCTCTTTATCCTTAAATCTACTAAATACTAAAGTATGTAAGGTGTGCTTCATCGCGTTTATAACTTTCGAACATTGAAAATTTCTGAAAATCTGAGTAATTTTGTTGGAAAGTGCAGGTATTATACGGTATGGTAGTGTATGTAGTTTTAACTATCTGCACTACGTTGCTGTTAACTCTTATGTCAACATCAATTGGAGGAGAGTGAGCCACATTATGTGGTAACCTGTTAATCAGGCCAACCAGATATCCATTTATCAACAACAGTTTCTTTAACACCACTATGCATTGACTATGTAATGCAGGATGAGTCAACTTTAAAACTTTGTTCTTCATTCCCGTAACAAGGTTCATCTTCATGTTATAAGGATGGCAGGATCTGTAATGTAAGTATCTCCCAGAACTATTAGGTTTCCTATACCATTCAATTCTTAAACATCCCTCAAATCTAGTCAATTTCATGTCCAAAAAGGCAAGCTGTTTTTGACTTCTTCTTCTGAAGTGAATGTAGATATGTGCTATAACTATTGAACTGATCAAGTGTTAACCTGAGTGATCCTTCAGGTATCATACAAATTATTTCATCCACATATTTCTTCAAAAATGGCATGTCAAAAGGTAGAAGGGGTAACACCGTAGTTAGTAGATCGTCTAACACATATTGTGCCAAAATAGGAGATAGTTTACCTCCGATTGGGGTGCCCAGGATCTGTTTATAATGTTGGTTTTGGAAAATGAAATAGGTGATGTTAAAAAGAAAATTGACCAATTCTAACAATTGTCCCTGTGTCAACTGGGTCTGCCGTGAAATCTCATTCCAGTGTCTGACAATGCTAAGCTCGGCTAGTTCAAAAGGTATGTTACTAAACAAGGAGACAACATCCAAACTAACCAATACGTAACCAGGATATATATATATATATATATATATATATATATATATATATATATAATGTATAATTTCATCATTGGATGCTCCTACTAGTCGCATTTCACATTATATAACTGACATTCTAACACTCATTCTCTTATAACCAAGACAATGATTTTTACATCTCTGATTCCTTTTCATTTTCGGAGTTTGTTAATAATTTTGAGTACCCTCCTGGTTACGTATTGGTTCGTTTAGATGTTGTTTCCTTGTTTAGTAACATACCTTTTGAACTAGCCGAGCTTAGCATTGTCAGACATTGGAATGAGATTTCACGGCAGACCCAGTTGACACAGAGACAATTGTTAGAAGTGGTCAATTTTCTTTTTAACGGCACCTATTTCATTTTCCAAAACCAACATTATAAACAACCCCAATGGGAGGTAAACTATCTCCTATTTTGGCACAATATGTGTTAGACTATCTACCAACTACGGTGTTACCCCTTCTACCTTTTGACATGTCATTTTTGAAGAAATATGTGGATGAAATAATTTGTATGATACCTGAAGGGTCACTCAGGTTAAAACTTGATCATTTCAATAGTTATATCACATATCTACATTCACTTCAGAAAAAGAAGTCAATAACAGCTTGCCTTTTTGGACATGAAATTGACTAGATTTGAGGGATGTTTAAGAACTGAATGGTATAGGAAACCTAATAGTTCTGGGAGATACTTACATTACAGATCCTGCCATCCTTATAACATGAAGATGAACCTTGTTACGGGAATGAAGAACAAAGTTTCAAAGTTGACTCATCCTGCATTATATAGTCAATGCATAGTGGTGTTAAAGAAACTGTTGTTGATAAATGGATATCCGGTTGGCCTGATTAACAGGTTACCACATAATGTGGCTCACTCTCCTCCAATTGATGTTGCCATAAGAGTTAACAGCAACCTATTGCAGCAAGTTAAAACTACATACACTACCATACCGTATATACCTGCACTTTCCAACAAAATCACTCAGATTTTCAGAAATTTTCAATGTTCGAAAGTTATAAACACGATGAAGCACACCTTACATACTTTAGTATTTAGTAGATTTAAGGATAAAGAGAAAGAACTATCTTAATCTGGAGTTGTTTACAGTATCTTCTTCTTGTGGTGCCGTACCCGGTTTAGGGTGTGGCGACCTCTCTACAACTACTGGTGCTGTGCGCGATACAGCGATACACGAATAGAAGGGACCTACAGTTTTACGACAGTTCCGAACGTCTTTACAGAGAGGCTATACTAGGCAGAATACTGCTCGGTGGTTTGCCATTGCCTTCCGAGAGGTGGCTCCGCATAAATTCGTTGTTCCGACCGGGATTCGATCCAGCGACCTTCTGTTCAGTAGCCCAACGCACTGACCACTGAACTACGGAGCCACACAGTTGTGTTTACAGTATACCATGTGGCAATTGTGCTACATCTTACATAGGACAGACCTCACAATGGATTAACTCGAGAATATCCGCTCACAAGAGTGATGCTAAAAGAAATGTGGGAACTTCATTGGCTTTGCATGTCAACAAAGATGATCATGTAATCAACTATTCGGACATAAAATTTGTGATATATAGTTGTGGCACATGTGCAAATGCCAGGTGTGGGGGAATAAGATATTGAGTTGTACTGAAAGTAATACCAGTTTAGTTAATACATATGTATCAAATTATACGTGTGACTTATTTGTACCTCTCCCCGAGCATACATTACATTGGCAACGAGGATTATCAAACCCAACCGCGGAGTGTTAATTGTGATAAAGTGCTCTCATCATGGCTACCGAAAACAATGGACATTTACGCGAGTTTGATCCCGCAAATTCGGAATGGTCAATTTTCAAAAAGCGCAGAGATAATTATTTCTTAGCGAATGAAATTACTGATGAGAAACGAAGAGCAGCTATATTGTTGAATATATTGAATGAAGAAACATATAAACTGATATCCAATTTATGCTTACCCGCAGAACCGGAAAGTAAATCGTATTCGAATCTAAGTAAATTGCTCACGGAATATTTCAAACCAAGTGGATATGTATTTGGGGCCTGCTATAAGTTCTACAGAGCGAAGAAATCGCCGAACGATAATTCTAAAGAATGAGCAGCACGAGTTAGATATAAGGCAAGTTATTGTCAGTTCAAAGTAACCGAATTGGAAATGGTACTGAGGGACATTTATATTATCGGTTATGATAAAGGTTCCATTCAAGACAGATTAATAGAAGAAATAGTTAGTGTAACTTTAGAGGCAGTAGTGGAATTGACGTCTTCTAAATCGGTCATTCAGCCATCATTTTCTTCCAACCTAGAAAACTATTCCAACTATGAAAATAAGTTTGTTGATTTTACACAAAATGATTTTAAAATATTGATCTCGAAATATCGTTCTGTATTCGAACCAGGACTGGGAACTTTCAATAAAGGGGTGATAGTGTTGAATTTAAAATCCGAAAAGGTTAGTCCTAAATTTTTTCGCGCACGACCTTCACCGTTTGCCATTAGAGAGGGGATGGAGGAAGAACTGAACAGATTAAAGAATTTAGGTGTTTTGAAATCTATTGATTATAGTCCATGGGGGACTCCGATCGTACCAGTTTAAAAAAAAAGACGGAACAGTAAGAATTTGCGGTGATTTCAAAATTACTTTAAATCCGCACCTGGAAATTGACCAATATCCATTGCCACGGATAGAAGAATAATTTTCTAAACTACAAGGTGGAATTTATTTTAGTAAAATTGATTTGGCTTATGCTTATACACAAGTATGTTTAGATGAGTAATCTAAGAACTTGGTAACTATCACTACTCACAAAGGTTTATATCGATATACTAGAGCTCCATTTGGAATTGCTTCGGTGCCGGCCAAGTTTCAAAAGATGATGGAATCGTTATTAATTGGGATAAAGGGTGTAGTTGTTTTTTTAGATGATATTTTGATTACCGCGAGATCTAGAATAGAACATATAGAACGTTTAGATCAAGTCCTAGCTAAATTAGGTGATGCCGGTTTGAGAGTAGCTTTAAATAAATGTGAATTTTTCAAATCAGAAGTAAAATACTTAGGTTTCAAAATAGATAAAAACGGATCACATACAGATAATGAAAAAATATTAGCTATCAAAAATGCTCCAGTACTACAGAACGTTACCCAATTGAAAGCGGTAAACCTTCTAAGATCGCATGGATTCCGGCCGAAATATGTAAAAAAGTAGGTTTAACGACTTACTTGGTCAAAATTCCACAACTAAACAATGTTATTTGGAAACGTCATTTGAATCAGAATAAGCCTGCGTTTGGAAAGCAGTTGTCTTTAAATCAGAGTAGTAACCAGGATTCAAATGAGGTCTCCAAATATGAAACCAATGATCTGGTTATTAGTTCTGATAGTAAAACTACTTTTGAAGAAAAGTGTGTTTCAAGTGTCAGGCCAAAAAGACAAGTTAAGCCTTTTGATAGATTACAATATACATGAATTTTGTTCTCTCAATTTTAGTTATTGGTTTATTGTATTTGTTCTTTTTTTTAAATTCCACTGAGGGGAGAGGTGTGATATATAGTTGTGGCACATGTGCAAATGCCAGGTGTGGGGGAATAAGATATTGAGTTGTACTGAGAGTAATACCAGTTCAGTTAATACATATGTATAAAATTATACATGTGACTTATTTGTACCTCTCCCCGAGCTTACATTACATTGTACAAAGAAGCCCAGTATAATAAGAGACTTTTTCTGGAAATGGTGGCTATGTAATGAATACTAAACAAGATACTGGTAATCTTAATATTATATACTGCTGCTTAATAGAACTTTCTATTTTTCTGTGTCACCTTGGGTTGGCCGGAAGTGGTGAGGGTTACCTAGAAAAAGCTAGGAGATGTGGTTCGAACCTACGTCATGAAGAAGATTCTCTACGTTAACATGATAATGACGTCATTCTCAACATATATGTAATTCTACATTTTAAATCGGTGGACACAACCTGTACATTATATGAATTATTCCATTCATATAGGTAAGAAAACCACATTGCTATGCTTTCCACGATAGCAGTTTCCACGACCCCCACCCTTCCTCCATGCTTACCTGTTGTTGTGCAATCTCCGAAAATTACCGAAGAAATCCGAACTCATTTCCACGATTGTTATAAATAAAAGCATCTAGAATATTACCTAGTAACCTAGTTTAGACTTCGGAAGATCGTAGAAGAGTGAACATGACATCTACCGGAGTTTTTCATGTGTGCAAGCTGTACGGGAGAAAGATAAAACCGACTAACGAAAGGTTTGGATTATGGTTACTTACAGAAAATATAGGAAATCTGATTACGAATATTGGAAATATGATTTCCACGGAAGGAGAACAGTTGCTGTTAAATGGACTTAAACCTATTACCGAAACCTTTTGCGACAATATTCTGCTAACAACGGAGTACTTTTAAAAGAGGAAATATGTGGATTGTTTAACAGCTATATCTGTGGAAAATTTGGCGACCTTGTTTCGGCACGACATGGAGTTAAAGCTAATATGCCATTTTTGTTAAACAACGACAATCGCATCGCCAAAGGGATACGAGAAGTTATTGGAGAAGACATGGTGCGAATTGCTAATAAATATGACAAACCTGCATGTATACAGTACAAAGTGGAACTAGCAGACGTGAATTTGGAGTCTCTGTTAAAAGAAATGCCCGAACTATGAACACAACTGCAGAAAGAAGACTACTATCTCCTGGACCTGGATATTACCCAAAACCTCGCCGGGGTGTTTCACAAAGAAGAAATGATTAGTTATTCAACTAACAACTTTGATTTTCGTAAACAGGGAGAGTATCGAAAGAACAGCAATGTTATAGTAGATAACAATAGTACGGTTGGCATAGATTGTTTAACATGGCTAACGTCTAACGCAAGAGTTAAAATTTAGAATAAATTTGTATGCCAGGTAACAAGTCCAGGTGTTAAAAAGAGCATTGGGAACCACATTATATATTTTGTTAACTGTCCAGACAAGAGATTAAAAGATAAATTTTCCAACACTTTAGCTAAACAGCATGGAATTACAAGATTGGAAGCAACAATATATAATTATTCTCTCGTGCTTGGCAGTGATTGCCAAGCACGAGGTTACGATCCCTTAGAAGATTGCATAACTATACCGGACAAATATACGTCAAAAGATGTCCCCCAAACAAAATCATTTGACGTATTTTGGAAAATTTTTCCACTCACTATGGGATAAGAAATATACGTCTGAGATGGAACATAGGGTGTTCCCCCTATATATATATATATATATATATATATATATATATATATATATATATATATATATATATATATATATATATATATATATATATATATATATATATATATATATAGATAGTATATATATATATATATATATATATATATATATATATATATATATATTTATATATATATATATATGTTAATATATATATATTTATGTATATATATCTATATATATATATATATATATATTTATATTTTTATATATATATATATATATATATATATAGATATAGATATATATATATATATATATATATATATATATTGTAACCAACCTCCCTTTTTAACAGATATTTCTGCCCGAGCTAGCAGGGAGATTGGTTAAACATATTAGGGTTCTGGGTTGTTCTCAGGAATAATAACTACTAAGTAAAATGAAGGTATTTACTGCTTTCTATTACATATAATTATAATGAGACTTATCTTGTTGTTTTTACAAAGTTCGACGTTTGAGATTCCTCTTTAGACTCTTGACTTCTGCCCTATCTTTGTCCCAAGTTCTTGGTAGCTCCAGATAATGTGGATTTCAAACTTCACCAAGTGGCGTCTATCAGACGCCACAGATACTTAATAAATTTAATATAGGTACTGAATAATCGTTCAGTAGTTATTCAATATAATTTTACTCTAACTTAACGATTCAACAGACACTTGTCGAAAAAAAGATGTTCTCCGTGCTACGTGCCAAATAAGACCCCTCTCTAGATACTCTCGTTCTACGCAACTCATTAATCATAGAGGAAAGTGACGTGCCGGTTGATAGCGTGAAATCACGGTACCTATTTCAGTGCAAAATGCAGTGGCTACAGTTACGTGGAGAATTTACACGTTACAATATATATATATATATATATATATATATATATATATATATATATATATATATATATATATATATATATATATATATATAAGGGCGTCGCCAAGGGGGGCACGTAGAGGCTGTTGACCCCCCCCTAGAGATTCATGTAGTCAAATGTAATGAAATCAAAGTCCTTAGTCGGAGTTAAGACTAAGTCCGACGCTATCGTTCGCGGTGTCCATAATTGTAATCTTTTGTCGAATCATTCTCTACGTTGATTGGCTATCGTTATGGCCAGCATTGCTATAAACTGTGTTGTTAGGTTATGTTTTCTTTTGATAGGCTGTAAAAGTTGAAAAACCTATGCTTAAAGTTGTCAGCCTTGATACCCATCAAAATGAACAATTTTTAGTACAGATTTTTCAACTTTGAAGTTAGTTTGCTTTGCAAATTAATTTGGATAATGATTCAAAAATCTTCTTATGGTATATAAAAGGAAATAGATTTTTCAGTTATCATTCTTCTACCTACCTATACGAAATATATTGTTTCATTCATTTAAATTTAAAAAGAAAAAAGCCTAGCGGAAGAAGCAGTGACAGCGATGAATAGGATGAAAAAGTTCAAAAGAAAAAAGAGAATAGATGGAAACAATATCGCATGAATCTAGGTCGGTTACCACAACGGGAGATACTCAGTCTCAGGAACTAGTTCCAGTCTCTTATATAGGCACAAGTCCTTATGACGATTCCGAGGCTGACCTGCTGATAAATTGCTCATCCAAAGATCTGGACTTGGATCCCGATTCTTCAATAGATGACTGCAACGAAAATGACATCGGTCGATTTATTGGACGAGCATCGTTGTTATCAACCGAAAGAAGAAGGAATTACTGGAAAACTGTTTGTCCCCTTCTGCGACATACAATTTTGCGGAAGACGCCAAACATTTGAAGAGAAAATTTAATTATTCCTGGTTGGAAAAGAACTCTCCATGGTTGACTCATTCCAGGCTCCAAAAAGGGTCGCCAAATCCAAGCACTTTTAGAGGCCTATTGGGATAATTTATCATAAGGCCATTTTGTAAGTTCAAAGATGTTCACAAGCACTGCAAGAAGCACATGGAAACCCGCTTCCATAAGGGGGCACTGGAAGCTGCTAAATAATTTCTCGGTCGCGTGCCTGTAGATGTGCAACTCAACAAATACTCTCAGGATATTATTGAAGAAAACCAAAAAATTATATCGTCTATCAATTCCTGAATTACATTTTGCGGGTCGCATGATTTAGCTCTGAGAGGTATACATTATGTCGAAGGTATTCTCGAGGACTTATACAAGCTGCGAATAGACGCGGGAGATTTGGTTTTGAAGAAACACATTGAGCATGGGAAAAAGAATACAAGTTATCGATCGGTTGATATTCAAAATGAAGTTATCGGCATTTGTGGAGAGGTCATTAGGGCAGATATATGAAGAAAGTAAAAGCAACAGAAGCATAAAGTGTGTTAGCGGACCAAACGGCTGACATTTCTGGCACTGAACAATTATCGATAGGGCTGCGATATTTTGATGAGGAAACCAACGAAGTCTAAGAAATGTTTGTCGGATTTGTTGAGCTAAAAGGTCTGGATGCGAAATCTATTGCATATAATATCGAAGAGTTT
The DNA here is from genome assembly GCA_030704885.1 of Cynegetis impunctata. Classification (NCBI taxonomy): domain Eukaryota; kingdom Metazoa; phylum Arthropoda; class Insecta; order Coleoptera; family Coccinellidae; genus Cynegetis; species Cynegetis impunctata. The sequence continues at coordinate 553,270 of JARQZK010004373.1, forward strand.
ATGACAAAAGAAAACCCTAATCCAAATAAATGCGTCTGTTTTGGATTTGACTGTTGTTCGACAATGTCCGGAAAAGACTGCGGGGTACAAGGTAATTCTTTGAAAAAAATACACGAAGCTTTTTTCTTTAATTGCTCGTCCCAAAAACTGAATCTGGTATCACAAAAGATATTATTAGATTTTTTCGGGAATCAGTTTTGAGAAGGAAGTTGATCTAACCGTTATTGATATCCTAGAAGAGGCAAAAAACTTTCCTGAAACAGGAGAAGCTTTGAAAATTTTGATCGCTCTACCGTGCACAATAGAGCGATCGTTTAGCAGCCTCAGGAGACTAAAAATCTGGTTAGGAAGCACTATGCGGGAATATCGCTTCAATGGTCTAGCCATGATGAGTGTGCACAGAAAACATATTAATAAAAAAAATTCACAAAAAACCCACGAACCCACGAGTCAGCCATCTTCCCCGCTCGGACCTTCTTCATTCAAAATCTAAAAAGCCATAATTTATAGCGATATATGTGTGATGTTCATTATAGTCCTCAGTTAAGTGGAGAAACTCTTAGCTTGACTTCGCTGAGGTTAAAATAAAGTCCTTTATTATTATTATCATTATCATATATTTTTAACCCCTTTTACTTTAATATTCGTATATTAGGGAAACCGACGAAAGAACAATGGGAGGGCAAAGAGAGTCGGGCAGGAGACTCGGCGAACGTATAACTGATACTACATTCTGGAGAAATGAAGTTCGCACCGAACTGGAAAAATTATTGACCGAATCAGCATTACTACAAGATTCGAGAAGAAGCATTCAAAAAGCAATGAACGATATCGAAGGTCCTCTTCACATAGCACAGGAATGTCTTTATCAGAGAGAAAACCGATTAGGTGAGCGCTTAAAGATAATATACAGGGTGTTCGGCACATGAACCATCAAATTTTTTTAGGATATTGCTTTGGTCATTTGCTACCTTTCCACCTTTGGACCCTGAATCCTAGGATTCACGGTTAAGGAAATATAATTTTTTGAATTTTTTTCTCAAATTACCCAAAATCCCGCCTTTAAACCCTCCTAAGTATTTAATTAATGCCTGTAAAAGCAACATTTTTTCAATTGAATATTCTGTAATAGATGCTTGTTCAAACGGTTAATAGCTTTCACTACATTCTGTTTATTTATTATTTTATCGCTAATAATAATATCATACGAGATGAATTTTTGTCTGAAAAGTTTTCGCCGGGTATGAAAGTTTTTACAGGTAAAAGGGGTTGAAGAAAAATGTTCAATTATAATGCAGTAAAATAAATACCTGCAATCGAAACTCAATTCATATGTTTCAGATGTTTTATTGAAAGTTATTGGTTGAAAAAAATTTCTTTGAAAGGCCTCTTTCTCTTCTTTTTACAACGAAACTAGAAGAAAAATAAAGATTATGGTAAGATTCTATTTTCCGTGAGCTTTATAACGAACCCACACATGGTGTTATGTTTCCATTTGAAAAACGGAAACGTGGAAAAAATGGAAGGGGTTGCGGCTAAGGGATTGAAGAAAAACACTCTATTTTAGTGATAGAAAATGAGGATAATTGAAAATCAATTGATGGTTTTCATTTTGAGTTGTTGGTGAAGAAATATGATTTGAATTTTATTCCAGACTTTTGCCCAATCCTAAATATATATATTATATATATATATATATATATATATATATATATATATATATATATATATATATATATATATATATATATATATATATATATATATATATATATATATATATATATGGAAAACAGAATTCTTCGCGTTAACGACACACGCTCGTGGCAATAAAATGAAGTGACCTAGGACATTTATTTGAAACTAATCAAACAAACCTCCTAGCGGAGCTGGTTATAAGAGTTCACGAAGCATCGAAATATCAACATCTACCCCAGACGGTAATTGTTCGAAATGTTAATTTGTTTATCACAATCGATGGAAATTGATAGACAGACTGTTTCGCCCTTATCGGGGCTCATCAGTATCATCCATCCACCAAGAGTGATAACCAAACCAACATTTCAAACGGTCATACATATTTCTTCTAGTAACTCCATGATATAAATATGACACAGCGCCCCCAGTCGGAAACAATTGAACCACATCTTTCAGAATAGAAGAAAACATTTCGGCAACGAAAACTCGTACGCCCTGACACCCGAAGGTGGCTACTATAATCGCTAAGCAAGAGTAAAGTTGATACATCCATTTCGATGTAATTCAACATTCACACGCCGCAAGTAACACTTCTTCTACTAGAAGAAATATGTATGACCGTTTGAAATGTTGGTTTGGTTATCACTCTTGGTGGATGGATGATACTGATGAGCCCCGATAAGGGCGAAACAGTCTGTCTATCAATTTCCATCGATTGTGATAAACAAATTAACATTTCGAACAATTACCGTCTGGGGTAGATGTTGATATTTCGATGCTTCGTGAACTCTTATAACCAGCTCCGCTAGGAGGTTTGTTTTGATTAGTTTTCAAAAATAAATGTCCTAGTCACTTCATATATATATATTATATATATAATTATATATATATATATATATATATATATCATATATAATATATATAGGTATATATATTATATATATATATATATATATATATATATATATATATATATATATATATATATATATATATATATATATATATACATTAATTTTGTGAGCATATTAGGTCGGTCTGAGAATCGGCTAACATTTATTTTTCATCCCCCTAAATGTTACGGGTCTACCCCTTAAATCAATTTTTCTATTTTTCAAACAAAATTTTCTGTTCTATTTTTTTCATGATACACCAATCGAAATTACATACAACTCTGAATTTTCACCCCTCTACGATCAACCTCTATTTTTTATTTGTTGAATTTCTCCAAAATAGCTAGACCGATTCTCATGAAATTTTGTGTGCATATCGGATAGGTCTGAAAATCGGCCAACATCTATTTTGCATCTCCCTAAATGTTAGGGGTGGAACACCCCTTGATTAAATTTTTCAATTTTTCAGACAAAATTTTCTGTTCTATTTTTTTATGATTCAGCAATCAAAAATACATACAACCCTAAATTTTCATTCCTCTACAATCAACCCCTATTTTTTATTTGTTAAATTTCTCCGAAATGGCTCGACCGATTCTCATGAAATTTTGTATGCATATCGGCCATGTCTGAAAATCGGCGAACATATATTTTTCATCCGTTTTTTTCATGATACAGCATCCAAAAATACATACAACCCTAAATTTTCAACCCTCTACGATCAACGCCTATATTTCATTTGATAATTAAAAACTTCAATTTTTTTTGGAAAGATTTTCATTTTCATTTCGTCATGACTTAGAATAAAAAAAATCATATTACTTTCAATTTTTTACCCTCCTACGATCAACACCTATTTTTCCATCGCAATTTTCATTTTTTTAAATTTTATCCACAGATCCGCAATAGGATTGCAAGATGGCAATCGAAAATAACAATAGTCGGTCCGAGAATAGGTCGTAATATATTGTTCATACCCCTAAGTGATTAGTGGTATGGTGGTCCACCCCAAACATTTTTATAAATTTTTTGGACAAAATTTTTATTTTTATTTTTTTATGATGTTGCATTAAAAAATATATAAAACTCTAAATTTTCACCCTTCTATCAACAACCCATATTTCTTAATAGCCATTTTAATAATTTAAACGTTTGCAGGGTCAGATAGATTAATAGATAGATAGATGTAATGATAGATAGATAGTTACATAAAAGTAATTTATATATGGCAGAACAACGTTTGCCGGGTCAGATAGATTGATAGATAGAACGAATGATAGATAGATTGTTAGATAGAAAGCTAAAAATAATTTAAATGGCCGATCAACGTTTGCTGGGTCAGCTAGTATATATATATATATATATATATATATATATATATATATATGAATATATATCATATATATATATACCTATATATATATATATAATACTATATATATATATATATATATATATATAATATTATAAATATATATATATATATATATATATATATATATATATATATATATAAATATATATATATAATATATATATATATATATATATATATATATATATATCTACTATATATAACATTTATATATATATATATAATATATATATAATATATATATAATATATATATATACCTATATATATATTATATATATATATATATAGTATATATATATATATTACCTATAGAAATATAATATATTATATATATATATATATATATATATAAGTAGAGCAGAAATTATGCGGTATAGCCCGCTTATATGGAAGCAGCCTTGACACGTGTTTCGGACTCTTGGTCCTCATCAGAACGGCGTAGCCAAGCATTGGATTTGAAAAACTTGGAGATGAAAATAGCACAAACAAACGAAATCCCCTGCTACGGAAGACAATCACACATTTGTGGCTTATTGTTTGAACTCTCCGGTTTGGGAGATTTGGTCAAACTCTCTGACCCACGGAGGCGATTAATTGCCATCCGCCGAGATCCTGGACCGTGAAATAAACTACAAAGAGGAAGAATTTCATCGCGGGGAAAATAGTATTGATAAAACAAAAGCGAAAAATTAGCGGTCAGCCCCGCATATGTCGAAGCAGCCGTTGACACGTGTTTCGGACTCATTGGTCCTCATCAGAACGGCGTAGATAAACAACAACAAAGAAATTAGTCGCGGGAAAATATTAAACAAGTAGAGCAGAATTATCGGTATAGCCCGCTTATATGAAAGCAGCCGTAGACACGTGTTTCGGACTCTTTGGTCCTCATCAGAACGGCGTAGCCAAGCATTGGATTGAAAACTTGGAGATGAAAATAGCACAACAAACGAAATCCCCTGCTACGGAAGACAATCACACATTTCGTTTGTTGTGCTATTTTCATCTCCAAGTTTTCAATCCAATGCTTGGCTACGCCGTTCTGATGAGGACCAAAGAGTCCAAAACACGTGTCAACGGCTGCTCCCATATAAGCGGGCTATACCGATAATTCTGCTCTACTCGTTTAATATTTTCCCGCGACTAATTTCTTTATTATTGTTTATTTACTCGGTTTGAGATCTCGCGGATGGCATTAATCGCCTCCGTGGCAAAGTTTGACCAAATCTCCCAAACCGGAGAGTTCAAACAATAGTCCACAAATGTTGATTGTCTTCCGTAGCAGGGGATTTCGTTTGTTGTGCTATTTTTCATCTCCAAGTTTTTCAATCCAATGCTTGGCTACGCCGTCTGATGAGGACCAAAGAGTCCGAAACACGTGTCAACGGCTGCTTCCATATAAGCGGGCTATACCGATAATTCTGCTCTACTTGTTTAATATTTTCCCGCGACTAAATTTCTTTGTTGTATATATATATATATATATATATATATATATATATATATATATATATATATATATATATATATATATATATATATATATATATATATATATATATATATATATATATATATATATATATATAAATAATATTGTTAGAAGTAAAGTAATTCATGACCAATTCGATGAATCAGAGGACCGCTGGCGATCGGGCAATGGGACAGATCACTGTATACGCTCGTCTCCAGAGGCGTAACTGAGGGTGGGTGGCAAGAGGGGCGACGGCCCCAGGCGCCAGAAGCGTCCGCTTTTTTTGTGTTATGTTTTACCATTTTATGTATTAGATGAAATTCATTACTTGATTTGAATTGATAATTTCTTATAATCAATTGATATAAACTAACATTTGAATCCTGATTTGTCATTTGAATAGAGCTGATTTAAATCAAAGAACAAAGAACCCTTTTGTTAAATCCCACGAATCCAAGACCATGCAGCCCTGCAGATCGCGCAACATTTTTGAAATGGAAGCAATTAGAACTGGGATCGAGAAAAGGCGGTCTCATTTATGTTTCTTTCGTTATATCTATATCAAACTTCCCAAATCGGAAAGTTCGAACAATGCCCCACCAATGTCTCCCGCAGCAAGGGATTTCGTTTGTTGTTCTTTTCGATTCCAAGTTTTCCATTCCATACTTGGCCGTTCTGATGAGGACCAAAGAGTCCGAAACACGTGTCAACAGCTGCTTCAATATTTGCCTCTCAAAAACGCAGAATATATTCCCGTTAATAACCCTAAAATTTGAAAATTATAACTCTGATCGTTTTAAAGAAAATTGCTTGTTGCCGGACTTTCTCGCTACCCTGTATATATATATATATATATATATATATATATATATATATATATATATATATATATATATATATATATATATATATATATATATGACCACCTGCATCGATCGATATCTCAGAAACTAAATTTAGGAAAAATTTGAAATTTTGGAAACTGGCTATATGTCTTAAAGCTTATTCAGCTGAAATATTTTCATTCATTGGACATTAGACCCTAAGTCGCTTATTTTAAATGAGACAACCTGTATATCATTAGATTTTATGCATCATGTTCTATACCTAAGTCTAAGCGTTTTTAACATATTTAAGTTTTTATGTCAAAAAGGACGATTGCAAGTCCTAACATAATTATCAATTGTTTCTATAAGGAAGCCCTTATTACTTACTTTGGGTTGGATTCCTTGTTGAGGACTTATTTTAATAGATTTTGTTTAATATTTGAATAACTAATCATAAAGGGTGTTCAAAAAATAAGATCTAAAATGAGAATTTTTTCAAATGGAAACCTCCCATTTTTCTTATTTACCTTAAATTTTTATTTTTCGAAATATTGCCAATTTTATATTTTTATATGGCGATTTTGCATATAATAAACAATTAGATCTAGGATAGCCACGGTCGTATTTGACATTTCAAATCATCGTAATGACACCCTGGTTAAATGATACAAACGAAGATTATTTCAACTTATTTATTATTTATGGACAATGTGATGAGGTTATTTCAAGAAAATGTGATACATTTGTGACACCATATCCTCAAAAATAGAATCACATGAAATTTGAAGTTGATTATTTAGCCAACTTGCCCCTGACTGATCTTCGAAATTTTTTCTAACAACATTAAGGGGGACACCTCCACATAATTCTCATTTAGTAAATAATTATCTGGAAAACTTTATTTATGATCAATGGATAGCTAACAATGGACCAAATTTTTGGACCTCTCGCTCCCCAGACCTATCAGTACTAGATTTTTATTCATGGGGAACAGTGAAAAATAGCGTGTATAACACGCAGTGCCACCATGGAATATTTCATGGGGCAAGTAAGTACAGCATTTGAAGTCCTGGACCACCAGTCAATAAGAAGAGCCACCCATTAACAATTGCGGCTTAGATGCGCAAAATGTCTAAAAGTTCAAAGACACCAATTCGAACATTCACTTAAATAATTTGTTTAACATTTCTATTTCCAGTTTACAATATCAATATTTTCATTGTTAAAAACTGGTTTATTTCTGTACATTTTTCCTTTGCGGTTCCGAAGTTCTTCAAGTTTTCTATAATTCGTCTTTAGGATTTGGTGATTGTTTCTGTTTTTGAGAATATCGTGCCACAAATGTATCACATGTTCTTGAAATAACTTCATCCCATTGTCCATAAATAATAAATAAATTTGAATAATCTTCGTTTGTATAATATAACCGGGGTGCCATTACGATCATTTGAAATGTCAAATACGATCGTGGCAATCCTAGATCTAATTGTTAGATGAATAAATGCAAAATCGACATATAAAAATATTAAATTGGCAATATTTGTAAAACTAAAACTTTTAGTTATAGATAACCTTATACAAAATTACCTTAGTTTTTGATGCTTAATACTACAGAATTAGAAAAATGGGGTGTTTCCATTTGAAAAAATTGATTTTTATCAGTTTTCTCAATCTCACTTCAGATCTAATTTTTGAACACCCTGTATGATGACTTATCCGAATATTATACAAAATATATTAAAGTAAGTCCTTCTCAACAAGGAATCCAACCCAAAGTAAGTAATAAGGGCTTCGTTATAGAAACAATTGATAATTATAACTAATATTGAAGTTTCGCTTATCACTTGGTGAACCATGATTAAATACTGATATTTAAAATAAAAACACTTGGCTTTAAGTTTCACAAATATTTGTGAAACTTAAAGCCAAGTGTTTTTATTTTAAATATCAGTATTGATAATTATATTAGGACTTGCAATCGTCATTTTTGACATAAAAGCTTAATATGTCAAAAACGCTTAGACTAGGTATAAAATATGATGCATAAAATCTGCCTAGAATCTTGGGTAGAATTCAAAAATGTTATAATATATAGGGTGTCCCATTTAAAATAAGCGACTTAAGATCTATTGCCCAATGACTGAAAATATTTTAGCTCAGTAGGCCCCAAGACATAATTTCAAATTTTTCCTACATTTTGTTTCTGAGATATCGATCGATGCATTTCCTGGTGGTCGACCCTGTATATGTATATATATATATATATATATATATATATATATATATATATATATATATATATATATATATATATATATGTATATATATATATATATGTATATGTATATTTATATATATATATATATGTGTATATATATGTATATATATATATATATGTATATATATATTTATATATATATATATTTATATATATATATATAATATATATATATATATATATATATATATATATATATATATATATACATATATATATACTAGCTTATCCGGCCGACGTTGTTCTGCCATATAAATTATTTGTATCTATCTATCTTTCTATCTATTCATCTATTTGCTGATGTATATCAACCTATCTATCGATATATCTAGATAGTTATTTATCTATCTATCAATCTATCTGATCCGGCAAACGTTGTTCTGCCATATAAATTATTTTAATCTATTTATCTTTATATCTATTCATCTATCTGCCGATGTATCTCTATCAATCTAACTATCTATCTATCTATCTATCTATCCATATATCTATCTATCATTATATCTATATATCAATCTATCTGACATGGCAAACGTTTAAATTATTAAAATGGCTACTGAAAAATATGGGTTGTTGATAGAAGGGTGAAAATTTAGAGTGTTTTTTTAATGCAACATCATAAAAAAATAAAATAAAAAATTTTGTCCAAAAACTTCATAAAAATGTTTGGGGTGGACCACTTTAATCACTTAGGGGTATGAAAAATATATTACGACCTATTCTCAGACCGACTATTGTAATTTTCGATTGCCATCTTGCAACCCTATTGCGGATCTGTGGATAAAATTTTAAAAAATTAAAATCGCGATGGTAAAATAGTGGTTGATCGTAGAAGGGTAAAAAATTGAGAGTCATATGAATTTTTTCATTCTAAGTCATGACAAAATAAAAATCTTGCCAAAAAAATTGAAGTTTATTATTAACAATTAACAATTAAAATTTATAATTAACAAAAAATTGGGATTGATCGTAGAGGGGTGAAAATTAAGGGTTGTATGTATTGCTGTATCATAAAAAAAATAGAACAAAAAATTTTGTCTGAAAAAAAATTAAGAGGTGGACCCTCAACATTAAGGTGGATGAAAATAGATTTTATCCGATTCTCAAACCTAGCCGTTATGCACACAAAATTTCATGAGAATCGGTCGAGCCATTTCGGAGGAATTTAACAAATAAAAAATAGGAGTTGATTGTATAGGGGTGAAAATTTAGGGTGGTATGTATTTTTGAATGCTGTATCATAAAAAAAATTGAACAGAAAATTAAAATAAAAAATTGAGGGGTGCACCCTTAACATTTAAGGGGATGAAAAATAGATGTCCGATTCTCAGACCTACCCGATATGCACACAAATTTCATGAGAATCGGTGAAGCCATTTCGGAGGAGTTTAACTTCTAACACCGTGACACGAGTTATATATTAGATATATAAATATAATATATGAATGAGTTCTACGTTTATGCCAAAAGCATTTTGGAATTTCCAAATAAAAATTACATTTTTGACTTCTGCTGAGTACCAAGAACCTAAAGAGTGATAAAATATTATCTATTTCAAGGTAATGACCTAGTACACGACGCACCAGAGCAATATCTTTTGACGGAAATTGAACTGTATAGGAATTCACTTGAAAAATTGAAAAGTTTATTTAGCAAAATGGAAGACCAAATGAAAAATAATCGAGCAGCACAGCACGAATTAGAATTGGACGTTGTTAGCAAAGAATCCGCTCTTGGCATTGATAACATGTGTCATCAATTGAATAATTTTTCAAAAGGTATCAGTTACTATGGTGGGATAGAGAAATATGATCCAACGTGAGTATTTTAATGCATCTCAATGATGAACAAACGTTAAACTGCGATTCTTCTAGCACAAGCTGTCACTATTGTAGAGATACTTTTATAACAAATATAATTAGTGTTTATTTCGATTCATTCATTAGTAACATTTCAATTTCATAGTTAACTAAAGTTTCAGAAATGATGAACATTCAGACCAAAACAATAGATCAATTATATCATCCAAAAAATTAATGCAATGTTAGGCAGCTGGAACTATCATTTTACTATTAACGATGTAAAAAAAAATTATGAACGATCATAAATATTATAAAAACCAGATAAACGCTAAAACTTTGTAGCTGATAGTTGTTTTTACTCAACAAATGTTCACATCAATAATAATTATTCCTTAACAAAATGACTATCAGTTAATCTATACATAATAAGTGAAAATAATGCATTCATTCGCAAGCACTCAACATGAGTGCTAATTTGATCTAATCTTTCATTTGCACAATTTCGCATATTAGAATTATATCTGTATATATCGAAATGAGACGAGTTTTAATCCATGGTCCGAAATGATAACTAATACCATCGTGACCAGAGAGGTAGTTTGATGATATTCAGAATAACAGAATTCCAGAGAAAAATATGCCCATCAAAAGATTTATTTGAAAACTAATATAAATCATCTCTTCGGTATCCAGTGGAATAATATCAAGAATTCGGTGTTTTAACATTGTACTCAGATTTGTTTAATATGGTGTACTCCTATATATCTTTATAGTTTGTTTTATGTAGATTCTAGCCTGCTTGCTTTGCACTTGGTGGAACATAGTTAAAAATTCAAATAAGATGAACACTTGACTTGATTCTACTAAAAAAGATATATTTATACTCGAAATATGTTTCGGGTTTCTATCCCATTCTGTTGTAAGTTTGTTAATTTTTGAGAATGGGCTAGTAACCCTTATAAAATAATCTAATTTTAATCTAAATTTTTTTGTTTTTTTGATTTGATTGTTTCCACATGGCTAGATATTATAGTTATGTGTAATAAATGAAAATTAGAAGAGAAATCGAACCATTGAAAGCAAGAAAATACATATTCCATTCATTGCATTGTCATAATTTTTTGGTGAAATCTGAAGTCGTAGAAGGTAATAATTTATGTTGCGAATACAAAAAATTTTGTAAAATTGATATTCAGTGTTATGTATTTCTGAGATTTGTGTAGTACAGCAATAGACTTCTAAATCCATGCCAGAAAACCTACTCAGTTGATTTTTACATTTCAATCAATTTTTACGTCAACCTATTTCAGTGTGAGTACGCAGTTAACATGGGCAGAAAATAGTAACAGATTAGTGCAAAGATCGCAAGAAGAAAGGAGGAAATCATCTCAAATGAGGTCAGATGTCGAAAACCTCGTTAATGGCGTAGCAATTGAAATTTGGGATGCTTGGAGTAAAACTAATAATGCCCTTGCAAGAAGAGCTGCTGAAACTCTAGAAGCTAAAAGTAAACTTCAAATGCATTTGCATAAGGTACATGATCTTTCTGATAAATATATGCATATATATATATATATATATATATATATATATATATATATATATATATATATATATATATATATATCCTAATAATAATAACGGGGTAGTTCAGCCTTCAATTATATGAAATAATACTCTTTAGACCATTTCCAAGCTTTCGTCAATGTTTTGACTTCTTCAGGGCTAAAATTACAAAATCAACATTAAAACAATCAAAATGATGAACATCCATCAAACTTACATTATCTGTGAGATTAAAAACAACTAAACATAAGCACATACACAAGTTTGTTAGAACGAATTTTTCTAGAGGCAACTAACCACAGACATACAAAATACATAACTAAATGTTGCGACCCTTATAACAACAATATCTGAAATGAAACGCGGACAAATACCTAGACACATGGCGTGCGATACACATGTGTACTGGTAGGAAACAAGCCAAACGCCGGAATATAATTATTCATCTCTAGACGGAAATTTGAAATTTATTAAGTACGTATAAATATTGCTCAGGTTGGAAGTATCTGATTTTTTATATATATATATATATATATATATATATATATATATATATATATATATATATATATATATATATATATATATATATATATATATATATATATATATATATAATATAGTATTATTAATTAGTATAATCATAAATATATATAAGAACATATATATTTATGATAATACTGAAAATATGTAGTGGACTTTTTTTAAGCGTGATTAATGTACAGGCTGTCCCATTTTCCATGTCCTTACGGGGTAACTCGCTTATTTTTAAAGATAAAGATTTGCGGTTTTCGCGAACGTTGGCTACTTTTTTGTGAATCTCACGATACCGTCAACAAAATTTTCATAGCTTGCTTCGTTTTTGAGATACAGGGCGAAATTGAAAATATTGCATTTTAGCCCCCCTCCTGCATCACAGCTGTCTTTCAACTTAACCATATTCAAAACACAAATGCTTTGCGCTTTTCAAAAATATATAATACTTATATAATATTCTAAGTATTAGCGCTGTATTCAGATAATTTCCTTTTTTTTGTGGCAAGGCAAGACAGGTATCACTTTAATAGATCGTTCAGCACAATAAACAAAAATATCACTTCCATTTATATAGGATAGAATCAAAAGTATTCATTAAAAAAATATTATTCAATATAAGTTACTGAACAGAGATGCATTTAATAATTATTATAACAAAAATAGAGACCTATATGAACTACAAAACAAAGCTCCATTATTTTTCTGTTGAAAATGTTTTGTAAATATTGTTATTACTGCACATTCTGTTGAAGACAGAGTCGACACCTTCTGAGGATAGCGCCAATCGATCACTGTTAAAACAAAAGTCTTATACCTAAGTATTTGAAAGCTTCTCTCCTAGAATTCATCAGAGCATCTCGATTTTCGTGCTGCGTGTGGTTTATTTTATTTTTTATATAGCCCCATATGAATAAATCTAATACAGATAAGTCAGGGGGCTTTGGTAGCCAGTTAATGGGACCATTATTACCAATCCACTGGTTTTGTAATCTTTCATTAAGATAAACCTTTTCTATATTGAGCCAACGGAATTTCGTCAAGTAGTTCAGAAAGAAAATCATCCAATATTTCCAAATATCTTTGGCGATTCAAGTTAATCTTCTTCCAAAAAGGAAACAAGATACATTAAAGCCGAATCTACCTTGTTTTTGACGAACCACCGTAATGTACTCATTTCCATTTGACCAATAACGATGATTATTTCGATTTAAAATGCCAGCGCTACTTATATGGCTTTCATCGGACAATACCACTAAAAGCCCAAAATTTATATTTTCTCCCGTCTTTTGTATAACACCACCTACAAAACTCAATACGCTTCTCAGTCTCACCTGGGTGCAGCTAATGTATAATATAATAATAATAATAATAACATTTATTTAGCAAAATTGCTAGTATACAAAAATCTTCCATATTATCACATGTAAAAAATAAAATCGAATCAATTGGAGACAAAGAAAACAAACCCGAAAAATAATACAAGCTACATCTGAAAACAAAATTTTCTTAACCTAGATTTAAATTGCTTGACAGTTTTCGAAGCTTTGATCATTATAGGAAGGTTGTTGTACCATCTGACACCCATTACATCTATTGACTTGGTGGTATTGAAATGGTCAATAAACAAATGATCCCCTTCTCTTAAATTATAATTTATCATATCTCCCCTTCTAATGAAATAATTTGAAAAACATTTTGGTGCCAGACCGTTTAAAATTTTGAAAATTAAAATTAAATTTGCTTCTTCTACCATTTGTTTGACATTCAAAAATTTTAACTTTTTTAACATATCATTAACTCTAGTATAAATGCTACAGCCCAACAAAATTCTCATAGCCTCATTTTGCAGTATTTGAAGTTTATTTATATCCTCGTTATTACAGAAAATTAATAAAGACATGCAATAGGTGAATTGGGGGTAAATTATTGTATTGTATACAACTCTTCTAGTCCAATATGACAGTTTTTTCGATATTCTTTTGAAGTATCCAATTTTTTCCCCAGTTTCCTACACATGTACCCTATATGCTCCTGCAAATTTAATTGAGAGTCCAACTGAATCCCTAAGTAAATAGTTACATCAATTTGCTCAATGGGTTCAGAATTCATTTCTACTTTCAAATTTGCTTGTTTAAAGAGGCTACATCTATATCTAGTTCCAAATATCATACTCTTGGTTTTTGTAGAATTTAACTTAAGTTTTTTAAACTTCAGCCATTCATTTAAAATACCCAACTCTTCATTCATAGTTCGAAAAAGCTCTTCCATATTGTCACCAGACACTGAAATTACTGTGTCATCCGCATATAAACTAACATTACATTTTGCTATATATCTACAAATGTCATTAATATAGAGAATGAAAAGCAATGGGCCGAGCACACTACCCTGCGGCACTCCAAAATCAACCTTCCTTTTATCTGACACTTTATCCCCTATTTTTGTAACTTGGGATCTACCACTTAGATAACTTTCAATCCACTTGAGCACAATTCCCTTGAGTCCATAATTAGCGCAAACTTTGAGCGTTCTTTGCTGATCAATGGTCTCAAATGCCCTTTTTAAGTCAATAAAAACGCACAAAACAACCTTTCCTACATCCATTTCTCTTTTCCACCTCGAAAACATAAATTGACAGGCACTCTCACAAGAGTGCTTACTGCGGAAACCAGACTGACCCTCATGAAATATGTTTTTCTCTTCCAAATATCCATTTAATTGTTCATGTACTACTACTTCCAGAATTTTGCTCACTACTGGCAGCAAATTTATTGGTCTCAGTTCATCAGCTTTTAGAGGATGTTTTACTTTCGGGACAGGTATGACCGTGCTGCATTTAAGGTCATTCGGCACAATGCCACTCTCCAGAGACGTATTTATGATATTAAGCAACGGATATCCTATTACAGAAAACGTCTCCTTAAGAATTTTATAGGTGAGAATAGAATCACCCGATGATTTGTTTTTGAGAGACGCAACAATCCGCCTCAGCCTGTTTAGGGTAATCTTTCGAAATTCCCGAAAACAACAACTCAAACCATACTGAATCTCCACAAAATACCCATCTGATGTCACAATATTTTCTATACTATTCAGAAAGAAATTGTTCATTGTTTGCTGTACATTATCTGAAGCTTTACATATATCTATCTCTAAAAAATTTATTGCTCCATTTCCCCCGCTGACCAATGACTTCAGTGTTTTCCACATCTTCTTGCTATCGTATCGGTTTTCATCAATCTGTTTTTCATAATATCGTTTTTCCTTTTGCCGGATCAATCCTACTACCCTGTTACGTTGAAATTTATACCTATCAAAATCAATATCTGCATTTGTAAACTTAAATTTCCCATAAAGATTGTTTCTCACTTTTTGCTCATGAATTATTCCTTTATCATTTTATCTTTGAGAATTGTTTGTAACTTTTTCTTGAAGAGGTGATACGGATTTTATTACACTATTTATGTTTCCAATAAAGTTCTCGTATAATCTGTCAACATTTGTCGATGTGTTGTCGCAATTTTTTTCAATTAGTTTTATTTTTTCTAATTTTCCATTACTTAAATCTCTAAAGAAACTAGAATACTGTTTTGATGGAGATTCTAAACTTATTTTTACTCCCATCGTTTCATGGTCACTGAACATAGGATAATCCCTTTCAGATTCTCGCAAACCTGCTATGTTTGTATAAATATGATCGATCAACGTTCTAGTCTCCTTTGTACATCGAGTAGGTTGTTTAACAATTTGCCTAAAACCAGCTGTTTCGGCAATGTTTGAAATACTATTTGAATTACAATTGTTGATTAACAAGTTAATATTTACATCACCGGCCAGAATTGCTTTATTTCCATTTACATGCTCATTATCAAAAATGGACTCAAAAAACTGAAGGAACTCACCAGTGTTTCCACTTGGAGATCTATATATTCCACCAACAACCACCGACTCACTAAACAGACGCATCCTGATGAGAACAAACCAGTATTTTTTATTTGACTTGAACTTACATAGTTCTTCACACTCTATAAAGTCTCTAACATATATTGACACTCCACCAGAATGCCTACTCTCAGAGAAGACCGAAAAGCATCTGTATCCCTGAATATTGTACTCAGAGTCCCCAATGTCCTCCGTGATGTGCGTTTCTGTAGCTATGAAAACCAGTGGTTTGAAACGAGTTATAGTCTGACATAATTCAACATGATTTGTGGTCTGCCCCTGTATATTTCCCACCAAAATAAGTACCTCTGAAATTCTCAGTAGTGGCTATATTTGATATTTTATTCTGTCCCTTGAATTATTCAGTTGCCTTAAATAACTAGGACACTTCACATCAAACACATGATGGTTGCAATCAATACCAAGAATTTTTAACACGTCTATAGCGTATTTACAATTTGTACACTCCAGGCGATCTTTAGTACAGACCTCTTGTTTATGTTTTCTATTACAATTAGGACATACCTGCTCCAAAGTACATTTATCAGCACGATGTCCATACCTCCAACAACGAAAACATCTCAGTACACTCACAAACTCGAAAAACCTGTAGCTTTTCCACCCTACACATAGTTTTTCACGCTTTTCCGATATGTGACTAAACTGTTCCCCAGATAATTCCAAAATTACACTACAGGTACCGTTCCTGTTTTTCACACTTTGATATTTCCGAATTAACTTTAGTTCATCTGTGATATTCTCAGGAAAATTTTGAGTTTTTACCGCACACACAAAATCTTCATCATTCTCAACATCTTTCATATTGACATTTACCAGTTTGATTTTCGGGTTCATCATTCTCCCCGTAGAAATTACATATTCCTTCCCCAGTTCACTCTGTGTTTTATTTTTCAGATTTTCCAAAGAATGTTTATCCTCGCAATGAACAACAACACACCCGTTCGTAGTCTGTCTGATCTTAGATACCGATACCGCAATATCAGCTGTATAGCTTGTGATATGTAGGGGGTATATATATATTTTTCAATATCTCCGAAACCCTTGTCCTTGGAATGCCAACCGAATCTTCAATTTCTCTGCAAGTATTTTTGTTCTCTTCTACCTTTGCGAGGACACTAATTTCATCATTTTCGGCATTTTTTTCCTATAACTTTTTGGCCTAGGCTTTTCAAAAGATCCGAAATTTTCCTAATCTTCTTTAAGTCAGCCAAATATTTTCTACTCGGTTGTCTCCTTTCAGGAAACTTAAAATTCCTATCTTATCACCCAGAAACTGGGTAATAGTAAATACCTTTCAAAATAGAGGTTCATCATTTGATTTAGATTCAAACCAACTTGGTAGTGTATCCCAACCATATCTAATTTTCCGTAGTTTTGATATACTTACTTGATTATCATTCGCCATCGTAAGAAAAATTTGTACACTTTGACAGGAACTATAAACATTCTGCAGTTGCTTTTTTCATAGCCACCTACTAATTAGGTTCAGAGCGTATATAGTCGATAAAAAGTGTTTCATTAGAGTTTAAATTTATTGTTTTGTCAAATTGTTTACTAACGTATATAAAAAATATTTTTTTATGAATACTTTTCATTTTACGCTATACAAATAGAAGTGATATTTTTGTTTATTGCGCTGAACGATCTATTAAAGTGATATTTGTCTTGACTTGCCATAAAAAAAAAGAAAATTATCTAAATACAGGGCTAATACTTAGAATATTATATAAGTATTATATATTTTTTAAAAGCGCAAAGCATTTGTGTTTTGAATATGGAAAAATATACAGAGTGTTCCATTCGCAAAATTATAACATAGGGTTATATCTAAATGACAGCTCATTTCAAAAATCTGACTACTCCACTGGATTCTACATAAAAAATTGTATGAAAGACAGTTTTTACTTTTCCTATAAGTTAAAAGACAGCTG
This sequence comes from Cynegetis impunctata, assembly GCA_030704885.1. Taxonomy (NCBI): domain Eukaryota; kingdom Metazoa; phylum Arthropoda; class Insecta; order Coleoptera; family Coccinellidae; genus Cynegetis; species Cynegetis impunctata. Next base: position 571,613 of record JARQZK010004373.1, read on the forward strand.
TGATGCAGGAGGGGGACCAAAATGCAATATTTTCAATTTCGCCCTGTATCTCAAAAACGAAGCAAGCTATGAAAATTTTGTTTACGCTATCGTGAGATTCACAAAAAAGTAGCCAACGTTCGCGAAAACCGCAAATCTTTATCTTCAAAAATAAACGAGTTACCGCGTAAGGACATAAAAAATGGGACAGCCTGTACACATGAAATACATTTTACATAATAAAAATCAATTAGTGAATACACTACAAATAAAAATTTTCGCGTAATTCGGAAATTCAACAAAAAATGCATTTCAACATAACACGTTTGGTATTTATGAAAATGGTAGAAAGTTATTATGAAATTATTTGAAACCTGGTCTTGAAAATATCCTCTTCGGTCCACGCGTGCAGCCCGCTGCACATTTTTCAAATTACTCTTCAATGGATTCACAGTGATATTGCGCACTGGACGTTCTTATATGCGCGGTGAAATATTCGGTTAGATATATTTGGCAACATTGATCATTCCACACACCAAGCTAGCTAGCTGGTCTGCCATGAGTTTTTTTCAGCGGTTTCCTCATGGTAATGTAAATCACGGCTTGCAAACTTATAAGGCGAATGCTGGGCCAGTATTAATCCTCTCAACCCTACCCACACTTCCAATGTTCCATAAATATCCCGTCTCACCTATCCTTAATGCACTTGTACATACAAGTGTATCCTCTGATCTGGCTGAAGGAGTTAATCCCATACCCAAGCTGCCCGCCTCCCTGACACATACTTCAGGGAGAAATGAAACACGTGTGTTTCCTTTCCTTTTTTCCTTTCATTCCTCACTTTGTCGATGCACGTGTTTTGAGATTGGTGATGGCGTTCTATCAGAAACTTGGTAAGTTTTGCATTTTTTTTAAATGTTTTAATTAACTATTAGTTAAAATACGATTAAATAACTATGATTTAGTGGGTCAGTAAATATACGAAATGAAATTCGCCAATATAGCTGCGTAGTAACCGGTCTTTGATTTAGTGCAGTATTTTGTACATCGGGATTTAAGTTAGTCAAAGTGAATAGGTGTTTTTATTTCTGACACAATTATTTATTATTTGATTGGCGCTAACATTCGTTTTTTTTTATCTGGCAAGTGGGTACTATCAGATAAAGATCTTGAGGATATTTCAAATGATAGTGACTTCTACTTTAGACTTCAGCCAAAATGAAGAGGAGGCCACCACCACCGTAGAAATTGAGACAATTGCGGCAAGTGAGTCAATGAGGCTGATCTCTAGGAAGCAGACGAAGATTCCATTTTTGAAAGTGTTGAAGACGAGTCGGATGGCGATGTTTTCTTGTCCAAAATAAGAGACCAGTTAACTCAAAGGCAAAAAAAAAAACAAGACAAGAGCAGAAGGACATGGAACATGGGTGTTTTTGAGAATCAGGAAGAGATTTATCTTGAACCGAAATGGCAGCTTCAAGATAATCATGAGTATTGGACACCACCGAATTATTTCTTAGAATATTTCCCAGATGAGTTTTGAGAAAATTTGTCAGAACATAGTGCCATTCGTGCCATGCATGCGAACGAAAAGAAACCGTTAAAGTCGACAGCAAAAGAATATCGAACATTGACTACATATTCGAATGGGTATTTTTGAACAGCCACGATTGAGATTATATTTCATGAAGGGAATTGAAATACCAATCACTACCCAATTGCCGAGAGATCGAATTTTGAAATTAAGAAATTTTCTTCATCTAGTTGATAACCTAAGTGTTTCAGATGAGGTAAAGAAATCAAATCGGCTATGGAAAGTTCAACCTATCATCGACGCGGTTCATAGAAAGTGTGCAATTTTACCGAGAAGTAAAGAACTGAGCATCGACGAACAAATGATCCCGTTTACCGGCACCACAGTTCTACTACAGTATATCAAAAATAAACCAAATACCGTAGGATTAAAAAACTTCGATTTGGCCACACCTTCAGGGTTAGTACTAAATTTTTTCATTTACCAAGGTGCAAAGACTTGGCCAGATGGTGCTGCTGACCAAGAATTAGGGGATCAGTGGTAATGAACATTTAACAATATGCTGTGTTAACGATAAAAAATCTTACATGCGCTCTAGGAATCAAGGCTGTACAAAAAAAACCAATTTTACTGTGTAAAATGTAAGTTGTATTTATGTACGTATTTCCCCAGAAAGGCAATGATTTTTCGAATTTCACTGCCCGTTTGTACAAAAATACTGGACATGATATATTTTTTCTGAAATAAATTTTTTTTGTAATATATATATGTTTGCTTCTTTTTTATCCCGAAAAAGATATTTTATCGAATACTTAGTTCATAAAAAAAATTAAATTAATTCTTGGGACTGAAGAGGTTATAAAAGGAGCATAGAGAGCCTAGAGCAACAATATGTATACATTCAGGCTATAATTTCGATTCTCAAATAATGTAACTATGGAAGGTATGGAGTTCATAGGATTTGGTCAAAACTTCAATTGTTATGTAAACTTTTGATGGTACTTTAAACTATCATCTGAAAAATATATATACTTTTGAGGTTACTTCTACAAGAACGTCTTCTCAGTATCAATGAAATGAGCTCCATACACTTTGCCAAGCTATTGGATAGTTGGAGATTAGTTGTCATATGAAGTGTCTAGAATACATATCACAAAATCTAATTTTTAGTGGCAGAAAATAAATTGCCGGGGTTAAGAGATGCAGCCTAAAAGTGATTGATCGCTATAAATGATCTATTAGTCTAGCTTACATTTTTTTAATGTTTAATATCTTAATCGAATGTTGTTACTGAGACACTGTAAATAATCATCAAACAATTTTGTTGTAATTGTATCCTTAATTCAACATTTAACATTGACAATCGGAATATAATGATGTTCTGAATCATATTCTACATTAACTGGAAGATTCACTTCAATCCTCTTTGAAGATTCAACAAGAAATATTCAGTGTAGAGAAGAACATCGAACTCTTGAAGAAGGCTATTCAAGATAAAACAAACCCAATGAAAGTTGCCCACACTCGCTTGGAAGCAAGAACTCATAGAAAGCAGATTGAACTTTGTAGAGATATTGCCCAGGATAGGTGAGTCATTGACTAACAATAAACCAAACTTATAAGAAATCTTTTGAATTGATTTTGCTTAGTGAAAATTCATATCAAATTGGTTAGGTTAGAAAAATAACAGAGTAGGTATTTTATATAACGTAGGTAAATTATACTTGGTAACTTTAACTACGAATTTAAATATTTTATATTATTACTGTATATATATATATATATATATATATATATATATATATATATATATATATATATATATATATATATATATATATATATATATTTGAGAAATGAAACTCTGAGATATAATAAAACAACAACTGTTGCATCACAACAGCTTCTTCAGGTGCGAATTTCAAACTAACACTAAAATATCTAATGCAAGGTTTGCAAAGTACAATTAGGAAATCCCTTCTGGGATACTAAGAACAAACTACCTTTATTCATTCAAAGTTAAGGAGGGGAGAGCTGGTCACATCCAATTGGTTGTTAAGTAACTTTTGGGAATTTTTATGCCTATTAATTTCTAAAGTTTCCATAAGATTTAATTTTGAACCTCTTGTTACGAGATGTAGAATTTCGAAATCCGAATTGAAGTCATGTTTCTATTTTATTAATAAAAGAGCATTGGATAACAACAACAGAGGGCGCTCTGGGTTTTTATCGAGACAGTGTTACCGACCACGATTTGTATTGAGGAACAATTAGAAATTTGTTAATTCACTCCAATCTGCACTGATGAGATCTAATAAGTTCGAAACAGCTGTATGCAGATTTTGATTCAGGGTGACTTGACGATTTCTGTAATTCACCGTTGGATTGTGAATTCAGATTTTGCGTTGCGGAATACGTATAAACAGCTCCCTTGGAAAGTTGGAATAATTTTCCTTGTTCCCTTTATGTAATATATATATATATATATATATATATATATATATATATATATATATATATATATATATGATTATTTATTCGAATTGTTGTTGCCTGTGATCTATTTTTAATCTCTTGATAATTATTAGCAATAACAGGCTGGTTGAATCTTAAAAAACTCGATTTTATTAAAAAGTTGACTTTCACTACGATATTCGTAATTGAAATTTCTTTGACATTTATTGATTTGAAAAAATTGAAAAGATAAGGCTGCTTTGTCTTGCTAATTATTTATTATATGCTATTCAGTCTAATATTAACATTCAAAATTGTTATCATTAGATGGTATGGGAAACCAAAGAAACCTTTACCTACGTAATGTTTGAAAATAAAAATAATAGGGTACTATTTATCTTACAACAAAGAAATTAGTCATGGGAAAACATTAAAGATGTGGAGTAAAATTATCGGTATAGCACGTTTATATGGAAGCAGCCGTTGACACGTGTTTCGGACTCTTTGGTCCTCATCAGAACGGCGTAGCAAAACATTGGATTGAAAATTTGAAGATGAAAATAGTACAACAAACAAAATCCTCTGATACGGAAGACAATCACCCTCATTGTGGTTTATTGTTTGAACTCTCCGGTATGGGAGATTTGGTCAAACTTTGCCACGGAGGCGATTAATGCTATCCGCGAGAACTAAGAACGAGTAAATAAACAATAACAAAGAAATTAGTCGCGGGAAAATATTAAATAGGTAGAGCAAAATTATCGGTATAGTTCGTTTATATGGAAGTAGCCGTTTTTAATGAAATTTTTTATTTATTTAGAATTTCAAATCTTTTAAAAAAAGGTGTACTTACAGTTTAGAACAATCGAGTTTTTTAAGATTCAACCAGCCTGTTATTGCTAATAATTATCAAGAGATTATATATATATGTATATATATATATATATATATATATATATATATATATATATATATATATATATATATATATATATATATTTATATATATATATATATATATATATATATATATATATATATATATATATATATATATATAAGAAGCTGAACGTGGTACAAAACTATATGTTAAAAATTATCTACAACAAAAAACGAGACTATCCCTCTAAACTTCTGTACAAAAAGGAAGTTTTCAATATTCGTTCTCTATATATTTTGAATGTTTGTATGCATATTTTTAAAAGAGACAACTTAAAAATGTTTGTTGATACTAAGTATAATACACGAAGTATCACAAATATGCATATACAAGTACCTAATAACCATAAAAATATAAACAAACGATTCATTACCTACCTGGGATCTAAATTTTATAATATTATACCACTGGAGATAAGACTAAAAAATCACATAAGAAAATTTGGTGTTGCCTGCAGAGAGTATATTAATGACAATTACTCAAAATTTGTCAATTTGTTGGATTAGTATAGAAGCATGCCTGAAATGTTGCACGTACGAGCTCGTTTGCACCTGCGATGCGCGAATCGAGCGTTGGTTGTGCTGAGATTTTCTTTTCTTGTCTTCACATTTCTCTTCTTTTTTTTTCATTGTTCACTTCTCTTATTATTCATTTATTTTTTTTTTCATCCTGCATGTTATTTGCGTTAATTTTACTTTAGACTGTAAGCACATACAAGTATTAAATTACTTAGGTGCAATAAAAATTTGTATGAAATATATAGAATAGCGGTATGTAATATCTATGTTATGACATGTATCTTTGGTATATATATTATTATTATCATATAATTATTATATATATATATATATATATATATATATATATATATATATAATATATATATAATATATATATATATATATATATATGTATATATATATATATATATATATATATATATATATATATATATATATATATATATATATATATATATGTATATATATATATATATATATATATATATATATATATATATATTTATATATATATATATATATATATATATATATATATATATATATATATAGGGTGATGCATTAAGGGTAGCGACTGGCGGTATCTCGGAAACCGAATGTCCTAGAATTTGGGGGAAAATTTCTCATAAGAAAATCGACCCTAAAAGAATGATTAAAAATTATTGAGTCTATAGTTTTCCGCTAGGTGGTGCAATCTACCACTTACAAACTATAATATATAATGCCTAAATCGATTTTCAAATACGTAGACACTATGCAAAGAACATTACAGGTAGATTCCAGAAAGAAATAACAACAGTTTTAATTTTTCAATCGTCAACACGAGGGCGTTATGTAACACCTACATCTATTTATGATTTTTTCTTAGAAATGTCAAATGAAATGCTATAACTCTAACTAGCTGACAAATGAATGAGTGTTTATGATTATTGGCTCTCCTGTAGGTTGGAAGAAAAATTATTTTGCGAAAATGAAATATCAAGTAGAAACGCATCACAAAAAATATTTATCAACATTACCTAATGAAACAAAACTAAGGGAGCTTCTCGTAACAGAAATTTACAAATCGCACCTACTACCTAATTATTTTAAATACCCAAAATGCTTATCATCATTTTCTATGTACAAATCCAGTCTTTTATAGTGGAATTAATAACACTGGTCTCAATTTCAGCAAGGGAAATACTTCTTCCCGAATCCTATCTTCCATATCATCTCGTGTAGTTGGACGTGTTAAACTGAATCTTTGATTCATCCCCATAAGTAAAAATCTAAAACCGTGAGGTCTGGTGACCCTGTTGGCCATGAGAACATAATCCTACGTCCAATCCACTTATATGAAAATGCAGTATCTAATTAAAGTCAGACATCTGCTGCAGAATTCGCTGGGCAACCATCTTGTTGGTACCATATGTCTAATCTGTTTTGAATTGTAATATCTTCCAGGAAAATTGGTGAATCATTTGGTGAAAAACCTAAGTACCTTTCTCCAGCTAATGTTCCTTCAAAAGAAAAAAGGTCCTTTTCCATTTAAAATAACACACCAAACGTATAAACTCCAACTATTTTGGTAATTGACTTCCCTTTGCTAGTGAGGGTTGGTGTCTGACCAGTAGTGGCAATTATGCAATTGACTATACCATTGCTGGAAAACGTAGCCTCAACCGTCCATAATATTTTAGACAGGAAGTCTGGATCATCGTCCAACATTCCTCTTAACCAGCTGCAATGATCCAGTCGTCGATCAAAATCTGTTTCTTTTAACTCCTGTTGTGAAATAACATGATTATGATGCATTTTATGAACATTTACTATTCTTTGTGCCAAAGAATAATTCAATCCCAGATCTCTTGCAATTTCCCGAATACTCAAATGGGGTTCAGACTCAACTAACGCCAATACGTTAATAACAGTTTCTTCATTATGACCTCTGCGTATTCTATTTCTTTATGCGACGGGTTGAACATTGCCGGTTTCTCGCAATCTTTGTGCCAGTCTTTTGAATACTTTCCGAGAATGACGCCTCCTTTCAGCAATTAGTCATTTTGTAGACTTCCAAAATACATACTAAGCATATCATATGCCTCTTAATTTGAATAAAAAGGCATTATAAAAGAGTTAATTTGCAAACAGTCAAAATAAATTTGGCAGCAATAAAAACTTAAAAGTAAACAATCATAAAACATTTGTCATTTCCATAGGTAACTTGATGACTTTTGAAACACCTATCTCAACAGTTTAACATCATTCGTAATATTGTAGCTTGTCCACATAAAACTATTAGAGACCTTTCAAGAGATTTGGGATTGAATTTGTACTGTCTGAAATTGTTCATAGCAAATAATGGCAAGTATTTAGAGTATATATATAATTAGTAAGTACTTTTGTAAATTTCTGTTATGAGTAGGCCCCTTAGTTTTGTTTCATTATGTAATATTAATAAATATTTTTGTGATGCGTTTTAACTTGTTATTTTATTTTCAAAACAATTTTAGCAACATAATATTCCTTTCAACTTTAAGCGTGAGCCAATAAGCATCAACACTCATCAAAAAATGCCATTTCTCAGAAAAAATCATAAAATGGGCTAGATGTTACACAACGCCCTCTAGTTGACGACTGAAAAATTAAAAGTGTTTTATTTGTTTCTGGAATCCACCTGTAATGCTATTTGCATAGAGTCTACGTTTTTGAAAATCGGTTCAGGCATTATGGAAATTATATTCTTTTTTATGTCAAAGAAAGAGAATTTCCCTCACCACTTCAGAATATGCGATAAAGAAAAATTACTTCAACAAACATTGTAGAATGAGCACAGTAGTTTCCAAAGTTGATATTTTTTACCAACCTAAATTGGGGAATACTTTGTAAGAAATCCAATTATATTTTGAGTGGTAGACTGCGCCCACCTAATATTTTTAATCATTCTTTTAGGACCGTTTTTTTTGTAAGAAATAATGAATCACCTGTGTATATATATATATATATATATATATATATATATATATATATATATATATATATATATATATATATATATATATATATATATATATATATATATATATATATATATATATATATATATATATATATATATATATATATATATATATATATATGTATATATATTTATATCTAATATATAAAATTCTGGTGTCACGGTGTTAGAAGTTAAACTCCTCCCAAATGGCTTGGCCGATTCTCATTTTGTGTGCTTATCGGGTAGGTCTGAGAATCAGCCAACATCTTTTTTTCATCCCCCTAGATGTTAAGGGTGGTCCACCCCTTAATTTTTATTTTTTATTTTTCAGACAAAATTTTCTGTTCTATTTTTCTTATGATACAGCATTCAAAAATACATACAACCCTAAATTTTCACCCCCCTACGATCAACCCCTATTTTTTATTTGTCAAATTCCTCCGAAATGGCTCGACCGATTCTCATTAAATTTTGTGTGAATATCGGGTAGGTCTGAGAATTGGCCATATCTAATTAGCATCCCCCTAAATGTTACGGGTAGTCCATCCAGTTTTTCATTTTTCAGACAAATTTTTTTTGTTCTGTTCCCTCTATGATTAAACCCTATTTTTTATTTGTTAATTATAAATTTCAATTTTTTCGACAAGATTTTTATTTTTGTTTTGTCATGACTTAGAATACAAAATTCATATTACACTACAGTTTTTTTACCTTTCTACAATCAACCCCTATTTTTTTATCCCGATTTTCATTTTTTTAAATTTTATCCACAGATCCGCAATAGGGTTGCAAGATGGCAATCGAAAATAACAATAGTCGGCCTAAGAATAGGTCGTAATATATTTTTCATACCCCTAAGTGATTAGGGTCCACCCCAAACATTTTTATACATCAACAACAAAAATTAACATACAACTCTTAATTTTCACCCTCAACAACCCATATTTTCTAATAGCCATTTTAATTATTTAAACAGCGTTTGCCGGTCAGATAGATATATATATATATATATATATATATATATATATATATATATATATATATATATATATATATATATATATATATATATATATATAATGATAGATAGATAGTTAGATAGAGATACATCGGCAGATAGATGAATAGATAGATAGATAAAAATAATTTATATGGCAGAACAACGTTTGCTGGGTCAGCTAGTATATATATATATATATATATATATATATATATATATATATATATATATATATATATATATATATATATATATATATATAATATACATATATAATATTATATATATATATATATATATTACATATATATATATATATATATCATATATATATTATATATATATATATATATATATATATATATATATATATATATATATATATATATATATATAATATATATTATATATATATATATATATGTATATATATATATATATATATATATATATATATATATATATATATATACCTATATATATTATATATAGAGGCCTTTTTTTTAGCTGATCCCACTATTGCTATCTCGGAAACGGAGAGACCTACAAGGTCAGTTAAATTGGATACAAGTTTCCAATTTTGGGGAGCAATTTTAAGCCTTTTTCAGATCTTAAATATCAATGTTTGTTTTTGAGATATTCGTAAAAAACTAAAATAGTCGAATTTCGTTTTCTGGCTCTACCGCCTCCATTTCGAATGATATAAGAAAAAGTCAGGAAAGTTTCAATAATGTTTCATACTCGTTATAATCTGATATGAACCAATTTTCAATGCAACATTTCGTTCATTAGGTTCCATCATCAGCTTTATTTTTTTAAATATTTTTTCATCAATTTCATTAGCCACTGCTGTAACAAATGCAGCTATTAATTACAATCGAATAAAAAGCGTCAATTTCAGTATCGCCACCTCTGTTATTTACTGTAGGTACAGCTCTTACTCGAGGGTTTTTCTAATGAATCATGATTCCGTAAAGTCCTCTCAATGCGTTGAAAGTATCTTTCGGATGGCTGATACTTCTCGGTGTACAATTTCCTATACATAGCTAGAGATCCAGTAGCATTTCTCAAACATTTCGCGTAAACGAAAAGCAAATCAACTTTCTCATCATTTGAAAAATTCATGGTTTTCACCTCACAAATTAATAATAATAATAATAATAATAAGGACTTTATTGACTATGAGAGGCGAAGTCTAGCAAAGCTATTCAACTCAACCTCGAACTACAAAAAATAAAATATAATCAATGAAACAAAGTAACAAAATAAACAAAAAAAAAAAACAATATATATAAAAAAAGAAAAAGAAGAAGAAAAAAAAAATAATTTGAGAATCTATATAAAATGAAATGAAAATAAATAATTAATGGAATGAAACAACTCAAATGAAATGAAATACAGACAAACAATGAACCAGACACGAAATAAAAAACTGAAACAAATCGTAAATTAATAGGAGAAAATGTGAATGTAAACATTGAATATAAATTGGCAATAACAAATTAAAGTTCATTCATTAGGTAGCCCTGAATAAAAATTAAACAGCTATTTGTGCAGATAGAAGTCTCGATCTGATCTTCTTCTTGAAACTATGTAATGAGATTTTTTTAATATTCCTAGGTATCTTATTATATACAGCTATAGAATTATATGAGAAAGATCTTTCAAAGATAGTTAGGCGAAACCTAGGAAGGTGGAGAGTATCCCCGTGTCTAATATTAACAGCATGAGAATTACCTCTGAAACTCAATCTACAATGAAGATAAGAAGGCATCCCAGATGATAGAATTCGGTGGACTAAAGAACTCATATGAAAAAAGAAAACCTGGTTCATTCTCAGCCACCGTAGTTGATCAATCTTAGCCGAAATCCTCTCATATTTGCGTACTCTGAATACAAACCGACAACATGAATTCTGAATGCGCTGTAGTCTATACCTCGAAAATTGATCCAGACAAGGATAGATAAGGACCAGACCATAGTGCAGAATCGGCAAAATTAGCGTTTCTACAAGTTTTTTACGAATCTTGAAATTCAATATGCTAACATTCATATACAGAGTCCTAAGAGACATGTAGCATTTTCTTACTAAAAGCAAAATATGATCACGAAAACGTAATTGATCATCCATAATGATTCCCAAATTCTTAGCAGAATTACTTTGAGAAAGACCCACGCCATCCAACATAATAGAAACATTCTCATGTACCATCGACCTTTTAGCACTCGAGCTGAATAGAAGTAAAGTGCACTTAGAGGGATTCAGCCTAAGATTGTGTTCCTTCGAGATACAAGCTATGACTTCCAGATCCTGATTTATATATGTAGAAGCCTCTGCAGCCCTCTCCGAAACGAAAGGGAAGTACAACTGGGAATCATCCGCAAATGCATGATACCGACAATGATTCAACCCCATGAACAGGTCCGCTTTGTACACCAGGTAGAGAATTGGACCCAATATCGACCCCTGGGGCACACCTGACGTAACAGATAGTGCCTCAGAGTAGGAACCATCGATTTTAACAATTTGCTTTCTCCCATTGAGATAGGATTCAAAAAATTTCACAGAGTCAACATCAAAGCCAAAATAACAAAGCTTGGTACACAACAACCGATGGTCAATTGTATCAAACGCCTTTGAAAAATCTAGTAAAATCATGGCAATAGAAAGGCCCTGATCAAGGAACCCTATGATATCATCAATAATCTTCAAAAGAGCCGTAGTCGTACTACACCCCTTTCTGAAGCCTGATTGCAGAGGAGAAATAATTTTATTCGTACATACGTAGTCGTAAACTTGAGTTGTTAAAACTTTTTCTAGAATCTTCGATAACGAAGGAAGAATGCTAACAGGGCGTAAGTCATTGAGAGACTGAGTGTTAGGAGATTTAGCCAAGGGATGTATGATCGCGTACTTCCAACTACTAGGAAAAAAACCATGTTCGAAACATGAATTCACAATATGGGTAATGTGCGGAACTATTAATGGACAGCAAAGCTTCAACATCTTGGCAGAAATTCCATCCGAACCAAGAGCGTTCGACCGGAGTTCCATCACGTGCTTAAGTATTTCTTCCGGTTCAACGAGCCGAATATGAAAGCTCAAATTCTCATCAAATCTTTTCGAGCCATAATATTCAGATGCTACTCCACAATTATCGTAAGGACTATACACTGACGCAAAATGAGCATTTATATCATGAACATTTCTGAGTGATGAGGGAATATCATGATGCTTCTTATTCATCAGACCGAGATTGTTGACAGTTTTCCATAACTGCTTCCCATTATGCAGTCTGGACTGATAATCGAGGTAAGCAGCTTTTTCAGAGCGGACAGCAGAAGTAACAAAATTTCTTAAATCCTTATAATACAAGAAATCATTAGCGGACCTAGTTCTCTTATAACGTGACAATGCACGATTCCTAAGTTTCATCACAGCCCGAACATTATCTGTTAACCAAGGTGCATACGGCTTGCTTTTCCTTAATGTTATGAAGGGAGCATGTTTATTAAATAAAGATACAATAAGTTCACTGAACAAGGATACCTTAGAGTCAATATCCTGAACATAAAAAATATCATCCCAGTGCACACTCTGTAGATCAGAATAAAATTTAGCTGCGTCCAAGTTATTGAAATCCCGATACGTAATAATACGAGGTTTCATCTTAGGAACCATTAAATTGACAGAACAATAGATTTCTGGTGGTCCGATATTGTATTATCCAAAACACCAACCTGAGAAACCATTTCAGGAATATTAGTAAATATTAAATCAATTAAAGATTCGCTAGTACTGGTCAGTCGAGTTGGTTCATTAACCAACTGCTTGAACTCATACGACAGTGCACATTCACTCAGTTCATTACTTTCTAACTGATTTATGTTAAAATCGCCTAAAATAAAAATTTTATTGAACTGAGGAGATACATAGGACAAAAGATCTTCAAAAAATTCCATGAACAAAACCTCCGTGTTAGGTACCCCCAGAGACTGAGATGAAGTTCTATACATGATTCCCACCACAATAGTTTCCCTATTCAACTGTATATGAACCCACATGTGCTCAACCGGAGCAATACTCTCATAATCAGATAAAATGCGTTTGACTTTAAGATTTTGCTTACAATAAATACCTACTCCACCACCAGGTCTGCCAACTCTATCCTGTTTCAAAAATTTATAATTTGGTATTTGTACAGCCTCTAAGGAAGAACCCTCACTAAGCCAAGTTTCTGTAACACAAACTATGTCATAATTGCAAGAAACAACCAGATCTTGAAATTCATCAAAATGAGAAAAAAGAGATCGCACATTAAGATGACAAATTTTCAAAAAATTATTTCGCGTGCTAATCATAATTAATTCTTAGTTTAAATGCCTTCACATTACTCAGCATGTACGGACAATTGACACTGTTTACATTATGTGCAACATCGACCTTAACTCTAGATTTTACATTTAATTCCTTACAGTTGCTGCAGCAAATTGAGTCAGATTTACATTCATTCCGACTATGAAATTCCGAACAGTTAGGACACACAGGATCTTTATTGTAACATTCTTTCTTCAAATGACCATATCTCCAACAATTGAAACATTTATTCAAACTATAGTGCTCCCGAATCCAACATTTCCTCCAGGAAACCCACAAAAAACCGTTGTTGGTAATATATTTGAACACAGACGGACTACACTCCAAAATCAGATTATATACATTCTTATATTTGAGTTTAGTTATATATTTTATATCATTGGGAGAGCTAACACTCAAATTATTACCTTGTATGATATCCTTTATCAGGCTTTCGCTAGATGCGGAATCCGGGTCTACACCGAAAACCATGATCCTGGGGTTGAACTTTTTCGGCTCAGAAACTTCAAAACTAGAGGTTAAACATTGATTGAGGTCATCCTTCAAGTTATTAAGAGAAACGATATCATTACAATTGATCAACAATCCATTTTTTAGTAATTTAGTACTAAGCACATTAGCATTGATAGCACCAGGCCTTACCATGGACTTGACAACATTTTCAACCATTGTATTAGTTATAGCCGAATCAGTCGAACGAATAATTAAAGGGAGAGGTTTCGATTCATTATCAATATTTACTCGCACACTTTTTGTTTCGGCAGCTGCGACGGCGAATGTTTTATAGCCTGAATTAACTGAAACGGTCCGCTTCAAACTATTCTCTTCAGCGTATCTTTCCTTCAAAAGATTATTCGAGAATTCCATTTCTAATACTTATTTTAAAGATCTTTTTCCCTCGTAACACACTCCAATTCTTTACGCAATATAATATTTTCAACATCATTATCTTGTTTTTCGACGATCTTTGAACAATTCTTGCATTTGAATTTTTTCATACATATAACTCGGTTAACTAGGTTGAAACACTTCGAATGTAAAACTGCATCGCACTCACCACCGCTGCATTTTATTAAATTTGAATCATTTAGAACGGGTTTACTACATAGAATACACTTGTAATCGTTAATAACTAGACCCGATGAGGCACCGTCCGGATCGGTCGGCATCTCACCGTCGAGTCGAGAAATTCACAGGAATCAAATAATTATTCATGTACTGGTAAATAGATTTGACATTTTGTTATAGGTACTGTTAATTCATAGCTCACTTTGAAACAATAAATCCATTTCAGTACTCTCAGAATTTTTTCTCCAAGATTTCTATTTGCCAGAAGACATAATGAACAAACATTTATGCTCCATAAAATTTGGCTTTTGAACAGTTCTTTCATATTCATACAAAAACCCTGGAATGCATAGGCACGTTCAAAATTTCAAAAGATTTATGGAGTATCTTTGAGTTCTAAAATTTTGGTTTCTACCTTTTTCAGACTACACTAGCGGAAATTGTTTGACCAAATATTGATGATGTTTTTCGGAGAAAAACGTAGAGAAATACATGTATTGTAATTAATAGCTGAATTTGTTATAACAGTGACTACCAAAATTGTTGGAAAAAATGTAGAGGCCCATATTTGAAAAAATAAAATTGATGATGGAATCTAATGAACGAAACGCATTGAAAATTGGTTCATATCAGTTAATAAAGAATATGAAACATTATTGAAACTCCTCTGACTTTTTCTCATATCATTCGAAATGGAGGTGGAAGAGCCAAAAAACGAAATTCGACTATTCTAGTTTTTGGCGAATATCTCAAAAACAAACATTGATATTTAAGATCGGAAAGAGACTTATTATTGCTCCCCAAAATTGGAAACTGTTATCCAATTTAACCGACCCTGTAGGTCTCTCCAGTTCCGAGATCAGCTAAAAAAAAAATATATATATATATATAGGTATATATATAAATATATATATATATATATATATATATATATATATATATATATATGTATATACATATATATATATATATATATATATATATTTATATATGTTAAATACTAGGGTAAATGTTAAATACAGGGGTTGATTTACACAAATAAGATTAACTATTTAGACCAATTCCGTTTATTGCTCCCTACGTTAACAACTTGTTCATACGTTCAAGCATACTCGACGACTCCCCGACTTCACACTGGTGTGCAGTAATTCTCTACTGCTTCATTGGTAAGGCGCATGTCCGCTTTCTACCACTCGTCCGTCCTGACGTGACAAATGATGGGGTGCATAAAGGGGAAGTATAGGGATACCGTTAACACGGCCATCCTGTGATTAGTGTGTCCTCGCACTGTGTCTATCTGTAAGCATCAAGTAGGAAACAGAATTTTCGTTATGTCTGAATCAACTACATTTATTTATTTTTTCTGATATCAAGTGGTATTGCCATTTCTATAACTTCATCTTATGTCAGTCAAAGTTTTCATAGAGTTTCACTATATAATATAACATTTTCAATTCATAGCCACAAATTATGTAATATAATGGTACCTACTACCTTAAAAAAATACTGATATCTTCTGCTTACTTCAACTTATATCAGAGTTTTGCTATATGATATAACATTTTCTATTCATTGCTGTAATGTAATGGTACCTACTACCTTTAAAACATACTGTTAGAGTTCCTATTTTTATTCAAGCGGAGTGGGATCGCCACCTCCTACTTTTTGATAAATTATTCAATGTTTATTTGTAAATTATTTAATGTTTCATTTCATGTCTTGTGTTTAAATTTTTAATGATGCTTCATTTTGTTTTTAACCTGGTGGATTCACCACTAATCCATTTTTTTAAAATCTTTCACCATGCATGATATCGAAAAGAAAAGACAACAAAAATAAATGTAATACATCTGTATTACATTGCATTCAATAAACCTCAGGTTGCATTGCAATCAACACATTACTAATAAATTATTCAAAACGACAACAATAATAAAGGTAATTCATCTGTATTACATTGCATTCAATAAACTTTAGGCAGCATTGCAATCATTCACGTAACCAATAAATTATTCAAAACGAATCATCCAGCAAATCAATTCAATAAAAATCATAAAAGTATTAACATACAAATATCACTAATCTTACTCTTTGTTTATGTTGTGGCAGGCCACGATCGTAATTACTCATGAGCGGCTACCGTCATCTGTCGACCTTGTTTATGTAGCACATCTTTCGTTACTAGAGCACGAACAGTGTAAGGCCCTTGATATTTGTCCCTTAATTTCCCTCCGCTGGCAAACTGTGAATACTCTGCAGCGACAAGGTCACCTGCTGTAAACAAGTTGGCTCTAGGTAGTGTAGATAGTCAAATTGCTGAGCTGGATGGTTTCTACTGTTTCTTATTTTATTTCGGGCATCTGCGACATTCTTATTTGGGTCAATAATATTATTAGTTGGCAGTGTGTCACCCAAAAACAGCTGTGTAGTCGCTAGTCTAGGAATTATTCCAAACTGAAGTACTTTTGGTGAGTATTCTGTCATCGAAGTTGAAGATTATAAGCATAACACTCTCAATATGTTTTATTTTAACAGGAACGCTATTCAAAATCTTTATAGTAAACACTTTTTCGATGGCAAGCTCGTTGTTATGTAGTTCAAGCCGATCGCATTTTTCTCAATTCTAAGGCAAAGTCGTCTAATCACTTCCCATCCAATAATAAGATCGATATCGCTTGGCATAACAATATCGGGAATAACCATAAAGTATATTTCTAGGGTCAGGGTCGGCAGTACAGCTATTAAATCACAACTCCCAATAGTGTAAACAACTTGCGTTCCGAGAGCCGAAAATGCATGTACTTTTTTTATTGGGTTTAATCTCACTGTTTAGTTTATGTCAAACATGCTAAGAATTTCATTCCAAGCTATCATGGAATCTGCTGATGCTGAGTAATTTCTGGTTACGGAACTCGGTTAGTGAATCACAATTTCGACATTTTAGCGTTTCTTTCTCTGGAAAAGCAACAATTAAGTCATTACAGAAAGCTTTTTTCAGGGTCGAAGCTGGTTAGCTTAAATGATGTGAGCGCTAGTGTCGACATCAACGGCTGCGCAGTAATTCCATCTTTTCCAGATGTGCTAGGCGTTGGCGTATAACACGTCGACGTCGCCATCTTGGACTGACGACTCAATTCTAATAATTGTTGATGTTGGCTAGCTACCAAGTTAACTAAGGTTTCTTGACATTGTAATTTAGTTCGTTTTGGACTTACTGAACCGGCAATCTTTCTCTTCAGCCACAACACTTTGCTCAGACACTTCACTATCATGACGAATATGAATTTCATCTTTCATTTTAACTATATAATATTAATGTTTATTCATGATCATTTATGGCCACATGGTACACACGGGAACATCCCACTTCTGATGTTAAATACTGGGGTAAATACACACAAATAAAAATAACTATTTAGACCATTTTTTTTGCTTCCTACGTTAACAACTTGTTCATACGTTCAAGCATACTCGACGACTCCCCGACTTCACACTCGTGCGCAGTAATTCTCTACTGCTTCATTGGTAAGGCGCATGTCCGCTTTCTACCACTCGTCCGCCCTGACGTGATAAATGATGGGGTGCATAAAGGGGATGTATAGGGATACCGTTAACATATAGTATATATATATATATATATATATATATATATATATATATATATATATATATATATATATATATATATATATATACATCTATATATTTATATATATATATATATATATATATACATATTTATATTTATATATATATATATATATATATATATACATATTTATAATTATTATATATATATATATATATATATATATATATATATATATATATATATATATATATATATATATATATATATATATATTTATATATTTATATATATATATGCATATATATATATATATATATTTTTTTTTTGAAATATATTATAATTGTGATTAAATGTATGATTTTCTTGAATAAGATGGCACGCATAATTAGGGTCAGTTTTCTGCTAAATATAGCTACGTTGGTGTTCGTGTATTCGAGTTATGAAATTTCTAATTGTACGTCTTATATAGAATTTTTCACAATCGTTACAGTCGAGTCTATAAACACCAGTACGTTCATCTCTATAAATTTTTGATTTGTTGTTTTTAATCAATTTTTCAATGATGTTGGTTTTATATGAAATTTTGTTTATGAAAAAACAATTTAAGGTTTTCGGAAGGTTTGCCTAAGTATGTTAAACTGTTAAATACTCTACTTTTCTCGGATATAAATGGGTAAACTTCTGAAATTGCCATTTTGTATTTTTTCCTCTGAATGAGGCTGTCAATCATATTGGATGAATAACCATTATTTACTGCCATTTGTTCAATTATATGCAATTCCTTTCGAAAATTAGTTTCGGACAACGGAATTTTGAAAAGCCTATGAATCATACTATGATAAGAGGCTAATTTATGTGAAAAAGGGTGTAGTGATGTGTTATGAATTGTAATATCTGTATGAGATGGTTTATGAAAAATTGAAAATTCGTGTCTGTTTTTCTGGTAATAGTTAAATCTAAGTAATTAATAGAATTATTCATTTCAGTTTCTAGAGAAAATTTTATACGGGGGTGTATGGAATTAATATAAGTAATGAAATTATCCAATTGTCTATCTGTACCACTATAGCAAACAATGACGTCATCAACGTATCTATACTAATAAAGAAATTATTTACTGCTGAAGTGGTTCATATAAAGATTTCTGATAACAAAGGGCTTAAGGGATTTCCCATGATCAAACCTTCCTTATTACTATAACACACGTTGAAACTGAAATAATTTTTTTCTAAACAAATTTCAAGTAAATGAGTAATAGCTGACTGTATTAGTGGAGGAACATTATTAGAAATAAGAAAATTTTTGATTAAATTTACAGTTTCATTAGGCGGATTGCTAGGAAATAGATTGTTCACATCTAATGAAAATAATTTTGAATTGTGAGGTAATACAATATTTTGAATGTTTTTGATTAACTCGTTTGAATTTTTAATGGCATAGACTACAGGCCCATATCTAAAAATGGATGGGTCATATGAACCACCAGGTGATGTATATATGACGATATAAGAGCATAAAATAATAAGATTCAGCACTATGCCGTCACTTGAAAGCTGTCCAACTGAGTGCTGGTGAGAATTCAAAAGTGCAGGTAGAGGGAGTACATTTTGGTCATATATTTTTGTACGGCATTTTTACCATGGATAGATCCATGAAAAATAATGAGAAAGCGCGCAGTGCCGTAAAAAAATGGTGCGCCACAAAGTCGGTAAATTTTTTTGATTTTCTGACAATTTCCAGGGTAAATTTGGTCATTTCATTCTGTACGGCATCAGTTTCATACTGTTTCAATACAGCTTCTAATCCATTATTCGGCAACGCCGTACAAAAATTATGCGACAAGGGGAAAAAATCGAGGGTTGCAACTCCCTCCCTTTCCGTGGTCCGGGGGGTGATTTGAAAAAGTACGGCTTCGGTTCCAAAACATTATTTAGCACTCAAAAGTACTATTAAAAATAATGCCGTCAAAAAATTATTGTTCATTTGAATGTATATTAATAAATATCTTAATTTCATGGTTTACTTGATTTATAAAGCTGTAAAATCATTTGACTCTGTACGGCAACTTTTTTTTTAACATGATATTGTAAAATTTAATTGTTATATAGTATTGCCGTTCAAAAGAAACTGTTCTAGAAAAAATTATAGAGAAGTACAAAAACTGAAATTTTTTAAATTATTGCAAAAGTTTAAATATTCATAGATTAATCAACTATAGCAATTTTCTACGTTTTTCCCTTGTTTTAAATAGTATTAAAATAAATAAATTAGGAAAAAATGATGCCGTACATTTCAATGCAGACCATATCTTTTAGGCTGATGAAAATGACGATATATATGTAAATTATATTTATTTAATATTTTTATTACTTTTTTATCAATATGAACTTTCAGATTTGTACGGCATTAACTTTTTATAAATTATTGCATTAAGTACAAATAAACTCTCTCAATGCCGTATAAAAAAATATCGTCATGAATTTCACCTTACATTTCGTTATATGAATTTTTCTTACATTTCGTTCTATGGATTTTTCCAAAAAATTTGGACCAACGAAAATGTACGGCATGTAAAAAAATATTATCTATGCATAAAATACTTTCAAAATAAATGAATTTTATGTTGTTTCAAATCACCCCCCGGACCACGGAAAGGGAGGGGGTTGCAACCCTCGATTTTTTCTCCTTGTCGCATGATTTTTGTACGGCGTGCCGAATAATGGATTAGAAGCTGTATTGAAACAGTATGAAACTGATGCCGTACAGAATGAAATGACCAAATTTACCCTGGAAATTGTCAGAAAATCAAAAAAATTTACCGACTTTGTGGCGCACCATTTTTTTACGGCAATGAGCGCTTTCTCATTATTTTTCATGGATCTATCCATGGTAAAAATGCCGTACAAAAATATATGACCAAAATGTACTCCCTCTACCTACACTTTTGAATTCTCACCAGCACTCAGTTGGACAGCTTTCAAGTGACGGCATAGTGCTGAATCTTATTATTTTATGCTCTTATATCGTCCTATATACGTCACCTGGTGGTTCATATGACCCATCCATTTTTTGATATGGGCCTGTAGTCATACTTGGGTTCAAATTTCGTATATTTCTTAATTATGTCAATCAAAAATTTTGATAATTTAACGGCTGGAGCTGTTATATTATGAAACTACTGGTCTAATGGGGTAACCATTTTTGCGTAATTTAATTAAAGAATATAACTGAGTTGCATGTGGATTAGTTGAAACCTGTGAAAAGTTAGTTTTTTATTTCTTTATAAAGTTATGAATATGAACTTTCACCAAGTAAATGCCAATTCAATTCAATATATATAGTCCAGTAGACAGAGCAATAAAAGTAGGGTCTGCTGGAAAAAAATCCGAACTTAAGGAAACTTTTACAGTTTGTTCGGGGATGCTGTGGGATGACTCTGTCAAGTTTTCTTACTCAAGGACCCTGTGCTAACTTTGGGAGGGCCGAAAAACCTCAAAATTTTTAGACTTTTTTAGATTTTTTGCTCATATCTTCTAAAGTAAGCGGGTTTCGACCAAAACATTTATATTCAAAGTTGTAGAGCAGTAATTTTGCTACAATTCTGTGTCTATTAACTTTTTTCCTAAACCTAATAAAAAACGAGATACAGCCGATCAAAGTTGGAGAGATTTTCTCAAAATTGCAAAAATTTGCCAAGACCTACGTTTTTAGCCAACTAACTACCAATTACCATCAGTTCTATGGTAGTTATGGTAATAGGTAACTCATCAATATCGACATTAAAGAAGAAGAAGGGGGGGGGTCAGTGCCACAAAGCTGACACCCCTCCCCCGTGTTCTTACATATCGATATTGATGAGTGATTACCATCGAACTGAATTTATCTTAAACAATTAAATTATCATAAACTGTATTCTATTTTAGTTAACAGCACGAAGAACTAACTCAACTGTGTAAGTAAATCCAGTGATTTTCGAGTGTGTATTTTTCTTTGAGCTGTTATTGAGTGTAGAGCGACAACTTATAATCTGATATGCAATTTGCTTCAATATCAAATCCAGAGACAGGGCGGTGTTTTATTTGTGAAAAACCCAAAAGGTGAGGATGTGTCTATGGTGAAGAAGAGAGGAGTTGCTACGCCTCTTGCTTCTGCTGTTAAACGCAAAGAGAAGGAACACCAACGTTTGCTGGAAAGAGTGGAAGAAATTGCTATTCACCTTGGTTGCCAATAAAAATACATCCACGATAAAAGGGCGTTTGCGTCGTGAAAGTCAAACTCCTACACCTCAGCCCAAGCCGACACGCTCAAGTAAGTCTGCGTTATTATTTGATTTCAACAACAAGTGTTTCTTTTGCCAAGAGTCGGTTACTGAAGAGTACAGACAAAGGCAGAATAAATTGCCAATCGAGAGGCGCAATGCTATGGTCAAAGTGACTCTACCTCAGATGGCAGGTACGATTCTATCGTACGCAAAGCAGCGTGGTGATGAGTGGGGGAATAAAGTAAGAGATTGTGTTGGCATTTTGGAGGGTATGAACACAGATTTGGTTGCGGTAAATGCAGAATACCACCGAAAGTGCATCGAAAATTTCTACAAACTAACTAATACTCTTGAGAAGAGAGGAAGAACCACGATCGACACTGACCAAGTAATGGAAATTATGTACAATTATCTCGAGGAAAACGGGGAGAAATGCCAATTTTCTCTTGGACAGCTTATGAATCTGATTCCTGAAGATTCCCGTCCTCACATAAAAACAGTGAAGAAGCGTCTGGAGGAGAAGTATGGAGATGACATTATGATTTCTCAGTTGTCCAACAGAGAGAGTGTTGTCGGTTTCAAGAATGTTGGCAGCAAAATCCTATCTGACAACTGGTACTCGAATGAAAAGATGTCTGACCTGCAAGAGGAACGCGCTCGAATTGTGAAAACGGCTGGGAAAATCATTTTAAAGGATATCCGCTCCAAAATATTCAACACTGATTCCTACCCTCCGATTTTCATGCTAGTGCCCACTATGTCGCCCCGGAGACTCTACTTTTGCTGTTGCACACGCTCATTCTGACAAACAAACGGGGTTCATTTGAGTCATGGAAGAAGAAGTGTCCTGCACTGGCACATGCCATCATCGTAGCCGTTCGACCAAAATCATTTTTGTCGTCTATATTGATTGTGGTTGCACCATACTGTTACAAAAAGTTTGGATCCAGGCTTCTGATAAACCTCCTTTCTACCTTGGGATTTTCAGCCAGCTATGACGAAGCTTTAAGGCTTCAAGGATCGTATGTTATGCAAGCGAAGAAAGCAGTAGTTGACGTCTCAGTCAACTCATTCAGCCAATTCATATTTGATAACGCGGACTTCAACGTCAATACACTGGATTACACACTAACACGTATTACCATAACACATTAACATCACACATTTACAAAAGGTTAAATATTAAAATCAGTTTTTTTTCAAACTTTTCAAACTAGCACTGAGCACTTTTGGTAGAATGCACGGTTTAGTTTTGGCAGATGTATATCTCTGGAGTTTCTAGTCGGATACCTATGTATATGGTTGTATAAAAGAAAACTACTCTCTCTTTCAAAATGGTAAAGAGTTCGGTAAATAAATAAACCTACTAATGTCAAAATATTTAGTTCACTGAAGACACTGTACACGATAACATTGGAATAACTACAAATCACAATAACAGGTACTTGGTCGATATTGATGAGTGATCACCATAATTACCATAGAACTGATGGCAATTCCAACTTGATTGCAGGCAAACCCAACTTGATTCCCTGGAATTTTTCCAAATATTTTAGAAACTAACAGAACAGAAAACTACACTTTGTTGTTTTATTATTTTACTTACACAGTTGAGTTAGTTTTTCGTGCTGTTAACTAAAATAGAATACAGTTTATGATAATTTAATTGTTTAATATAAACTCAGTTCGATGGTAATCACTCATCAATATCGACATGTAAGAACACGGGGGGGGGGGCTTTCAGCTATGTGGCACTGACCCCCTCCATGTGTTCTTGCATGTCGATATTGATGAGTTATTACCTTAATTACCATAGAACTGATGGTAGTTGGTAGTTAGTTGGCTAAAAACGAAGATTTTGGCAAATTTTTGCAATTTTGAGAAAATCTCTCCATCTTTGATCGGCTGTAACTCGGTTTTCATTAGGTTTAGGAAAAAAGTTAATAGATACAGAATTGTAGCAAATTTACTGCTCTACAATTTTGAATATAAATGTTTTGGTCAAAAACCGCTTAGTTTAGAAGATATGAGCAAAATATCTAAAAAAGCCCAAAAATTTTGAGGTTTTTCGGCCCCTCCCAAAGTTAGCACAGGGTCCTCGAGTAAGAAAACTTGACAGAGTCATACCAAAGCATCTCCGAACAACCTGTAAAAGTTTCATTAAGTTCGGATTTTTTTCCAGGTAAAATGTACATATCTACTGGACTAATATATTTATACAGGGTGTCCCATAAATAACACGCCAGAGTGACACAGGAGGTAGATTGGATTCCGGTCAATCAGATAACATCAACATGACCTTAGCAAAAGTTTTCTGGTTTTCGAGATATTGCCACTCTTTTGTTTTTCTCAAAAATCTATACTTTTTGGTCATTTTCTCGCCTGTTTTAATTATAAATAACTTCTAACTCATGGTTTTTTCTTCTTGTGCTATCATCAATATATGGTTGAGACAATCGACCTATCATTTCATTAAAAACTAGCTCGCTAACCTCAAAAAAAAAAAACAAGTTGTTTCAATATAATTTAAATCCGTACACCTTAAGTAAAGTTTGACTATTTACTGTGAAAAAATATTGTACCAGACAGAATCAGCAAATGATCTTAAAAACTGGCCTATTTAATGCTCTTTCGAAAACGGTATAACATTTTGTAGTTTTTTTCTTTCAAAAGTCTAAAAATTCCAATTTTTGTCATTGAAGTCGTGCCACTTGCGAAATACACTGCGCCGCAAATTTAACGCATACATTAAATATTTCCTAAGTTTTGACTGAATATTTTCCCAGGCGGTGATCCGATTTGAATAAATTCTTCCCCAAATAGTAGCTTCGTTTTTTGAGGAGTGTTTGAATAGCGACATGTTTTCTACGTCCAAGTTTGCATCCTTCTGCGGGCAATATCGGATAGCTCAGGCAGAAAAAAAATAAACGGTGTTATAATCGATGTCTACTGAGTAATTTGTTTTTTCAATCGTCTGTTTATCTTGAACCACTCGAAAGATATTTATGTTTTTATAACCGCTCACACTTTTCCAACGAAATTTTTTAAAACTGTTTTGTTAACTTGTGAAGGAGACTGTGCAAACGAAATTACATTAAAAGTAGACAAATTTGTTTATTTATTTTGAATTGATTGGGCCGATACACGATGTAAATTAATAAAGATATTAAAACAATGGTTTATAAAAACAATATACATATTTATTTATATACACAAAGTAAAATAACGCATGACCCTCGTTTCCGTGAAACTTTATCTTCTTCAGATGCTTGATGCTAACTAATAAATAGGTTTCTTGGTTATATCTAATACAAGAAACAAATAAATGACAAATTGTGTAGAAAGGGTAAATAAAAGGATGGTTACAAATTAGTAAAGTAGAAAAAAACCCATTCTAAACTAGTAGTCAGGTAGTTCGGTAATTTTGAAGAGATTCGAAAGGGGCTTGTAGTATGGAGAGACATACAAAACCAAATAATCACAGTTTCTACTTGTAAAGAAATTTTGTATACACAGCCTTCTTCGCAAATTAACAAAAAAGTTTAAAAAACTTTTGTTTGAAAAGTGTGAGCGGTTAAAAAACATAAATATTTTTCGAGTGGCTCGAGATTAAGACACGATTGAAAAAATAAATTACGCAGAAGACATGCGATTATAACACCGTCTATTTTTTTTTCTGCCTGAGCTACCCGATATTGCCCGCAGAAAGATGTAATCTTGGACGAAGAAAACATGTCGCTATTCAAACACCCTGTACAATATGTTTATTCATTTTTTTATCATCTTAGAACTTTTACATTTCCTCAAAAAACGGAGCTACTATTTGGTGAAAAATTTATTCAAATCGGATCACCGCCTGAGAAAATATTCAGTAAAAACCATATATTGATGATAGCACAAGAAGAGAAAACCATGAGTTAGAAGTTATTTATATTCAAAACAGGCGAGAAAATGACCAAAAAGTAGAGATTTTTGAGAAAAACAAAAGAGTGGCAATATCTCGAAAACCAGAAAACTTTTACTAAGGTCATGTTGATGTTATCTGATTGACCTGAAGCCAATCTACCTCCAGTGTCACTCTGGCGTGTTATTTACGGGACACCCTGTATATATTATTTCTAAAAGTTGTCTTAAATAGGTACTTAATAATAATTCATATACCATTTTAAACCTCAATTTTCCTGCTTTTGGCGAAAAATATTAAAAAAATAATTCTAAAAAAATCTATATCGATACGAGCGCCCTCTGTTGACTGGGTATTCAACTATATCTGCAGTATCAATACATAGGGTGCTGCCTGAATAATTTTTGTAACTAATATGAAGCTATGACATTTGTAATGTGTGTATATGTGTGTGTATATATATATATATATATATATATATATATATATATATATATATATATATATATATATATATATATATATATATATATATATGTATATATATGCTAGGGTGACTCATGCTAGGGTCGTTCCAGACATTTACGGAGTCGTTTTTTTAAGTTATTATTCGCTCTGAAAAATATCTCTTCGGCGTAGTGATGCGAAAGCGTTCATGATTCTAATTCTTAAATCTTCTATATTTTCGATTTCGGTTTGATATATTCTATTTTTTATTGTACCCCATTAAAAAAAAGTCAAGCGGAAAGATGAATGCTCCTATTATTTCTGTAGAAAACGTTAATCATATCTCTTTTCTGCTCTATGGGGAGACCCATTTTTCAGTACTAACAGATTTTTCATTAAATACCAACGATAATTTCCAAGAAACTGTCAAAATAATGACAAGTGAGGTGAACTAAATATATATATTTTCCAAAGCATACTATGAGAAATCAAATAGTTTAATCATAATTGTTGTATATAGCAACAGAATGCCCATGAATTTGCTGAAAAATGTAGGTAGTTCGGAAAGTGAGTATCAATGAAATATTTCCAAATTGGTGTCTGTAATATGAAGATTGCCAGTCGAACATTTTTTTGTTTGGGCAAAGATTATATGCACATACACGTACTAGGAAGAATTTCGCATTTTCGTACATTGATCATGGGGTGCGTGAACCGAAATGTGGATGAATTCTTGAAGAAGACTTTCTTCGTCGAATAATGTTGATTATCTT
This sequence comes from Cynegetis impunctata, assembly GCA_030704885.1. Lineage (NCBI taxonomy): Eukaryota > Metazoa > Arthropoda > Insecta > Coleoptera > Coccinellidae > Cynegetis > Cynegetis impunctata. The sequence continues at coordinate 599,447 of JARQZK010004373.1, forward strand.
CCAAATCCTAGGCATTCTATTCTATACCTTATTCCTGGTAATAGATCAATATTTCCAGAACACTCTGTAGTTCAGATGAAAATACTACGTCAATATAAAACATGACTCTTGGCATTCAAAAATATGCAATAAAAAATACAGGTCCGTTTTTGAAAATTGAATGTTGAGGGTGGCCCAATTTATACGACACCCTGTATATAATTTTTATTCAGATATTTAGATAGCCTACAAAAAGTGGCAATGGCAAAGTGACAATTGTTTTGAAAACAATTCATTAAATAAAAAGATATAGGCAAAAAAAGGATTTCGAAATTTTCGATATAAAATAAGATATATATATATATATATATATATATATATAAATATATATATATATATATATATATATATACAGGTTGTCCGGTAAATAACACGCCAGAGTGACACTGAGGTAGATTGGCTTCAGGTCAATCAGATAACATCAACATGACCTTAGTAAAAGTTTTCTGGTTTTCGAGATATTGCCACTCTTATGTTTTTTCAAAAATCTATACTTTTTGGTCATTTTCTCGCCTGTTTTGATTATAAATAACTTCTAACTTATGGTTCCATTTTCTTGTGCTATCATCAATAATTGGTTGAGACAATCGACCCATCATTTCAGTAAAAACTAGCTCGCTAACGTCAAAAAAAAATTAAGTTGTTTCAATTTTATTTAGATCCGAAAACCTTAACTAAAGTTCACTATTTACTGTGAAAAAATATTGTACCGGACTGAATCAACAAATGATCTTAAAAACTAGCATATTTAATGCTCTTTCGAAAATGGTATAACATTTGTGGTTTTTTATTTCAAAAGTCTAAAAATTCCAATTTTTGTTACTGAAGTCGTGCTACTTGCGAAATAATTCAAATAAAAAATAATACTTAATAAAAGGTGCAAGCGTCATCTGTCGGCAAATTACAACGTGGTAGTTGTTGTAAAAAATATCTGAAACCGCTATTCACTCTTTTTTATTCATTATTGTAGGTAGCCGTCCAAATAGTGAACAGAACATAAGGTCGTATTAAGTATTTCAATAGACTGATACATCGTTCAAAACAAATGAGGAATTTTGATCTGAAATTTACATCATTATTTTCACAATAGATTTTCGAAATGTCTACCACCAACTCTTAAACACAACCTTCATCTTCTCAAAAATGGTCCTTTCAAACGCCTTAAACTCAAATCAGATATTTCACGTGCTGCTTGATTGAATCGTTGACGCAATTCATTTGCCGATCGAATCGGTTTTCCATAGACCTTATGTTTTAAACATCCCCAATAAAAAATTGAGAGGATTGAGGTCTGGGGAGCGCGGGGGCCACACAATTGGTCCTAGCCGGCCATTCCATCTTCTTGGGAATGTTTGATCAAGAAGCACTCATCATTTTGCAACCACATCCTTCTTCATAATCAGCACGTGAAATGAATGATTTGAGTTCAAGGCGTTTAAAAGGACAATTTTTGAGAAGATATAGGTTGTGTTTAAAAGTCGGTGGTAGACATTCCGAAAATCTATTGTGAAAATAATGATTCAAATGTCAGATCAAAATTCTTTATTTCCTTTAACGATGTAAAAATCTATGGAAATAATTGATACGACATTATGTTTTGTTCATTATTTGGAAGACTACCTATAACAATGAATAAAAAACAGTAATGAATAGCGATTTCAGATATTTTCTACAACTATCACATTGTAATTTGCTGACAAAAGACGCCTACGCCATTTATCAAGTATTATTTTTTATTTGTAGTATTTCGCATGTAGCACGACTTTAATGACAAAAATTGGAATTTTTAGACTTTTGAAAAAATACCAAAAATGTTTTAGCATTAAATAGGCTAGTTTTAAAGATCATTTGCTGATTCAGTCCGGTACGATATTTTTTCATAGTAAATAGTCAAACTTTAGTTAAGGTTTTCGGATTTAAATTAAATTAAAACAACTTAATTTTTTTTTAAGGTTAGCGAGCTAGTTTTAATGAAATGATAGGTCGATTGTCTCAACCAACTATTGATGATAGCACAAGAAAATAAAACCATAAGTTAGAAGTTATTTAAATTCAAAACAGGCGAGAAAATGACCAACAAAAATAGATTTTAAAAAAAACATAAGAATAGTAATATCTCAAAATCAAGAAAACTTTTACTAAGGTCATGTTGATGTAATCTTATTGATCTGAAGCCAATCTACCTCCAGTGTCACTCTGGCGTGTTATTTATGGGACACCCAATATATATATATATATATATATATATATATATATATATATATATATATATATATATTATATATATATATATATATATATCTATATTTATCTATATATTATATATATATTATATATATATATATATATATATATATATATATATATATATATATATATACACTCACCGGCAAGAAAACCGGAGCAGTTGCATATTTTCAAATAAACTCAAAACAAATTTTAATGCTTTGTGATGTTTTGTTATTATGATATCTTACATACAAACAAAACAACATGTTTTACGTATTTTCTAACAACAATTGAACTAATTAATTGAAGAAAAAACGTGTTTTTGAGTAAAAATCATAAATTCCATAGATCTTACTACTGCAAAGTGCATAATAGTTTGCCATCAACCCATTTCATCAATGCTGTTGTTTCCATTGTTATCTGACAGATCGAAAAATGTTTGAAAATTGTTCTGCGTTTATTTAGTTATTGTGGTGCGTTTGTTAATCTAAAAAAATATGGATGTTAATCCCGACACATCTGCAGCTATTGTTGCGTTGCTTCAAGACGGAAGAAGTGAACGATATGTTGCTCGAGCGTATCATGTCTCCAATAGCACTGTTCATCGTATTTTTACACGTTTTTTGGAAACTGAAGGTTACACCAGACGACCTGGAACTGGTCCCCAACGCAGAACTAACGCTCGTGATAATCGTTTTATTATCTGAAAAGTCTGCGAAATGGTCATGCTACAGCTGTTGAAATCAGAAATCGACTTCAGCACGTCCGGCAAACCTACGTAAGCGA
>JARQZK010004373.1:607500-625000 GCA_030704885.1 Cynegetis impunctata
CATATGCATTGGCAATAGATTTGAAAGTCTTGTGGATGGTGTAGTGGCATTCTTATAATCTGATGGATTTGTTTGTCTTTTTCAAGCGATACGTTTTATCCACTACACTATGGACTCTGAATCGAAAAGGAACCATGTTGAACTTTTTATTTCATTGAGCTGCAGTCAGTAAGTTTGAGCTGTGGTTCATTTAGAACTTTTTTCAGTTTTTTTGAGTGAGTTATACTTGAAATAATTCAATAACTAAATAAAATAAAAGATATTACAATATTTTGTAACTAGGCACATTCTAGTCTCAGGTTTCAAGTTTCATTTATTTTAATGTTTGCAGAACATATATCATATATAGATTAACATCATTAGAGTAGTTACTGTATACACCTAGCAACAAAATACACTCAATTTTCTGAAAAGTTTCAGAATAATTAGTTGGAATTAAAGAAACCACTATTATGATTTTGTTGAATTCAATTATAGTAGATATAGTCCACGATCCCAGGAACAAGTCTTACCATTTATTACTATCAAGCTAATTTTCCGTAAGTAGCTTCATTTTGATGAGACGCCCAACTTTGTCTTTTACATCGATTCTCCATTGTGGTAGCTAACAGGGGTAGCATAGATGGAATAGGTCGATTTTACGATTCTCAAAAATTTTCTAATAACTGTGGGTTTTTTATTAAATGTCAAGGAAATGATTTACATTATTGGAAAAAATATTTGTCCTACCAAATATATGGTATGACATATTAGAAGGAGAGTCCTCTCCTTCTTGTATCAATAACGAGGTCATCAAAAATGATTACTAACTAGCTGATTCTTCAACTGTAGCTTAGTTAATATTTATATAATTTAACAGCCACATTGTCTTACACATTGCGTGGTACGTTATCCCGGTCCTACGATCAAAAGGTGTAGTACAGATCCCTGTACTAAAAATAACTACTTACAAGCTGAATCTTCGTGAATAGCTTCGTTTCGACGAGCAATCCAACAATTTCCTATACGAAAATTTTCGATTGAGGTAGCTGACAGAGATAGCATGAATAAAATAGGACGATTTGATGATTCGATAGTTTCTATTATGAGACTCTTTCTATATATTGTTCACTACGATGATTTCCAGAAAATTGATAGAGTGTGGAATTTTAAGAAATTGTGAACAGAACATTTCCTGATGACGTAAAAGTATTCTGGAAAAAAGTCAGTTTCTTAAGCGTGGCGATGACACAAATGGTTCCTCTGTTGACTACTTTTATATTTCATATCTAAATAAAAACAAAAAAGCGAAATAGGCTTTCTATTCTATTACTTGTCTATTATATTCAAAAAAACTCTTCAACTACGCTAATCTTTATGACTTTGAAGTTGTTTCGTTTGAGCAATAAACTTCATTTGATTGAATATTGTTTTTTTCATCTACCGATTTTAAGTTCAAATATACCGATTTCTGTGGTCGACTGTACCGATTCCGCTCACTGACGTTCGACACCACTGATTGGCGTTAGTGTAGATTTTTCAGTAATCCACATGTTTGTCTTCGAGAAAAAATTCCGAGAAATATTTTTGTACTGCAAAATAATAATCAGATCAATCTGATGAAGATTAATTGAGATTTTTTATGTAAAAAAAAACACAAATTTTTATACCTAGTTTAGTTGAAAATTAAGTTATGCAAATTTTGAATTGATGTGGCCGTTACTTGACTAAAAACCATAACAATATTATTGGAAAACATAAGTTTCATTTTAGCAGTTATTATATTTGACTCTATGACGCGGCGTTTCAACACACGGATAGAATGAAATACTGTATTTCAGTCTATCCGAAGAAGCCACCGTGTGTTGAAACGCCGCGTCATAGAGTCAAATATAATAACTGTTAAAATCAAACATGTGTTTTTCTAAGGTCTTATGTTATTTTACAAATAGAAACATAGAAATGACAATTCTTGTCAGACGAGTGATACATACTTGTTGTTTTGTAGAACATTGTTTCATTTAAACAGAGAACAAGTAACCTATGTCATATTTTAGTCCTACAGTAATAAGAAAAATGTTCTTGTGGTATTGACAATTGCTGAGCGTATGACCGGAATAACGTACCAAGCAATTTGTAGGACAACGTGACTGTTAAATTATATAAATATTAACTAAGCAACAGTGAAAAAGTTAGTTTGATCAAACCTAGGGTTGCCATCCGTCCGGGAACCAGTTGTGGCCGAATTTTTTAAAACCCCTATATTCTGAACTGCTCAAAATTGCACAGTATTATGTTTGTATATCAGCTCACAATGCGAATGTGGAGTGAGTTTTTTCGCTAGTGTCGCAGCAATGGACGAAGGAGAGAAACTTGCTAAATACACAGACGCTTTCTTCTCTGATCAAAATAAAGTCTAATTTTAAAGACTTGAGTTGCGCCGACTTTTACAAATTCATGATGGAAAAGAAAGACATTTTGGCAAAAATTGGCAAGTCTGAAAAATTCCAAGTTAAGTTAAATTAGTAAAAAGAACTTGATCTCGTTAAAATTAAAACTTGTTACTTACTTTTAATTTATAGTTAATAAATAATTTAGGCTTTTGGGTACCTAACCTATCTAACTGAACTAGATGACCTATCCTATAATTTGTTATTACAATGCAGAATGTAGTCTATTTGATTTTTAATCTACCAAAAATGATCGTCATAAGTTGTTATTCGTTTGATGATACCAAAAAAAAGAGAAAACTGTAAACTGTATTATATTAGTACCTACCTATTTTATTTGTTTATTGTTGTTTTGTTTATATCGCAAACAAGCGGTTTAAAGTTCAAATGATTGAAAAAATTAAAATATAAAAGATGTTATATTTTATTCAAGGAAAATATTTTTTACGGGGTGTCCGAGAAAAAACCAAATTCCACCCAAATGTCCGGGGTTTTTAAAATTTTTGTCCGGCGTCGGCAATTTAGGTGATGGCAACCCTAATCAAACCAGACATTTTGTAGAACAAAAATTTTTTTCAATAATTAAATTTCTTGAGATTTAGTAAAAGACTCACAGTTATCAATAAAATTTTGAGAATCGTCAAATCAACATATTCCATCTATGCTACTCCTGTTAGCTACCACAATGTAAGAGACAAAGTTGGGCGTCCCATCAAAATTAAGCTACTTTCGGAAAATCAGCTTGATAGTAATAAATGGTAAAAATTGTTCCTGGGATCCTGGACTAATAACTGAGTATTATAAAATGAAGAAATAACTTTGGATATTTAACAGTGACAACATATTTATGTTAAAGTTTATTTGTGAACAAGAAATAATAAATTGAAAATTGGATTTTTGTTTATTCTTTGTCTATTTACTATAAGAAGGTACTGCCAAACTAATTTCAATACATAATCAAAGTGAAGTCTTTCATTGACATTATATTTCACTTTTTTATGTTTGTATTACAATATTCTGTTAACTTTAAAAAATAAATCATAATCATCAAATACAAGTGATAGCAGTTTCAATGACTCATTTTGGGATAATTTTTTCCATAGAGCATTATGTAAAAAAGTCTATATCAATAAACTAACAGAAATAAAACATCAATGCAGGAAGTTCACTATGTTGAAATGGATTGGTCAAGTCTAGAAATGATATATACTTTTCAAATTTCTTCATTATACATGCAAATATTGTATATACTTATTAATAAATATTGACAAAAAACTTTGTTTTGATTACTTCAGACTGATGGATACCAGGAAACAAACAAAACTTGTTATTCTTCAATACTATTCTGAAAAGTATAAACTGCAATTTAATCTAGTCAACAGCCTTCTGGCTTCCAATAACAATAAGTCATGCAAATTTTCAAGATTTCAATGTTTTCAAAATTGAAAAATTCAAGCGAAGTTTAATACTATCAGATTTACTTCTTTGCACTTTGAAAAATCTGAATAATTCATCTTATCATTTTGAAAACGAAATATTGGACACTACAAAAATGTATATATTTTTCATCTTATCAGGGTTCTCTTCCAATTAGTCATATATGCAAATGTTTACTTACTTGTTCATGAGGATTCAATTGCTGTTCTTCAAAACAAAAGCATTGAATTTTGTTAAAATACTGTCCAGCTTCAAAGGGAACCACATTATATGTACTTATCCCCACTACAGGTTTATCTGTTGGATTTTTAGCTGTATAAAATGCTAATGCAGTTTCACCGGGTACAACCTGTAAAGGATAAGTTCCTTTGAACATGGATATTAGAATAATCTTTTATTTTAAATAGTACATTACGAGTTTACATTGGTCAAATTTTAAGTTCCTTCTACGTACACCATTCATAAGAATACAAGTACTTAACACATTTAATGAGAAGCATTATTAACTGAAGCAACAAAAGACAGATTTGGTAAAATAAACCACTTTAACTAGCATAATATTATATCTTGTGTTAACAAGATTTGAGTAAATAAAACAAATATGGTTTTTTACTGGCCACAGCTCATACAGTCAGAAATTCCATGGCTGTTCTTAGAGCTATCTTTCACGAGACCATCATTTTACGTTATGGTAATGTTCCGTTGACTGATAAATAATTTATCCAAATTTTCATGAACCAACAACCATGATATCAACCTGATATAATCACTTTAGATAAAGAGCATTGTGTCATCAGCAACAGGGATATTTCACAATTCCAAACATACTTAATAATATCATTGATATATATATAATTAATCAGAGAGCCCCTACAACCGTCCTTTGCGGAATGCCGTGCTTATTTGCTCTAGCTGATGAGACACATAACTGTTAAATTGAATTTTTTAAATTCAAGCAAGCCTTTTCATAACACATCCTGTTAGTCCCACTTTACGTAATTTTTCCAATAGAAGCAACCTGACAATAGTCTCGAATGCCCTCTGAAAGTCAGGAAACATAACTGATATAATTTTATCTCTATCAACTTCATTCATCCACTTGTCACAAGCTCTCAGTATAGAACTGACACTCGAATGATTTGTGTGAAAATTTGATTTCATCTTACACAGTACATTACTCATATCATTATTTTGAAAAAATGTTGTTTTACCACAATCTCAAACACTCTTTCAAAGAATTGTGTTTATTCTACGGAATTCTTCGCACTTTCTGGATTGGTATTACCAGAGCTGTTTTCCATTACTGCTGGATCCCACCATACATAAGAGAAGTGTTTACAAAATTTAATAGTCAATTTCAATTTGCTCGAAAAACATACATTCTCACACAGAAATCTAAACAGGAACTTATGTTTTCTAAATATCTAGTACGAATTATTCTTTGGTATTCATGTATGCTGTCAAGGAAGAACGAAATATAAACTAAATATATAATTTTTCATTTTAGAAGGTAACAAATTTATCAAATTTTTTTATAAATTCTCTAGTATTCTTTCCAGATTATATACGATTTGGTCAAAATCGCTTACTTACGATATTAAATATCTCCAACCTTCAATAATTAAATAATTTCCTTGTTGATTCATTATGAAATATTGTGTATTTTTGGTGGTATTATAGTAATGAGGCACATTTGATTAATTAAATTTTTTTTTGGTGCATTGGTTCTATCTTGTTTACAAATTTTTTAAATAATTTCTACAGATGAAGAAATATCAGTTGAAATGGCAAAAATAAGTTTACAAATTTTTTAAATAATTTCTACAGATAAAGAAATATCACTTGAAATGGCAAAAATAAGTGAAAACTTACTGCCCTATGTGAATTATGAAAAGGAGTTTTGTCTATCTTGCAGTTGGAGTCATCAAAAAAATGTTTACACAGTAAGTTGGTATTATTCTCAGAGAGAGAAAGAGAAAAATCAACATTATTGAATATTATAAATCAAATGGTTATCGACCCCAGTCTTCCAGCAGGTTACATGAATTTCTATTTTAAGTGTGTTATTCCAAGGATATTAAGTACTCAAAAAATGGTAATGCTGGTAATTTTGCTTGTGTTATAGTTTCTTCATAGTAATGGTGTATAAGTGGTTCCACAATATTTCTATTGTTCTGATTTGAGATGAAGTTAATTAATTTGATTCAATATTGGCTTTATATCGGCAGTATTATATAAAAGATGGTTTGAAGGATTGTAAAGTGGGTTGTTGGGGTTTCTAAATTTGGTGATATTTATTAGGTAAGATCTTTCTGCTACTTCCATGTTTCCATTTAGTGCTGTTTTTGCGGTGTTTAAGAATGTTGTAGATCCATATTCCAATAGAGGCCTACATATCATCTTATAAATTGTGCTTCCTGTCTTGATACTGATTCGTAGGTTTTTGTGAGAGATCTCAAGTGTTCTGCTCTAGCGATAACTGCTTTCTTGTGTGTTTGTATGTGAGCTTTGAAATTAAGTTTGTTATATATATATATATATATATATATATATATATATATATATATATATATATATATATATATATACATAAAAAATCTATTCTGTATAGCAAGAATTGTACAGGTCTATCCAAACATAGTATAGAAAACAATCATTTCATAGATTTAGAATCTATAGAATTTTACATACAGGTACAAAGACTATAAGACTAGACCTTCTGGAAATTCTTGAAAACTCTGAAGCAAAAGGTCGTAAATTCCAAATTGTTAGTGATCAATTGATTTTCTGTTTATCTCCTGTGATAAAAATACCACACGTTCTGAAAATTATAATCAGTCATAGAAATACTTTTGATAATAGGCTGAAAATTTGAAACATTTTTAACTAAATTTTAGTAAATTACAATATATTGCGAAACTTTTGCCAAGTGTTTTCTTCAAGATTCTTCATAGATAGATATTTGTTTATGTTTGAAAATAGAAGTTGCTAGTAGATATACAGGAACAGTATATTTTCTGTACTCATAATGAAGTATACTAGCTCAGACAACCTTTCCATTTTTCCTATACCAATAGTTATTTCTCTAGTGGATAGGCAGCTGTGGCCCATATTACTTGACGAAGTATTATCAGCAACGTACAACCTCAAATACATTCAATATGAACTTAACAAAACCTTTTAGGGTAACACTCAAGCTCTTTCACGAATGGAAAATACAAAAAGGACGCCAGTAGTAAATCCTTACTACTTGAACTTGAAAAATCGCAGATGTAATATAGAAACTTGCAATCCCTAGGCACATAAGAGGTCATCTCTACTTGATCAATATATGTGATATATTCAAATTTATATCAAATCATGAAAAACATACTAGTCGACCATGGTCAATTTCATACATTACATAAAGTGAACAAGGAAAATTTTTTAATAATTTAAAAAATTATCAAACAACTTCCCAAGGAAGCTGGTTATACGTATTCAGCAACGCAAAATCTGCATTCACAATCGAACGGTGAATTATAGAAATTCTCAAGTCAGGGGTGACTTGACAATTTCTATAATTCACCGTTCGATTGTGAATGCAGATTTTGCGTTGCTGAATACGTATAACCAGCTTCCTTGGAAAGTTGTTTGATAATTTTTTAAATTATTAAAGAATTTTCCTTGTTCACTTTATGTAATGTATCAAATTTATATCTCATAAATATTCATAATAAATATCAAGTAACACTGTCCTATGTTGAAGGTACCATATTTTTGTAGACTGAATCAATACCTAATGTTAACAACAATAATTAATCCTTGAACCTAATTTTTGTAATTGTTTAATCCATTCAATATATTTGTGAAGAGTGTTTAATGAACTGTTGTTACTCTATATAACTTCCAAACTAACAGTCTGGTTTGGTTTTAAAAATAAAACTTTGTTTCACCTAAGAATGAATTCCCAAATTTTTTTAAATAAGTAATCAAGATTCATTCGGAAAATTATTTCAAATCTATAAATACAGCCTTTTTTATTAATTAGACTTCCTATTACAAACGAATTAAAATATATAAAATTTTTGGGAGGAACAATTTTCTTGAAAAGTATTATAAGAATTATTGAGAAGCCAGATAGATTAACATTATTATATAAAACCAAAATAAGATATCAGATGAGATAATTGTGGTACACAAGCTATGCCACTGATGCCAGTGGAAACTGAGACGAGACAAAATTTGTATTCAGCCATTTCTGGTAGGGTTGAATAATAAGTCATAATTACAAAATTCTGGCAACCTCTGGCCCTTCTGGCCTATATATAGCTCTTATTCAGAGAGCCACATGTTGAGTTTGTAAAATGTATGGAATTTTTTGTCTGGACTTTTATATGACAATTCCTTATACAGATCAAAAATTTCAAAATATGTAGCTTCATTATATTCCAAAATTTTCGTTGCTAAATCAAATAGTTAGATTTCTATTAAATATCTTGATGGACTTGCAACATGGCAATTTGCTGGTTTCTGATTATTTGAGAAAATTCATTTTATTTATGAAAAATTATGTTTTTTTATAAATTTCTCCTTTGGAATGAGGTGAATCTTCAACCAAATAATGATTTCACATTTCAAATTAGACACTCCTATACAATGCTTATTCCAAATAAAAGTTACTATGTGACTGCTGATAAAATTTTATAGTAAATTCTGAATAGAAGCTATAATATTTTTGATATTCAATATATTTTTTTCTTAACTCGAGGGACCTACAGTTTAACGCCGGTTCCGAAAGGCCAATGGGCTTGTAAACAATGTACATTGCCCAATAATTAATCTCATAATTAGAACCACTAAATTATGCTTATTCCAAATAAAAGTTACTATGTGACTGCTGATTAAATTTTATAGTAAATTCTGAATAGAAGCTATAATATTTTTGATATTCAATATATTATTTACATACAGAAAACTATTACATGTTGATCAATGCGTCAGTCAGACTTTTCCTGTTAATGAATATACATAATAATTATGCAGTCACAGATAATGTACATTTGACAAATAGAATAATGATTTTCCACTTTCATTTGTGGTTTATTCATCTATTAATTGTTGATTGTTTTCCACACAAAATTTTGATGAATTTTTGGGTGAATAGCAATCTCGTAAAACTTCACACTTGTAATAGCCTCAATCTGTCATTTTATGTAACTATAAGAGAGAAAATTTTAACCATTACTAGAGCTCTCAATTCTCTTACTATGAAGCACTCTCAGATAACAAATGATTTTTGCTTAATAAAAATAGATATGACATATGTAAAACATATGTAAAAACATGACCACTAGAGACAAAATCTTGCCCTTGTGTTGTGCGTGATCTATCAAAATATTTTTGACCTTCAAAAGCGCCAATATTGTGGTACTATTCACCTGAAATGATTCAATATTCAAGAAATACATAGGCTATAGAGAATAAAACAAGATGATACAGTAACAGTCAATATGGTAAAATCATCCAACCTCCTAAAAGTACTCACAGTAATTTCTTTTTGCTGTGGCTTAAAATTCCACTTCATACTGGTTGAAGTATCTGCATTGAATTTAATTTTAATAGGTCTACTTCTAATTGGAATCATGTTTTCTACTTTACTTGCATCGTGTCCTTCAGAAATTGTACCACCGTAGCTATAAGCTTGACAAAACATTCTATACAGAGGAACAGCTGCATAGCTCATACCAACTGTTATAATTCCAGCAGCTGTAACATAGTATAATGTTGAGCGAATCCTTTTTTTTTGTGCATCTACTGTATTTGTTTCTTTGAATAATTTTGAACTTGTGTGTATAGTATTTCTGGATCTATTGAAATGAAATTTTACAATATTTATGATTCTGTTAATATGCCTATGATTGAAATTGTACATATTTTATATTTAACAATACGAAAATTAAAACATAGGTTAACGTTAAAGGCTAAATGCCAATTGTAAACAAACAAACCCCTATACAGATTGCAGAGAAACGTATTCGCTTAATTTTTTCTTCTTTTTTTGAAATGGTTAAACGTTCTTTGTCATCAGCATCAGCAAAAAAAGCATGATATCAGGTCGTATTTACCAACTTTAAATTTTTAAAATGCAATTTCTTAACCCACTACATAATTTTGAAGGGTTAATGAAAAGATAGGAAACCACAAAACAGGAAATTCCCTGACAGCAACTCCATCCACTTACCAAATTCCATTTTTCTAACTCAATCTGCAGAAGCTGTGGAGGTTCGGAAAACCAGGAAGAAACATGAAATATTTGCATAATAATGGCGGCAGTTAGAGAAAAAAGTTTGTACCGCAACAAGACACTTCCATACCATCAGATCCACCAACAAAATTTCAACCCACTAACTCAATTTAGAAAGGGTTTGGATGTTGAAAAATTTTTTGAAAACAAGCTCCAAATACCCTCTTGGATGTTGAATTTCAGATAAGTTAATTATCATATCTTTTGGTGTCAGTAAGGAAATTTTCCTTTCATGCTTGCATCAGTACCTAGAATAGATAGTCCCGAAGTTTGCGGATAAGTCAAAATAGGGCTTGAGCAGAGCACAGCTTCAATTGAAGGTCGCTTTATTTTTGGTGAGTTTGTGTAAAGCTGGATTTATAGTTTGACGGACTGTGAACGTAGACGCACTGAATACGTAACAAACGGACTGTAATAGTTATTTACGATACAAGTGAGTTAACAGCATCATTAAGATACGCGTGTGAAAGTTGCACAACGAGTGCGTAGCACGAGTTGTGTAACCACACAAGTGTCTTAATGGGGTTAACTCGCGTGTATTGTACAATATTTTATCTACTCCTAACCGGGATACTTATTTTTATACGATTCATTTTTATTATAATTAATTTTACCTTAATACCTTTGTTCAAATAAGTACCTGAAACACCATGCATGGCAATGTCAATTTGATATTAAATAATATTGATGTCACTTTAAAGTCAAGTTTCAAAAATTGTAATCTAAAATGAGCGATTCGGAAAGTATTCCTTCTGATATTGAAGAAGAGGCATCGAGAGCCATTTCTGGATTGCTACCAGAAAAATCCAGGCAGAAGTATAAATGTTTTACAAAATTTTTATTTTATTTTGGTAGTCATCTAAAGAAAGAGTGCGGTAATAAAAATGCGTGAGTTAAGAAGCTCTCAACTCACTCAAAATGCGTGCGGTAAGAGCTTCTTAACTCAATGGAGTAGATAAAAAAATTTACAATTTATAATTCGACGGAACGGAATTTTTGCGCATGGGTAGAGGTTAAGGTGATGAGTGACATTATAAAATAATAATAATAATAAACTTTATTGCATTGTTATACAATGATGCCATTGAATAATCGAACACAATCATAAATCGGACCAATTAATCAACAATACATACACATATACATGAATCTACAGTCTCTTCAAATCGAGTCTTCCAAGAATTCCCTGACACTATAATAGGCCTTACTTAACAACATTTTTTTGAGTTCAGAAACATATTGCTTATAATTTAAGCTTCTTAAATTAGTTGGTAATTTATTGAATAATGTCACAGATGAGGGAATCGAGGACCTTTCATACATTGTCGTAACATGTTTGATGAGAAGCATCTGAGAACCATGCCTCGTATCATAACTGTGATTATACGGTACTTCACTAAATCTAGCTATATTTTTTAAAAGACATTCAAAAATATAAATACAAGGTACGGTCATCAAACCATTTTTCACAAATAAAGGTCCGCATGATTCCCGGAAGCCAGATCCATCACGCTGGAACCCGGTTTGGAAATAAATTGATTTTATTTTTTTATTTTCACCTACAAACGATGCTGATGAATGTAGTTTAATTTATTTTTTTGTAGTATCAAAAATAACGGGGAAAAACAATAAATTCTGCTTAAAATACTAAATTTAAAAAATAATTCAACAAAAAGTTTTGGAAGAAATGCTAAATTGTTTGTAGTTCAATGTAGTAGCAAGATAATCATTCACTTCCGAATCATTACGTTTGTAGCTACGAAATTCTGGAGCTAACAAAATTTAAATGAGTAAAGATTAAACACTTATTAACTACAATCGATCTAATCGATTGTAGTTCAATTTGTTTATCTCAAACATATCTCTTTCCAAGTTCTACTACAAAAACAATCGATACACCGATGAGGTTTTTTAGAGAAAATGAGGACTCAATTATTGTTTGCTTAAAATTGTTTGTAGAGATGTTTTCTTGAAACTTTTGAAAGTTTTTTTATTTTGTAAATAAATAGGTGTTCTATCATACAGCCTTTTCATTAGGTATACATAGTTCCTTCAACCAATTAATTTATTCGTCCTCTACTTTATTTTATTATTGATTTTCATGTTCAATGATAAAAACTCAGTGTAAATTTCAACTTGATGTAGGTAGGTTATGTACTGTTGAACAGAGATAATATTGTCCTCAATCGAAACACAATGAACCACTAGAAAATACGAAGTCCAAGAAAACACAAATTACGAAGCTAAACGTTCAAAAACTCAAAATGAAATGAGCGTAAATACCATTACCAATCAATGTAAACAAACAGCTAATCGCCCATGCTCTAGTACCAATATTAGCCGTTCCGGCGCTACGATCTTAATTTCGGACGCCAATAGCTAGGTAAAAACTTAAATATTCAATTATATAACCAGGAAAACAGAGATTCTATAAAAGAAACCAGACTCTCAGAAGTCCATCGTACTTTTAGGAGAGCAGTTATACGTCAGGAAAATTCAAAAAATATAATAACTCATACGTTCAAACCATTCAAGCAGAGTATTCATGTTAATTCTTCTTTTATTTCATGTTGTTTCTTTCAATTTTGTTAGTAAGTACTTAGTTTTGTCCATTATACTCAAAACCTCTTCAGTTAGTAATGAAACTAGACATTTCAGAGATATTTTCTTGAAAGTTTGTTAACTTTTTAAATAAATAGGTGTTCTATCATACAGCCTTTTCATGATGTATACACAGCTCCTCTGTCCAATTAATTTATTCGGCCTCTCCTTTATTTTATTATTGATTTTCATGTTCAATGATAAAAACTCAGGGTAAATTTCAACAGGTAGGTTATCTACTGTTGTGAACACTGAACAGAGATTAACCACTGGAAAATACGAAGACGAGAGGGCTGTTTGACAGTGTTTGACCATTGATCCAACACCTCCTACACTAGGAGGTGTTGATTGAACCTTAAAACTTCTAGAAAACATAGAGTTGCATTTATTTTTAAATACATATATCTTTCCCCCTCTAACAACTGTGACTACTGTGAGAATGTGAGGTTATTTCCATTGTTATTGTTTTTATTGTTGATGAAAATGTGAATCGCTACATGAAATTTCCAATGAAATTTATTTCAGTTTCAGTTCACGAGCAAAGAAATCAATACGTAAAATAATATAAGGAATTATAAATAGATACGGTTTTCTAACATTGCTCTTAGCGAAGTTCTTAGAATGACAGAAATTAAGTTTCTGTTAATTCACTCATTGTGATAATGAAATGAAGATTAAAACTCTTTGTTTATGACTCATGAGTATACACCCAAATTGATATTAGTTATATTCAAATTTATAATTCTTAATCTCTAAAGATGACTAGAATTCATAATTTTTTTCTCTTTCGTGCAAGAAGAAAACCAGCTGTGTGTAGAATAGATACAGTCTCCTTCGATTCCTTTCATAATGAAACTACTGCTGAAAAACCAAGAGTTTCTAAAGACTCATCTTTGTCTGATGAATTTTCTCCTAATACTTTGAATAAGGTAGGTTTTGCATCCTTTTTCACCTGATGAATGTTAGAGATATTTATAGTAGATTCAATAAATATACATTTAAAGTAATGATTAAATATTTATGAGTTGTGAAATAGATTCTAATTTCTTTTGAAGAAAAACTAAATATGCTTTTGGAACTCGCAGATGATTTGAAATAAGGTTGAGATAATATTTTTGAGAAATAAAACTCTGAGTTTAACGATTTTCACATATAAAAAAACAACAGTTGCACAACTCGTTTCACTGATACTACAGGTTCTTCAGGTGCGAATTTCAAACTAAAACTGAAATATCTAATGCAAGGTTTGCAAAATACAATTACAAATTTGGGAAATCCATTCTAGGATTCTAAGAACAAACTACCTTCATTCATTGAAAAGGTTAAGAAGGGGGGAGCTGTTCACATCCAATTGGTTGTTTAACTTCTGGGAATTTTTATGCATATTAATTTCTAAAGTTTCCATGAGATTTAATTTTGAACCTTTTGTTCCTATGAGCTATGAGCAAAAATTTCGTTCATTGATTCATATATGTAGATGATATTTTAGTTTGTTTCAAGGGCTCGGATAGACAATTAAAATTAATAGAAAATTTCATCAAGTCACTACACCCAAATATTAACAATTCGTAATCATAACAACAAACATGATTATTCAATATATCATAAACCTTCATATTCCGATATCACAATACACAATAAGTCTAATCATCCATTTCAAGACAAATTAGCAGCTTATAATAGTATGATACATCGCCTCTTCAATATACCACTTTCTCAAGAAATTTTCAAGCAGATAGCAGTCAATAATGGGTATGATCTAAACATAATAGACAAAATAATAAGGAAGTAAAATCATAAAATGCCAATTTCACAAGTATTTCCATTGATCAAACCAGAAGGAATTAAATATAATAGTTTAACTTATTTCAGCAAAGCTTCCAACAAATTACAAACCTTTTTCTCTAATCTAGATTTCAATTTAATATTCAGAACAAGAAATAGTCTAGAAAAATACACAAAAAACAACAAGTCAAAAATAGATAAGCTCAGTAAATCAGGAGTTTACAAACTTAAATGCGGAAATTGCGATAAAATATATGTAGGTCGGACACATAGAAATTTCAAAAAAAGAATTACTGAACACAGGCGAAGTTACATAAATCATAACGAAGATTCAATATATGCTAAACATTTAATAAAAGGGAAACATGACTTCAATTAGGATTTCGAAATTCTACATCTCGGAACAAAATGTTCAAAATTAAATCTTTTTGAAACTTTAGAAATTAATATGCATAAAAATTCCCAGAAGTTACTTAACAACCAATTGGATGTGAACAGCTCCCCCCTTCTTAACCTCTTCAATGAATGAAGATAGTTTGTTCTTAGAATCCCAGAATGGATTTCCCAAATTTGTAATTGTACTTTGCAAACCTTGCATTAGATATTTTAGTTTTAGTTTAAAATTCGCACCTGAAGAAGCTGTAGTGTCAGCGAAACGCGTGGTGTAACTGTTGTTTTTTTATTATATGTGAAAATCGTTAAACTCAGAGTTTCATTTGTCAAACCTGTTAACAATTGATTTTCATCGAGTAACGGCCTCATCAATTCAAATGTTAAGATAATAATATAAATAAGATTCAATTATTCTAAGTTTTAAGTAGAGGCAGTTATTCTATTTCAAGTCACAACTTTCTGTTTTCTGTCAGCAGTATTAAACATTTGTAATCATATCAAAAATTAAGAAGACCCTCTTTAAAATTCGGCAAATTCAAAATGAGTATTCATCAAGACAATAATGCATAACATTCCATTAAATTTTCCAAATATTATGTTCATCAAGCATTAAATTTATCTTTAGTCAGTGATGATTGTTCCAAATATTTCTTGGAATATTCAGATTATTCCACATATATTCAGTTATTCTCAGAGTTTCATTTTCGAAGAGCATGATACAAAATTTCATGCTGCATACAAGCAGCATGAATTATGGTACTCAGAAATATTCTATGAATTTTTTATCAATATGCAATTTGTTATTGAATCTGAAATGAAATAATTGAATTTTATATCTGACATGATATAAATATATATATATATATATATATATATATATATATATATATATATATATATATATATATATATATATATATATATATATATATATATATATATATATATACCGAAATGTATAAAGAAAGATCTTATAAAAAAGAAAAACAAACAATTACATCTGATCGTGAATTCCCCTCTAATCCACCTGCTAACAAAACAGATGTCAGTTCGAGCAAAATCACCGATTCTAAAGACAGAGAGTCTTCAGATGTTCCCCAAGCCGGCAACTCATCTCAACAGAAAATTTTAAATGATGTTATATTCGTTGAAAAGGACATCATGGAAAATTCTAGTGTACCCTCCAAGATGTCCAAAAATGAATTAGATTGGACAGTTGTTAAATCAAGGAAAAAAGATAAAATTATCCAACCAATATCAGGCGCTAGAAATATAAATGGCAATAAGCAATCATTCTCATCACATAGTCAACCACCAAGTCGGAAATCTCCGATACCTATAATTGGTACCTTGAAATCCAATGTTTTGCTTGCTGCTCCGAAGATACCAGTCGCATTTATTCATGTATCCAGACTCAGTCCTTCCACGAATCCTGCAGATCTCGAAAATTTCATTAGTCAATGTATACCTAATGTTACTTGCGAGAAATTGAACTCGAAGAAACCTGAAATATATTCATCATTCAAGATAACTTTACCACTTGAATATATTAATCAAGCAATGAGCTCTACATTCTGGCCTGAGGGAGTTGCGGTTAAAAGGTTTTTTTCGAAGCGCCGTCAGAGCATCATCATATCATAGGTAAACAAGACGTAAATGAGGTTCCCACACATTCAATTAAAATTATTCATCTTAATATACAATGCATTAACACATCTTTTAATGGCTTAATAGAATTTGTAAATGAAGAAGCCACTGATTTCCTGGCTATAACCGAACATTGGCAGTGTAAAGAGCAATTACAATCATATTATATAGAGGGTTTTAAGATTGTATCAGGTTTCTGTAGGGAAAAAAATAAACATGGAGGTTGTGCTATTTATGCTAAAAGCAAATACACATGTAAAAACCGATTAGATATATCAAACCTGTCTATACCACATATATATGAATGTTCGGCATTAGAATGTAATCTAGGTAATGCTACCAAATTTAGAATATGTTGCTTATATCGCCCAAATACCCCTCCACTCTCGGATCTGGATATCTTTTTTGAAAATCTCATAATAACCTTAGACATACTATGTAAAGATAATGTACCACTCATAGTTGCTGGTGACTTTAATCTGGATTTCCTCAAACCTGAAGACAAAAATATAGGTACATTAATGTCAATCATGCAATCATATAATTTATACCCAAGGGTTGATGAACCTACTAGAGTGATAAAGCACTCTGCCACTTGCCTTGATAATATTTTTACAAATGTAAACAATAGTATGGTAAAGGTGGTGCAGCCTCATTTATCTGATCATATGGCCCAAGTACTTTCATTTCAAATAGCAAAAGAAAAAAAAAACACCCACTTACAAAAAAATTAGAAGATTTACAGACCGAAATATTAACATTTTAAAACAAAAGCTAATAGAATTTGATTGGTCTCCCCTATTTTGCATAGAGCCAGATAGTGTTGAAGATATGTGGAAATTTTTTTCTTCACATCTCGAAGATATGTTTAAGGAATCATTTCCTGAAGTAACTGTAAAGGATAATTTAGTAGATGGTAATA
>JARQZK010004373.1:630000-646227 GCA_030704885.1 Cynegetis impunctata
AATGCTAATATCCTTACAACAGTGAATAATCATCAAAGTATGCTGGATATGCTTTGTTG
Source organism: Cynegetis impunctata (assembly GCA_030704885.1). Lineage (NCBI taxonomy): Eukaryota > Metazoa > Arthropoda > Insecta > Coleoptera > Coccinellidae > Cynegetis > Cynegetis impunctata. The sequence goes on from JARQZK010004373.1 coordinate 630,060, forward strand.
TAATGGATACTCTGAAAAGTGTCTTGGAAGAACATGTGACGTCTGTAGTTTAAAATCTCTAACTAAAAAAACTACCTGTACCAAACCTTATAACAAAGGGAAACAGAGTATTCTATCAATTTCGAGAGACAATTGATGTTTTTGAAAAGTAATATTTACTATCTGTTAACTATTTTGATTTATAGGAGTATTATCTCTGTTACAGCAGACAAGTTAATTTTTGTTTAAGTTTGAAAAACTTTATTAATATTGTGATTGTTTCTTTCCTTAAGTCGATATATTGTTTAGTTATATATTCTTTTATTTTGTTATTTCTTATATTTTGAATGAAAACTACTTGAGTGATCGTGAGTTTTAAAAAGTTCTCAGTGAGCCTGATTTGAAGACTGCCAGAGTATACTCGTACATACCTACTATATTACAATTCTAGTAATAGTTATTTCTAATGTGATTTGATTTTCAAACTGTGTGTCATTATTGTGGAATATTTGCTGTTTAACATGTTTACAGTTGGAATAAACTTCATATTTTGTCAATATATTGTGTTTTGATCAGTACCGTTCTAGTCCCGTCAGTTCCATGGCAGTGAAATTTACAAAAATCCAAAAATCTCAAAAAATATTTAGAAAAGTGACTGGCCCGATGTAACACAGTAGAATCGATATATTACTCATGCTCTCATAGCAAAATATCAAGAAAATACCATAAAAACTTCACTAAACAAAATGAGACCGAAAGTTGCTCAAGTTTTGTATAATCACCCATATATATATATTAATATATATATATATATATATATATATATATATATATATATATATATATATATATATATATATATATATATATATATATATATATATATATATATATATATATATATATATATATATATATATATATATATATTTATATATATATATAATATATATATATATATATATATTATATATATATAATATATATATATATATATATATATTATATATATATATATATATATATATATATATATATATATATATATATATATATATATTATATATAATATATATATATATATATATTTATATATATATATTAAAATATATATATATATATATATATATATATATATATATATATATATATATGCACTATTTATATGAATATATCCTACTAGTGAACAACAATTAAAATACTGATGGTACTCAGATAAGGTATTGTTCAATTCTGTCATGTTGAATTATTTATTACAGTGTAATGTGAAAAAAATTAGTGAGCAGCAGAACTGTATTTTTCGCGCGAAATGACGGATAGAATTATTTTTTGAAAAATCACGCGTGAATATCAAAACGAATTGAAAAAAAAATTTGTTCATAACAAACTTTTTCGAAGTGCCTTGTGATTGAAGACAAAAATTGAAACCAACGAAGGAACGTACCCCAACATCAACATAATCCACGTACAAAATTTCAGTCTCTATTGTGAAAAAAATTTCGCTAAGTGCATCGCGTACTAGATCGAGATGCAATTCTAACGGAATTCACCACGAAATGCAGTGTGTTTGAGCAAAGGAGTTGAAACCAAAAATGGATTTTAAGTCAACATATCCTCAATGTACGTACCAAATTTCAACCCTCTTACTAAATCTGCAGAAGTTGTGGAGTTCGAAACCACGAAAAAAGAAATATCTACGCAAAAATGACGGCGGTTAGAAATATTTAACCAACTAACTTATATATATATATATATATATATATATATATATATATATATATATATATATATATATATATATATATATATATATATATATATATATATATATATATATATATATATATATATATAATCAGACATGAAAAATTTTTCGTGGTCTAGGAGGTCTAAAACGGATGGGAAAAATATTCCTGCACCTGACTGCTTTCCTTCGATGAACTGCAATAGTTTTATTTTATGGGATAAAATACAACTAATAAAACACAACCAAGAACTATTATCAGAAACACATTTAATCAGAACCACATTTAGAAATTTATTGTAAGATATAATTTTTCACAATAAAATAACATGAATCCATATTAACAATAAGATGCAACCTTAGCTATCTATATACTTTTTACAAAATGAAATAAATTAATTTATTGAATAAGTACCTTTTTAAAGTATAAGATGTATATTAGTTTTGAATTTACGTGGAAATAATTCATTTGTGATTTGTTTTCAGGTTGATAAATATGAGAAATTCTCTAGTGAAGAGAAACTCAGAAAATGCTCAACTCCCAACCTCTACTCAGTACTAGCAGTTTTTTTTCTGGCTGTGTTTTTCATATTACCTTTGGTATATCTTCTATATTGCTTCGGACTTATTTATACCCATGTGAAATGTGATGATTCTCCATCTTCAGTTATTCAGGTAACAAAATATTTTTCAGAAATAAGTTTACTATATTGTACTTCATTTAAAAAATACTTAAGAGTAGGTATCTCATATATTATGTCATATACCAATATCTTTTTTTATTTATTAATAAGTATTGACGTAAGTGATTCGTCAGATCGGTAAATATTTCATTAAATGTTTGAAATACTCTTCCACAAAACTCGAGATGTACAGTAAATTATAATTTCAGTATTCTAGTTCTGAAGAGCAGAATATATACACATGCAAAATTGAAGATAATATTGCATTGATTTTGTTTCATGTGTGTATTGAGAACCTAAAATTTTTGATGGACATGCTCTAGCCTTTAAGGAATTCAACCGAGGTGGAAGATGCGCGCCATAGCCGCCATAGGTAATAGGGGATCGGACAATAATCAGATTAATATCTAAAATGTATTTAGATAAAATAAATATACTGTTTTATGATTATTTATCGAATAATAATTTAATATAAGTCACCTAAATATTTTTAAATGAAGAAATAAAATGTTGTTATTTACAATATTTTGAATCCGTATTGAAACACCAATCACAGCGCGTGACGTCATCTGTGTGCGACCATTGGCACGGGTACTAACTACACTAGTTAGTTCACCCAGTTATTTCCATAATTTTGTTGAAATTCTAAAAGTTGCTGAAAGATTACTCATAAATTAGGATACAGTAATCGATTTAAAAACTGCCACGTGGTGTTTCTCCAGTTTTTCATAATGGAAACAGGATTTACGAAAGCCGACAATCGAAATCTTCCCAGAGTGGATATGTTTATGATTTGCAATTTCTTTGCAAGCAATTCAACTTTTGTGACGCTGAATTCCGAAATGTGAAAACTTCTGTGTAAGTATTAAAACTATACTACTATAATATATTATTTACCACCTTGGCACTTGAAAAAATACTATTGAAAAACAAACCAAATATAACCTTAAAAGTATAAACTTCAAAGAATATTACATCTTTTTTGGCACGTCTGAGGAAAAATATAGTTTACTTTCACTTTTTTTCAGATCAGCAAGACAATCATACGGCGACGATGCTATAGGATATGTACAACTTCGGCGTGATTCCGATTTATGTACCATTAAATGCAAGGTGTGTCCAGAACACAAAGTTCATTCAAAATCGTATGCAGCGACTATGATAGTAGATGAAAAAGCAGGTAAAGTCGTAAGCGTCCAGTGTCATGATCGTGCAACATCTACAGGCGGTTGCAAACATTCAGTAGCTTTCCTGATGTGGGTACACAGAAGAAGCGAAGAACCATCATGTACAGAAATTCAGTGTTGCTGGAAGAAATCAAAACTGGCTCAAGTTGGTATCAATATTAAATACATGACTACCAAAGATCTGTCCACTGTTAAAATACAACAAGCTATGCAAAGTGATTTTCTGTCACAATTTCTCCAAGAAGCATCAAACCGAGGTGTAACTAACTGTGGGTTATTCAACTACAATAATAATAGAACAAATGAGATTGAGAAGTTTTCACTACATTATTTAATTTTAGAAAATTGTGATGAAAGTGACTGTGGTTCATTTTTGAACAAAATATCCAAGTATTTTTCAGAAGAAAATATTAAAATTATTGAAGGGAATACTCGGGCAGGTTGTTACTTTCCTGGCTGGTACACCTGATGGTATTTGTGACAGTGAGATTTGCATTGAAATAAAATGCCCCTCTAGTGAAAACACTTATAAACGTTATATTAAATGGAAAAGTTACGCAAAAATACATGGCTCAATTGCAAGTCCAAATGTATGTAACAAATTTGAAAATAACTTATTTTTGTGTTGCGGACTATAATTTTGAACACACAAATAATGTGGAAGTATTGTTAGTTAGATATGATGAAAATTTGATTACTAATTACTTTTCCAGTGTACAAATTTTGGGAGAAAAATATATATCCAATATTATACAACAGCACGAAATAAAATACATTATGGCTTCATATACTTTGTTTTATTTATTAATCTTGATTAATTGAATGCATTACAATAATTACATAGAAAATATTATAATAATAATAATGTAGACTTTATTTTAGGAATCCTAATATACAATATATAGTTATAAATATATAAATGATTTATACAAACAAATAATTTCACAGTACGTCATGCCTTACAGCTTGATATATTCTAATAATAACCTTCCAAACACTTTTAAGGAACTCACATTTTTTATTCTATCAGGTATCTTATTGAAGCTAGCTAGACCTTTGAAGAACAACGAATTCATTCCGCTCTTGTAATTTATTCGTGATATATAAAATGTATTACATGTTGTTGTGTTATGTGAATAAAAATCACCATTTCGTACTTAATATCTGCTAAGATAGGCTGGTTGTATCCCACTCATAATTTTGTAAATAAAAATCATGCTCAAATAATACAGTCTCTTATGTACCAGCTGTCACATAGGGTATTTAACATAAACTCAATAGGGGTATATCGGTTGCATTTCAAAATAATTCTCATACCTCGATTTTGTAATTTCTGCATTTGTCCTATTTGATTTCGGCCAAATAGATACATCAATGTGGCAGAGTAGTCAAAGTGTGGCCTTATTATAAAATTGTAAAATGTTAATCTAGCAAAGGTTAATAAAGATTTTGAAATTCTAGAGAAAAAATACATTTTTTTTACATATCTTTCTAATAGTATATTCCGCATGCTTATTCAAAGTTAACTGATGGTCTATAATAAATCCAAAGTATTTAATTTCATTTACAATTGCGAGTTTGCTATTAAATATGCTGATATCAACAGAATAGAAAAAATGCAATACTAAACAAACTTATTTCTAAAAAAATTTCCATGCATACCGAATATATTTTGGGCTAAACTAGAACTAGATTAGTATACAATGGGGTCCTGTAAATTTATAAGAGCACACGCTATAATGACACATTCATCTAGCACATTAACAAACTTTGTGTTTAACAGAGAATGTGGTTTCAACATAGAGAATTCCTGTATTCTTCAAATAACCCTCTCAATGTGGATCCTTAAGCTTGCCATCTGCTTAGTTTGATGAGCCTCTTTCTTGCTTAATTTAGCCTCTTGAATCACACTTGGGGGTCTTAATAGGTGACATTTTTTTTGGATTAATAGTTGTTCAATATGTTTTAAACCACGGTCGGCTAAAACACAACCTCCAGGCTCTAGTTGGTCAAGATATTCACAGTTTTCCACGAGTAAAGTGTCACTTATCCGTCCTCCATATCCTGATGATATATAATTTACCAAACCATTTGGTGTACTTGATATTAAGTATTTGATTGTATTCCCTTTCTTATATTCAGACTATCCTAATGCCTGATGTACTGATTTAGAAGGCTTTTCAATTTCAAAACAGTTTATGATGCAGTTGAGTTTATTGTAGCGATGCCTAAATGCGATTGGAAGGGATGTCTTAATTATTTTATCTAGTTTTACAATGAAGGATTTAAGAACATCAGAAATCATTGGAATACATTTTTCAAATATTTTGCCAGCATATGATGTAAATATTCCAAACTGATCAGAAAGTTCTGAGAATGTTGTATTCATTCTTATTTTTTTTTAAACTCATTAATATGTTCTTAATAGGTATGTTGGTATTTTTTGCAATTAAATTTAATAAAAAGTAACAGTTATTAGGTATTCCAATATACAATCGTGGTTTGGCTTTAATTTTTTTACAAATACTGTCTACGGCTTGCTTTGCTTCTCTATTCTTTTCTAATATAGCTTCCTCTTCATTTGAGCTACTGGTTTCGGACAGTGATTTCAACTGTAACAATTCAACGGAAGGTGATGATTGTTGAAATATTGAATGGCTGCATAGTGATGTGTCACTATCAGATCTATCCACAAGTAATTTTTTGTGGATTTTGGAAGTACTTGGCATAGCTAGCTTTATATGTTCTACTTTGAAGGGTGATGTTGATACAGTTGTACATGTACATGTTTTGGATGGTGATGTTGCAATACTATGGGATTTGAATTTTGTTTTCGTTGACTTACTTCTGAAGTATGTACTCTTCACAAAAACTTGAACTCCTTTATCTTGATTTTTTGGCTGATGTTCGACTACGACTTCTACAGGTGAACCTAAAACAAAGATAAAGGTAATTATTGTTAATCTGTCTAAATCTTGAAGCGAGTAAATTACACACTCGCAGACAGAAATAGATATATTTTGGTCTGATAAGTACTTACTAGCAGGCAAAGTTGTATTTACTTCTTGGGCATCACTCGCCAATTTACTGTCTTCGAGAGCTTCCTATACTTAAGGCAATCTTATTTTATTTGGAGTAGTTTTTGATGTGTTCGTGCATTGAGGTACTGCACACCAACGATATTTTTTTCGTTCCATAACAACAAATCAAGAAGGTACTCCACGAAACGAAAATTCTCACGAACTTATGCTTATGAGCTTTCAGCTTATGAGTTATTAAAACACAAATGACGTCACGCGCTCTCAGACGACATAAAGTGGCGTTTTGGCGGGATTTTTAAACAAACAATATTGAAACATGATTTTGAGTACCTAAAAGGCTATAAATAAATAAAATTTCATTTTTTATGGGAATAAGTATCCATAAAGATTAATTTAAAATACTTTCTGAAAATTTGTCCGATCCCCTATTGCTAGTAATAGTCAAGTTTGCGGCCGGTTTTAGTACACTACATGATATAATATTCGGCTTCAGTAATTGCTTTATAATTCAATGGCTAATTGCAATGAGCAGTAATATATGAGCATTCACACAAATTAGTTTACTGCGCCGATCATAAATGCGCCCTCGATTTGAAAGAATTCCATTCAAAAAATATAGTATATAATTAATATAAATTAATATATTAATTAATATAAATTAAGTAAAAATCTCCGATTCGACTTTTTTTTCAACCGTAATTGATAAACGTCAAAATTTAACGGTCCTGTTAGTTTTCGATTGGTAGAGCTACTCTATGTATAATCAGGTATTATCAGTAGTAATACTATAAGCACTTCGAAAATAATCAGGTTATACATCGATAACTTGTTGCATAATTACAAAGAGTGTCAGTTTGACAGCCTAAATAATCCGACCGCGAAGCGGGAGGATTATTCTGTCAAACTGACACGATTTGTAATTATGCAGGAAGTTTGAGATGTATAACCTTATTTATTTTGAAGTACGCATTGTATTTGATACGATTATTTGTTGAGTATTTTAAGTAAAAATCTCCGAATCGACTCATTTTTGAACAGTTATTGATAAACGTCAAAATTTGACGGTCCTGTTAGATTTCGATTGGTAGAGCTACTCTATGTATAATCAGGTATTATCGAAATTATACAAGGTAACTTAACTAAATTGATCGTTCTGATTGGTTGAAAATTATACGAAAAAAATAATAAAAATTATGGTATGCATATTAATATGAAAATTTTTTCAATTGATTTTTTCGATGTCACTGAAATTTTTTTTTTGCATTTAATATTTTTTCTACGAGCGGGCGGAAAATTAAATTTTCCACACACATTTTAGTGTGGAAAATTAATTTTCCCGCACCATGCGGAAATGGAATAGCAGGTGTTTTTTTCCGCACTGTTTGGCAATGTGACTCTTTACGAATTGAAACGCGTATTAGTTCTGTTGACTTTCCTCACGCTCGTAGAAAAACTATTGTACCTAACACTTGCGGAAAATGTTTTTCCGCACTCGGCTGCTTCACCGAACTCCGCTACGCTTCGTTCGGTGAACGGCAGACTCGTGCGGAAAAATTCATTTTCCGCACTTGTTAGGTAAATAGCTATTTCAGAATATAGTATTTTCCAAATTAGTAGTTCTATCAAAAATTTGTTGACTTATTTATTTGATATGAAATTTTAATATGAAATATGTATTTTAGGCATATGCTACTTATCAGAAACCTAGTTTCAATTACACCAAGGAGATGAAAACTGAAAGAAAAAGCCAATATGTGTCTTCTAAGGATCTTCCTTTTCCTCCAAAGCCAAATGTTACTCAATGCCAGGTGTTAAGTGATGATCAAAAATTTGATTGCTTCCCTCAGGGAGAAGCTAAGAAGGAAGAATGTGAATCTAGAGGTTGCTGTTGGATACCGAAAGATGATACCATATTGGGTGTTCCATATTGTTTCTTTCCCCATGGTTTTCCAACATACAACTATATTAATGTTACAGAGACTGCATTTGGAGTAATTGCTTACTTAAAAAGAGACTTTAGGTCTGCATATCCACAAGACATTGAAACAATCAAGTTGATTGTGAAATATGAAACTGAAACCAGACTTCATATAAAGGTAAGTACAAATATTTCACGTGAATTATATTTTCGAGATTTTGTGAAAGTATATATATATATATATATATATATATATATATATATATATATATATATATATATATATACATATATATATATATATATATATATATATATATATATATATATATATATATATATATATATATATATATATATATATATATATAGTATATATATATATATATATATATATATATATATATATATATATATATATATATATATATATATCAGTATTAACATATAGTTTTTCTGGGAAATATGTCATTTTGAAATATATATTATAAATAGAGTTAATGTGCCATGAACTTCGAAAGCATTCTAAGGAAGAGCGCTCTAGATAAACTATTATTTCAATTTGTGGTATTTTTTTAAAGTTTATTTATTATTAACCTCTAATCAGTTTCCTGGTACTGAGGCCTAAAATTTACAAAAATTATAACATAATATAAACGAACTCCATTTCAAACATAACAACATAATGTACACTTTCTTATTAAGATAAATTATCCAAAGTGCGCACTATTACATTTACCAACTTTGAGTTATATTCATTGCAAATATGTTACATAGCGTCCCTTATGTATTTCCTCAGGTCATGGCCTTGTTTTCGATGTCTTCCTTCTTATACACTTCCTGCTATAGAGTTGTAGGTTTCAGTGATTCTCTGGTATGGCGACTCCTGTCCCCTCTTGGTTCTGGAGTAGGGATTTCTAATCATTTGCATTGACCTCACATTATAATTGTGGATACCCCTTGTATACTTTATTATAGTATTTGATTTTAATGTCTTGTTTTTTATGCCATGAATAAGTTTAGTCTGCTCCATAGTGATTAGTTGTTTTATTGTTAAGATGGGTCGGTCCTTGTACAAAATTTCACTAGGTGTTGAGTATTCCAGTTTGAAAAAGTGCTTTGATGGCTTTATTTTGCAGTCTCTGCAGTTTACTGATGAGGTATCCGCTTGCACTTCCCCAACAAGGCATCAGGTATCGTAAGTGCGGTTCAATAAAGCTGTTATACGGAAGTTATCTTGAACTATCATTTAACTGATGGGAGCATCTTCTCAAAACTCCAATAATAGGAGCGATTTCTTCAACTATATTGTTTATGTGTGCATTCCACACTAATTTGCTGGATATTATTAGTCCGAGATATTTGTACTGCATTACTTCAGTTACTATTTTTTTTATCCAACTTTAGAACTGAATTACAATTTTTTTCCCTTTTTGAGTTATGGCCATATATACCGTTTTGTCAACATTTATAGAAAGGTTGTTGTAACACAGCCACTAGTAATAAATTTTAAGATTATTTTTCATTGTTTGTTCTAATTCTTCCTTTTTATCAGTCGAACACACTAAAACAGTATCATCTGCGAACATAAAATACTTGCACTTTCGGCCAACAAACTTCAATGCATGCACATACAGCAGATATAACAAGATTTTAGCAGCCTTTGACATACTCCCCTAAAGCCCATTTTTTTGAGTTTGTCCAACATCAGGTCTATATTCACAGTATCAAAGGCCTTCTGCAGATCGATGAAAACTGTCACTATATATTTATTCTTATATCCTTCAGCAGTAATGTAGTCCAAAAGGTCTGCAGCAGCTCCCAACGTACTACTCCTTTCTTGGAAACCGTACTGTCTGTTATCAAATTTAAAAGTTCTGTTGATAATAGATATTCTTTTTTTAAAACTTTTTCGATAATTTTGGAGAATGTACTGAGAAGTGAGATTGGTCGGTAGTTATTCACATTATCACGTGAGCCCTTTTTGTAAATGGGAATTACTTTAGATATTTTGAGTTCTTCTGGGAATTATCCCTTTTCTAAGATTCTGTTTACAATATTTACAATTTTTTCACCAATAACTTTATTAGTAAAAGCAAGTCATCCTTGGTTACATTATTAATGCCCGGTGTATTGTTTTTTATTTCCACTAGAATATTTTTTATTTCGGTAATATCAGTAGTTGGTTTCAAAAATATACTTTCCTGAATTTCTTCTTCTGAAAATTTTATTTGTAATAGCCTGCCCAAAATCTGTTGTGATTATATTTACCTCTTTTTTTTCTTTGATGCAGATTTATTGCATAACTGGTTGAGTAATGAGTACGTTCCATGTTTTTCTGTAGTTCTCTTTTGCTTCCATGAGTTTTCGTTCGGCAAAATTCATCTACAATCTCTTTCTCATAATATTGATTTCATTCTTAGATATCTTAAATTCAGTTTCCGTATATTCATTTGGCAATTTTTTCCATCTGCTGTAAAGTCTATCTCTATGTTTTATTTAATTTAAATATTCCTTAGTAATCCAGTAGTTTTAATTTTTAATATATATATTCTTTTGAACAGACTCTTTTTTCAACATATATTATTTCTGCAAGGTTTTTAAATGTGTGTAATTCTGTTTGTGTTATTTTTCTTTTATGTTATTTATCCATTGTTCTTTATTTAAATAACATCTCGTAATTTTTTTTTCTCTTTTAACTATTTTTCTTATAATTTCCACATTTATTACTTTGTGATCAGAGATCATATGATTTAGAGTTATTTTAGTATTTATGTTTTGGTTTGTAATTATATGGTCTAGAATGGATGCCGTTGTTGGTGTCGTACGAGTTGCATTTTGTGGTGCAACCTGATTTTGCAATTTGAACCCATTCATGTCAATAATGCTTTTATAGTCTATAACAGACTGAGTCTTTTAGCAAGTCTAAGTTTAGATCTTCCACCAGTATGCTTGCCTGTTTTTCATTTTCTAATAGCCTATACTGTTCAGATACAAAATGTCTCAGTATTATTTTGAGGCGGTCTGTATAGATCATATATTGTAAGTTTTTGTTTTAGTAGATCAACAGTCACAACGTTACAATCTTGAAAATTGTAAGAGGTTATATCATTTTCTGTATACCTACTCTCATTCGTCCAGTATATATATATATATATATATATATATATATATATATATATATATATATATATATATATATATATATATATATATATATATATCTGGTATCTCTGAAGTTATGTACTGCGGTTTACCCTTGCAGACCTCATTCATTTAATTTTATTCCTTTCAACTGTTTGACTTTTTCTTTAATTTGTTTCTTCTTGTCGTGATTCTTGAATTGGCCCAGTATTGGCGAATCCTCCTTTCTGGCGTTCACTCTGTAAGCTTTCACAATATCATCTTCATTTAGTAGCACTTTCATGGCCTTCACCATTTTTTCGACTATATTTAATACTTCTGTGTTTTCGTGCTTTGGGATACCAGCAATTATAAGATTGTTTTCACTTTCTTTTTGTTCCCGAAAGTTCAGTCTTGTGTCCAGTACCTTCACATTCTGCTTTAGTTCGGCGTTTTCCTTTCTAAGTCTTTTTATTTCTATTATAACGTCTTCATTTGCAACCTTTTGTTCATCAAAACAATCAGACATGTGTTGTATCGATTTTTCCAGGTTTTTGATTTTGGTGTCCATTTTCTCTTCAAATGGGTCAAGACTTTCCCTACGCAGTTTTTTAAATATAGATTTCAGTTTTCTTTCATCCATTTTAACAGATTTTTCCAAGCTAACCTCACCTTTGCCACGTGTATCACAACAAATTCTCTTCTTGATCTGCTACTTTTGCTTGAAATGCACAACTTCTGTAGTAAGATGATCTACAAATCTCACACCAGACATGGAACCACCTTTTTTTGCAATGCTTGCAGGATTTTTCTAATTTATTTTTTTCACTATGTTTACACTTGCCATAACCTATGTAAGTTTTAGTATTGATTCTGATGTAAAAAGAGTATTTTTTCAGATAATAGATCCTCTGCATCATAGGTTTGAACCACCATATCCAGAATTACCTATAGTAGATCGAGCTGCATCTAATTTGCAATATCAATTATTATTAGATTCCATTAAACCTGGATTCAAAGTTATTAGGAGATCTGATAATACTGTTATGTGAGTGAATAAAAAATTACTTGAATGGTATCCTCTAGTTATTTATTTTCTCAGTTTTGATGCTTTAGAACTGAAAAATATGGTTTTTGCTAATCAGTTCCTGCAAATAAGTGGAAAATTGCCTTCACATCTCATTTATGGCATTGGAGAACAACAATCAAATTTTATGCTGTCTAGCAACTGGACCAGATTTACTCTTTTCAATCATGATGAAATTCCACAGTTTAATGTAAGTTAGTTTGATGAAATTGTACTCTCCGCGTCCACTGCTGGACATAAGCATCCCTCATTTCTGCCCATTCCTTCCTGTCTTGGGCTCTTTGTATTACACACACATATATATATATATATATATATATATATATATATATATATATATATATATATATATATATATATATATATATATATATAATCTCTTGATAATTATTAGCAATAACAGGCTTGTTGAATCTTAAAAAACTCGATTTTATTAAAAAGTTGACGTTTCGCCACGACATTCGTGGCTTTATCAAAACTTGAAAAAATTGAAATTTCTTTGACATTTATTGATTTGAAAAATTAGAATAGAATCATACTATGTTACACCGAAAAAATATTAGTGAAACATAGTATGATTAAATTCTAAATTTTCAAATCAATAAATGTCAATATAATTTCAATTTTTTCAAAAGTTTTGATAAAGCCACGAATGTCGTGGCGAAACGTCAACTTTTTAATAAAATCGAGTTTTTTAAGATTCAACAAGCCTGTTATTGCTAATAATTATCAAGAGATTAGAAATAGTTCATAGGCAACAATAATTCGAATAAATAATTATATATATATATATATATATATATATATATATATATATATATATATATATATATATATATATATATATATTTAATTATATTTATATTTTCTATGTGAAAGTTTATATATATATATTAATAAATAAAAAAAAAAAAAAAAACTAATTTTAATTAAAAATGTGATTTATATATATATATATATATATATATATATATATATATATATATATATATATATATATATATATATATATATATATATATATATATATATATATATATATATATATATATATATATATATATATATATATATATATATATATATATATATATATATATATATATATATATATATATATATATATATATATATATATATTTTATAAATTACTAGCATGCTTGTATTCATCATATCGATTTCGATTCGTGGTGTTTCCTTTTTTTCAAATTATTTAAGTGTTTGTGTAATGTTTTAAATGACTTTTTTTACAGTGAATTAAAGTTGTAAATTGGTGCTCATATTGATTATTAATAGGTCTTATAGTACAATTTCAAGTAGAATTTTTTAACTATTATTTCCAGCAGCAATAAAAGACAACAATTGTATAATGTATTAATTTTATTAACTACTAAACGATAAAATACCTCAGTAGATTTGCTTTGTAGTACCATTTCAACTGAAGTTTATTTTCTTCTCAACTGTTCTTTGTATAAGAGATATTTTTCATATAATATAGTAAAGATGTTGAATATCCATCCACAAGCATTCGAATCTAATTGTACATAATGGTTTAAATTAATCATTAATCTTTTTTATTTATTTTCTTTTCAACTCATTAAGTACAACCATATATATAATCTACTAATCTGTTATTTTTGTTAGGTGTCACACTCTTTTTTAGTTTTGTTGTTATGTAAGGTACAGGGTTAAGTTGAACAGCATTACTGCTAAATTTTGCCCAGTGTTATCGAAATAAATGACCTTTCATTATTATCATTATAATCATTTATATATAGTATCATATAACATTTTGCAGATTAAATGATGCATGAAAACTTAATTGAGTTGGTTTTTAGATTTGCATGAGTTCTTGAATAAAATGTCAAAGAAATCACACCAGAGGTAGAATGATTTCATTTTATTGTTACTGCATGTTGTATCAATGTCTTTACAGCATGTAAGTTTTGAGATTACAGCAGAATTCATATCAGCATTATTACTAATATAATATATTCATTTATGCTGTTGATGTAGAGAAACTTATATGGGACTCACCCGTTCTACATGGTAATGGAAAATTCATCAAAAGCTCATGGTGTATTTTTATTGAACAGTAACGCTATAGGTAAGGTAGTGTGCTAATTGAGTGTATGAAAGTTGATTGAAAATGTTTTTTTCAGATATTTTATTTCAACCTACTCCTGCTATCACCTTCAGAACAATTGGGGGTATCTTGGATTTTTTCTTCTTCTTAGGACCCTCCCCTGCAGAAGTAATTCGTCAATACACTGATTTAGTTGGAAAACCCTACATGCCTCCATATTGGGGTCTTGGTTTCCATTTATGTCGTTTTGGATATAAAACGTTAGCTGAAACTAAGAAAGTGATGCAGAGGAATATAGATGCTGGAATCCCTTTGGTGAGTAATTTTCCAATTCTGAGAATGTACTTAATATGTTTTATTCAGTACTAGTATTCAACATAATCTAAGTAAGTTCATAAAGCTTGTTTTAACCTATGCTGGAAAAAGTTGAACGCAAAACAAGAACATAAAATTTTCAAACACATGAATTGAAACATTATCAATCAACCAGATCAACGAGTAACACTATAACTTTTACATATATATATATATATATATATATATATATATATATATATATATATATATATATATATATATATATATATATATATATATATATATATATATATATATATATATATATATATATATATATATATATATATATATATATATATATATATATATATATATATATATATATATATATAACCCTACTGAATGTTGAGTTATTCATCTGTGTGGTGTTATAGGAATTCACATAAAAATTATTTCGCTGCCGTGTTTCATATCCATGTATATCATTAACGTTCTGCAAATATTCCTTCAAATAACTAGGTGTCATGTTATGTTCTATTTTATGAAAATAATCAAGTGTTCTAAATACAATTCTCTGATTCACGTTCATTAGGCTTAAGACTTTTAGCATCATTTTAATGGGTGTTCTCCTATTGCACTTCAATATAATACGCATACCCCTATTTTGTATTTTCTGGATACTATCCTTGCAAGTTTTTTGAAACGCAAACAATACTGATGAGCAATAATCTACATGTGGCATTATCATTGTTCTCAACAACAAAAGTCGTATATTCATGTTAACTTTATTGCTGAGTCTTGCAAGGAAGTATACTTTTCTTGACATTTTGTTACATATATATTCACTATGTGATTTAAAATTCAAATTTTCGTCCAAAATAATTCCCAAATATTTGATTTGGTGTACTCTATTCAAGCTATTTCTAATGTAAGGTTGTTGATATTACCTTGCATTAGCTTGTATCTACTCCCCATTAACATGTATTTAGATTTACTTATATTCACCTTAAGGTGGTTGTC
>JARQZK010004374.1:0-12500 GCA_030704885.1 Cynegetis impunctata
AATGTGACTGGAATAAGCTGCACGCGACAAAAATATTCGATTCGCAGTATGAATAACTTTAAAATGGTGATATAGTATCGGTGGATCAGTTTTGAAGAAAAGGTTCAAGTTAATTAAGTAATTAGTTAAAAAGTAAAAAAAGTGAATAGCGGAGCTACGATACTAAGATACTTTCCCCATCATTTTGTAATTAAAATATTTCTTGAGATTTGGTAATTTTTGTAATATCCAGAATTCTCAATTTCGTTCCGTTATTTGATATCAAATGTAATGTAGTGTATTCAATGAACTCTATATTTATCAAACTATGTATATATATTCTCTTGTTTTGCACACTGAGTAACTTTGATTCAAAACTCAGTACATTTTTCTATCGTCTGATTGGAATTAATAACAATTCTGAGCATTTTGAACCATGCCAACTCAATTCGAATAGAATCAGACTTTCTCTGATAAAATACTTCAACTCCCAGCTGCTTTCCAGAAACAATCAATCTAGTTGAATGGAGTTCTATAAATTTAAACTAAGTAATTTATAATCAATCAATTTCACCTCGTCGTCATAATTCTCTACTGCTTGGAATTCATTATTCATATTGATATTATGGGCGAGTCTACGTAGAATAAATAACCTTCCTTCTTAGACCTGCCTTATTTAATCAAGTTCGATTTAATTGACATTACTAGATTGAATTACTCAATGTTTTGTTATTAGTCGTATTTTGTACCATAAAATACATATTATTGCAGTGTATCGAAGAAAAGCAGTCAGGTGCGGCAGTATTTTTCCCATCCGTTTTGGACCTCCTAGACCACGATTTGCAAAAAAAATTTCATGTCTGATATATATATATATATATATATATAGATATATATATATATATATATATATATATATTTATATATATATATATATATAATATATATATATATATATATATATATATTATATATATATATATATACATATATATATATATATATATATATATATATATTATATATATATATATATATATATATATAATATATATATATATATATGAAATGGTGAAATCCCCATGTGAGTTTCATATTAATAAGATAGAAAAGAAAACACAACTCTCACACTCCGAAGGTTTTAAATGTTTATTTAATTGCTACTAGTTTCGCGAATTTTTTTCTTCGCATCCTCAGGCAACAGATGGCTGTAAGAGAATTATTCAAATGAAGAGCAATGCAAAAATACCAATCATAATGACTTACAGTGGACCACAGGGGTCAAACTGAAGACATGTCAAAATTTCCAATGTCAAAAAATTAAAATATGCACAATATGAAATGGAAGCGCTGGACGGATACAATACTTGCTCATTTAAATAGAATAAATAAATATAAGCAAACACAAAATACAAAAATAAAATGACCTTCACATGCGGACAATTAGTAAAATCTTAGTCTTAGAAAATTGATAGAAATCAGATGCTCAAGCGCACTAGACCATGCGGATACGAAACTAACGGAACAACAAAACTAAATTGACGTTGATAATTGACATCTGGTAGATCGAATTATGTAGTAGGTACAGTACACAACACAAACACGCAACAAATGTCAACCTCACACTGCAAACCGATAAATCATTCAGGAATAAAGGTTAAGAATAGACTAACATCAAGTAGTTACACAAATGTTCAAATCAGAGAGCTGCTTAGTATACTCAAGATATGTCTGGATCAGAATTGTTTCACTTTTAATGATATCACTTATTCTTTAGATGAAGTCCTAAACATGGGTTCACCTCTAGCTCCCATATTGGCAGAAATATTCATGACATCCCTCGAGGTTGACAAAATTATAAATAATAATATATATATTTCATACTTGAAGTTCTATTTCAGATATGTCGACGATACTATTTTACTTTGGACAGGTGGTTTGGAACTGCTTCATGAGTTTTTTGGTTATATCAATTCTGTACACCCAAAAATCAAGTTTACTGTGGAACTTTACAATGAAAATAAAAGCTTGAATTTTTTGGATCTCACTCTGACAGTTGTGAACAATAAGTTGGCTTTTGACATTTACAGGAAGTCAACCCAGACATCAACGGTCAGACACAACTCATCAAGTCATCCTTTCCCACATAAACTTGCAGCATTCAATTCATATGTACACAGACTCACAATGTTATCTTTGTCAGATGAATCGTTTGACAACGAAGTTTTAGTTTTAAAACAGATTGCATTTGTTAATGGATATACGCCTCAAATGATAGATAAACTGATTTTAAAAAAGCGGAAAAGAATTATCCAACAAGAAAATTATATTAGTGAACTACCGCATGCTGATAGGAATGAATGTAAATTTATCTCATTGACTTACATGGGTCCTACATCCTATAGATTAGCTAATCTATTGAAGCGATATTTCAATGTTTCATTCAGAACTTCTAATAATCTAAAAATGGCTTTAATCAATAACAAAGACAAAATAAACATTCTCAATAAGTCAGGAGTGTATCGACTTCGTTGTGACACCTGTTCTGCAATATATGTTGGACGCACTTTTCGTAGTTTTGGAATACGTATCCATGAACACACCAAGTTTCGCAGCCCCTTATCAACAGGATTCTCTCAGTTTTCTCAACATTTACTCGACGAGGGACATATATTTGATATGCAGACAGGCTTTAAGGCTTTGCACATTCTTGAGAAGGGACCAACGCTTCCACACATGGAGCAACTAGAAATAATAAGGGCTCAAAAATGTACAGAAGAAACTGTGTTAAATTCTCAATTAACAACTGATTTACCACCAATTTGTTCGTTGTTGTTTGAAATTCCTGAATGATTTATCGGTTTGCAGTGTGAGGTTGACATTTGTTGCGTGTTTGTGTTGTGTACTGTACCTACTACATAATTCGATCTACCAGATGTCAATTATCAACGTCAATTTAGTTTTGTTGTTCCGTTAGTTTCGTATCCGCATGGTCTAGTGCGCTTGAGCATCTGATTTCTATCAATTTTCTAAGACTAAGATTTTACTTATTGTCCGCATGTGAATGTCATTTTATTTTTGTATTTTGTGTTTGCTTATATTTATTTATTCTATTTAAATGAGCAAGTATTGTATCCGTCCAGCGCTTCCATTTCATATTGTGCATATTTTAATTTTTTGACATTGGAAATTTTGACATGTCTTAAGTTTGACCCCTGTGGTCCACTGTAAGTCATTATGATTGGTATTTTTGCTTTGCTCTTCATTTGAATAATTCTCTTACAGCCATCTGTTGCCTGAGGATGCGAAGAAAAAAATTCGCGAAACTAGTAGCAATTAAATAAACATTCAAAACCTTTGGAGTTGTGAGAGTTGTGTTTTCTTTTCTATCTTATTATATATATAGTATATATATATATATATATATATATATATATATATATATATATATATATATATATATATATATATATATATATATATATATATATATATATATATATATATATATATATATATATATATATATATATCGGCTCCCATCGAGTCCAATGAGCTGAAATTTGGCACATGGGATTGTTTCCGTTGCAGAACGAAAGTATCAAAATTTGGGTAAATTTCTGCAATCGCCGCCATTTTTACGTAGATATTTCTAGTTTTCATCTAAATATTCTACCTGGTACATATTTACATCTCCAGCGGTTCGTATCACACCAAATGGGTTGATTATTTTTTCTGGAATTTTTCTCGTTGCAGAACGAAACAACTGAAATTTTGTTCAATTTTTCCAAGCGCCGCCATTTTTATGTAGATATTTCTTGTTTTTTCGTAATTTTTGAAAACTTGCCAAACTCCACAGTTTCTGCAATTCGAATTAGAGGGTTAAAACTTGGTACGTAGATTCAGTTAATGTTAAGGAAATGTCTTTGCGTCGTTTCAACCATTTTCCTCCTCTCCCCGCGCGGGGACTATTCCGTTCAAATCGCATTCCGTTCTGCTTCGCAATCAGTACACGATGCACTTTTTTTCAGTATTTTTTTTAGGAAATAATGAATAATATTTAAGAATAAAGTATAAACTTTAAAATAAAAACACTTGGCTTATGTTTCACAATATAAAAAAAAATATTTAGATACTGTATTTAGCAGTAATGTAAAGTCGACATGTTTCGAGTTATGAACTCATTATCAAGACTGACTACAGGAGAGTATTGCATCGTAATTTATAAAACAGACAAAAGCAAAGGTGATACCTGAAAATCAATTTGTTCGTTTACAAGGGGTAATTGACCATTATGGGCGGAACTTATTTCGAGAATTTCGAGAAGGTCAAGGCGTTTACCCTTGTTACCTGAATGTAACAATTTGGTTTTGTTGAAATCCAGGAAGTGATTGAATTTTATACAATGTTCAGAGAAGCCAGTGGTATTTTTGTTTTGTAAAATTGACTTTTTATGTTCTTCATGTTTTACAAAACAAAAATACCACTGGCTTCTCTGAACATTGTATAAAATTCAATCACTTCCTGGATTTCAACAAAACCAAATTGTTACATTCAGGTAACAAGGGTAAACGCCTTGACCTTCTGGAAATTCTCGAAATAAGTTCCGCCCATAATAGTCAATTACCCCTTGTAAACGAACAAATTGATTTTCAGGTATCACCTTTGCTTTTGTCTGTTTTATAAATTACGATGCAATACTCTCCTGTAGTCAGTCTTGATAATGAGTTCATAACACGAAACATGTCGACTTTACATTACTGCTAAATACAGTATCTAAATATTTTTTTTTTATATTGTGAAACATAAGCCAAGTGTTTTTATTTTAAAGTTTATACTTTATTCTTTATGATGTTTCACCAAGTGATGTGCGAGAATTCAATCTCAGTTAATAATATTTAATTTTCATTCTGAATGGCTATGAAAGCATTATACTTCTCTTCGCGATGCACTTCGCGAATATTTTTTCTCGAAAATTTTTATTATATTTTGATAAAAAATATTATTTTCAACTTTCTGATTAGGTCTGCTATTTAACCGTGATTTTTCAAAATATGATTCAATTCGTTAGAATCGCATCTCGACGTGATGCATTATGCGCGCAAAATACGACCTTAGTGAAGGAGCTGTGCTGCTCACGCCTTTTTATTTTTATTTCATTTATACTAAACATTAAATCAGATATTAGTTCTTATTCATGCATATTTAAATATTTCTACTTTATACGCCTTAGAATATTGTTCCTGAATTTGCGATACTTTGTATCATTTCAATTTATCTATCTATACGTACCTCTATCTGACAGACACAAATAACTTTTATAGCTGGCAATAACCGGCTAGTAAAATAATATCTTGTGTATCGAAATGTTGGAGCTACCAATCGGTGTAAAATAATCTTCGCGCACGTGTTTGACACTATAATTTTCTACGACTTATATGAACTTGAGAAGAGGCCTCGGTAGACCAGCGGTAAGGTTTATCGTTTGTAAACCGAGGATTTTGGGTTTGAGTCCCATCTTGCTCTTGGGTGTTGTATATGTCCCAGGAAATTCAGTGGTTCAAAGATTTGTATATCTGTAGTAGGATAATGACTAAGATTCAAGTCTATTAGCCGTTCGGAACCGGCGTTAAACTGTAGGTCTCTTGAGATAAAAAAAAAACTTGAGAATTATTATGTTGCATCTACAAAACATGTGATTTTCTTAGGACCTATCGTGTTTGCTTCTAAAAACGCTTGGACTTTATTCCTTGATCGGGCTAAAGCAATTCACTCTCATAAAGCAGCTTGCGTCCCTCACATAATACTTGAGGGAGAAATGAAACAAGTGGACTTACTTTTTCCTTCTGTTTATATTATGTTTGATGCAGATGGTAGGTATCCTTCAAAATGGAATAGAGACTCTAAATCATTGATTCCCAAAGTGATCCAGGTAGACCCCCAGGGGTCTACGTTGGCGTGAAAAAATAATGGGGGTTCACAATTCGTAAGCGGGGGTTCACGAAAATTTATCTGGTTTCGATAGTGAAGAACTAAAATGTTGGCTTGACTTCACCTATCTTGCTTACAAATTGCATGAAGTTGTTTGGTTCTTTACCAATATAAATACGAATGCCTATGCTGAACGTTATTAATTTATTTCCTGAATTTCAAGAAGAAAAGTAAACTGAATTGAATCGATGATAGTGTTTGCCAGTGTCGTAAAAAGTAAGTACTTTGTCGCAGGTAGAATACCTTGATGATAATATTCAGACATACGTTCAACATTCACTTGCCCTGCATGATGACTACAGAATCACTTTTCAAGATATTTTGACGAAAGAAATACCACCATGGATCATATCCATTTGATGAAACGGAAGTGGAGAATGTCATATTACAAGAGAAGCTACTCGAGCTTAGCACTAATAGTGCTAAAGGTGAAATTTAAAAAATGTTATCAAACATTTTGGCTGCAGGCAGAAATATCCGAAAAATATCCTGGACTGTGGGGATACTGCGAAAAAGCTTATGATAGAATAGCGTTTCCCTCGTCATATGGTGCCGAAAGAAGTTTTAGTGTCGTTAGGTACCAACTTTTTAACAAAAAAAAAGAGCAGCTTTGCGGTTATTTATAACAAAACTGAAGCCAAATATTGATAATTTGCTGTCAATCCATCAAGAACATCCTTCCCATTAAAATAATGACTATTTTTTGATTGTCATTCTTGAAGTTACGTTACGTTATTAACGTTCATGTCTAATCATATCACGATTGTTATCATATTACAATGTGATGTGAACCTTATAATTAATATTGTATTAATTACATATTTGAATAAATACAACACAAAAAAATAAACTATTACTCTTTTTATTTTTACCACTCCGAATGGGGGGACGAGAAGTTTTCTAAATAAAATAAGTGAAAATTGATTGGTTTCTGTGCTTTGGGTAGATTACTAAAAAGTAAAGTTCCATGGAATCACTTTCGTGATTGGCCAACTTCAATTGTTTGACATCCACCAATTCAATCAATTAATTAACCAATAAATTCTCACTTTTTTTTCGAACACTTCTAATTCGTGGTTGCAACTCAGCCGCAACGCAAATTTTCATAGTCTAATCTTCATATTTTTGTCGAGTTTTGGGAATATGGTAGAAATGTAGCTGCAGGGGGGGTTCACGGGAACCAGCAAAATTTTCATAGTGGTCTATGAAAAAAAAAAAAGTTTGGGAACCTCTGCTCTAAAGTGTTGATTATCTCGTATCTCATAATTTCAGTAACTTTTTATGACCTTCCACAAAATTTATATTTGTTTTAGTGATTAATTTTATTAGCTAAACATAAAAAAGAATATGTATCGAATTAACTGTATTTTGGAGATTTGGCGAATCGTGCTTTCCATTAATTATATTATCTTTTTTCATCGCAGTTACATGATTTTTCTAAATCACTTTTAATTGAAAATAAATAAAAAATATTACACTTGTATGAAGAGTGAAAGTGTTATTTAATATGGGGTTTATGCGATGCAAATATTCTTTCAATTTAAGATATTGGTATACCACTGAAAGTTATATTTTTAATCTAGTATTCTGCACGTTGTATTGAAAATGAGTTAATCCAATTTCAGACATTAATAGTTATTTACACTACAAGGGAGGCAAGTGATACCTGTCGAGGACGTAGTTTGCGCCCGAACGTCAGCGAGGGCTAGCCAAATAGTCCGAGACTGGTCAAGAATACTGCCTCCCGAGTTTTGTATTATATTTATTCTACTCCACTTCTCTTGAATTAAAAAAAAATATTTTTTTTATTCTTTAATTTGGGCAATTCAATTGAAATAACCTGTATGTATGACAGATCTACAAAAGCCTAGTGTCCATTGACACAACTGGTTATGAAATGGTTGTTATGAGATTCCTAATCAAACAAAATTTCTGTCGGTGTGAATTTAAAAATTGTCATAATGGATGTAGATTCAGTTGCTGATGCAACTTGTGCTGCTTCATTACCTCAGAAATCAAAGGAACGCTACGAACGGTGCTACAAGGATTTCAAGGCTTGGTGCTGTATGGTAAGCAACGAAAAAGTTACCGAAAACTCTATGCTGGCGTACTTTTTGTATATTCTTGGAACCTCTAAAGCTTAATTGAAAAAAAATTATTATTTCCCAGAGGGAAATAAGTACTTACCTACCTCCCTAGGGAGGTAAAATGTACTGACCTCCCTAGGGAGGTAAAATGTACTTACCTCCCCCAAATCAGTTTGATAATGAAGTACTTACCGAATAAGGAGTAGAAAAAGTATATAGTTACTGTTTATATTATATCGAATCAACATTAAATATTAAGTGTAAATATTCACAGGAATACCAAAGATATTTGAAATATAATTTCTTCATATTCTTTGATTCAAAACGCTTGATCCCATAAAGTATTTAGTTTGGTAAACCAAGTTTAGTGAATGTTCCTTTCTTTTTCGTGATCCCCATCCTGGCGTTTTCGCAGTAGTATTCAACGGTCAAAATAGACGGCATCAATTTACGGAAATCGGTCCGGAAGCAATACAATTCCATTAGCTTCTATAATCGACATCCACCAGTAGCAAAAATCTATATCTGAAGCGGTATAACAACCGAAATAATGAAAGCACAGCTCAGTCAAGCGGGGCTCGTTTATATAGATGAAAATGTTCACAAGGCTTTTTTTGAGGGTGAATATACACCTGGGGTTTTTCTTACAATGAATGAGATTTTCCGATGAAAATGGTTTCCATATATCGTCATAAAAAAAATTATTGTTATTCTGCTATGCAATCTGTGAAATTTGCTATTCCACATTTTAACATTTCAAAACTTTTGACAGTTTTAAACATTTGACAGTTTGAATTATTTCGTAATTCGAATCTTTTTATACTTTTTCTGTTATTTGTTCGAATATTAGAGAAAATTGAATTTATGCTGGCAACAGCCGAAGCTTTCACATTTTTATTACATAGCGTAATGTATGTCGAATCAATGTAGTTTTTTGTGAATTATTTGAAGTGATATTTTTTGTCGTTCTTCCTTTACGTCAGTGTTTTCGTGATTTGAAAGTTTTTATTATTCTTTTTCTTGATGTTTGCTTCCAAAAGATGCCGCAGGATCTTCAATATTTTATAACAGTGCTTTCCATATTTCTTTAGTAAGTTGTGAAATAATTGAAGATATATATATATTTATATATATATATATATATATATATATATATATATATATATATATATATATATATATATATATATTAATATATATATTTATTTATTTTTTTTTGTATGAACCTTATAGTATTATTTAATATATTATGTTAGATAGATAGATCCTTTATTAGCTCCTTTGTAAATACCGTTTCGGTTGTAGAGCATGTCAATATAAACAAGATTACAAAAAATAAAATAATCATAACAACACAAGCAAAATACTCAAAATTGACAGCATAAAATGAGACAAGTGTCAACAGTCTAATGGGTCCGTTGAATACTCCTCCAGCAAACAACCAATCTCCTCCATCTAATATTGCGTCATTTTCGAAAATTTCAGTTGTTGGGAGGTTGAGTTCTTTCTTCAATACCACTCTGATTGTGCCTATTCAAGATCTTTACTTAGTGCGCCATGCATATCACCATCCTGAAAGAACTCATCAAGGCTATAATATGCTCTTTCCCTCAAAAATACTCCGAGCCTACAAACAACCTTACTGGGTAGTTGCTGTCTGAAGGAAAGAGGATTTCCAGATTTTTAGAATATTAAAAACCACACTTTTTTTGTACAAATGTAAAGTTTGGCTTTTCTATTATTAGGTTGTCCCTAAATCTAGTCTCATATTGATGTTGTCTTTTTCTATCAGCAAAAAGCGAAGTGTTATTCAGTAAAAACTCTACAGCTTCAAAAATATAAAGACTATAGAATGTAAGAATACCAGTGTCTTTAAATACTCCCCTACAGCTATCACAATAGTCCATTCCAAAAACAATACGGATGCACCTCTTTTGTAAAATAAAAATTCTGTTAGATTCCACAGAGTTGCCCCAGAATATGATTCCATATGTAATCTGTGACTGAACGTAAGCATGGTATGCTGTAAGCGCCGCCTGCCAACCCACATTGCTATATATTACCCGAAGAGCATAGCATAACAAACCAGCCTCCCAACCTATCCAAGGATTCTTCCATCTTAGCATACAGCACCACACGGACATCAGTAGCACAAACAAGGTCATTGGTGTATATTATAAAAAGGAGCGGTCCCAGGATAGACCCCTGAGGAACACCCCTTCTTACATAAGTAGTTTCAGATGTGAAAGTAACCCCAAAGTTGTTTGTTTCCATAACACACTGTTCGCGCCCCTGCAGTTATGACACAATCAAGTCCAATGCCAACCCCCTGATCCCATATCGCTCAAGCTTAGAGCAAAGTACACTATGGTCTACACTATCAAAAGCCTTGGACAGATCGAGAAACATGGCTGTAGTTACCTTGCCACTATTCAGAGATATTATTATTTGTTCTAAAGCTTGATAAACAGCCCGAACAGTTGACTTTTTTTTCCGGAAACCATTTCGTTTATCAGAGAGTATGTTGCAGCGATAAAAAAATCCAACCAGCCTTGAATATATACCCTCTCAAAAACTTTACTAAGATTCGACAGGAGTGATACAGGCCTATAGTTGTCCCATTTGTCACCGTCACGCTTTTTATAAATTGGTTTTATGAGGGCTTTTTTAGTACGTGTGGAAATACCCCTTTTTCAAGCATGAGATTTAGTAAATAGGTTACTGGCAGGCTTATAAATGATGCAACCTCCTTCAGAACAGAGATAGGAACGTTATCATGTCTAACTGATTTCTTGTTTTTCAGAGATTTTATTATACTAATAACTTCACTTTGTGTGACAGGTTCCAAAAAAATACTAGACTGAATAACTGATATCCCTGAGTAATCTATCAACCCCCCATCCCTAATATCAGGGCATACAAACAAAAAAATCATTTATCTCATTTAAAATTACTTTTTCAGATTTATTTGGAAAATAATCAAAAAGGTTTTGCTTTTTACAGCCAGGATGAGTTTTTTACCAAGGTCCAAGTTGCTTTGGTCTTATTATCAGAAGCTTCAATAAATTGTTGACTGGTTATTCTCTTGGCTTTTTTAATAAGTCTCTTTAAGATCTCAGTATATATTTTATAAAATTCAAGTGTTACTTCCCCCCGAATTACTTTTTGATACAGTACCCTTTTATTTCTGCATGATACCTTTAAACCTGTTGTTATCCATTTGTTTGATCTGCGGCTTGTATTTTTAATAGTCTTGCTGGGACAGACTAAATTCAATTTTTCAGTTAAGATATAGCTAAATATTGTGTATGCCTGATCAGTCGCCCCCAGCACACAATGCCAATCGACAACCTGTAGCTCCCGAGAAACTTGCTGCAATCGAGCCTCCGAAGAGAATCTTAGTGTGATGTAATAATTGTTTTCCTTGGCTTTAGTTTCTGGTTGATTTATAGAAATGCTCTGAGCATAATGATCCGATAGAGCTGACACAATTATTGATGCATTTTTAAAATCAAGAAAATTCACAAATATGTTATCTATACATGAAGCACTCTTTTTTGTAACCCTAGTAGGCTCAAATATTGATTGCTCAAAGTTATCTAACAAAGATCTTGATGTCTTCGATATTCTAGTTGGTTCATATATTGTTGGCTGTAAATCATAACTATTAAGCATATCCAAGAAATTACATTTTGATTCACTTTCTTCCATTAAATTGATGTTAAAATCACCACATAGTACCACTTTGCTTTTAGCAAATTTTTTGTTAACTACATTGAGTAATTGTTCCATTTTAGTCATAAATACCTGTATACTTCCCAGACAAGTTCTATATACAGTCAAAACCATTAATTTCCTTGATTTGCTGTACACACAAGATACCTCAATCTCCTTTTCCACACTTAAGTTGGTGGTGTCTGGAATGTCTTCAAAGTCACAGACATTATCCCTAATCAAGATGCATGTTCCCCCATGGATATACTTTTCCCTGGAGAAATTTGATATAATATTATATTTTGGGATTTTCAAAAACTGAATTTCTTGCCCATCCATCCAGTGTTCGGTGAAACACACTACATCCGGTGGCTTTTCGAGTTCTTCTACAAAAAGTTTTATTTCAGCCAGTTTGTTTCTCAGGCAATGTATATTCTGATGCAGTATATTTAAGCAATCACTTGATTCTGTTCTCTGTTGATGTTTCTTCTGAGGTGTAAAAAATGGTTGACAACAATCCCCTTTCCCCACATACTTCCATTCATAACTTTATCTTTTGAATCAGCTGGGACATATATTTTAAAGGAGCTTTTAAATTTATCTTTTTTAGTTTTCATTTTTTCACACTTGGACTTTATGTTGAAAGTCTCATCTATGTAATCCTTCACTTCCTGAGCAACTACATCTGGATTCAAACCTGACAGAAAAAGGCAGCATTGGTTCTCAGCT
>JARQZK010004374.1:15000-22500 GCA_030704885.1 Cynegetis impunctata
TTTCTATAGATTCTGCTTCATTTTCAAATTCATTGCTCTGGAAAACTGTGGATTATTAGTGAAAATTTCCTATCACTCTGCTTACTAGTTATAAGCACTCTTTCCTCTCTTGTAAGTAGATAATTAGATAGAGAATAAATATAATTTTTGCTCTTAGTGATGTGGCTTTGTACTTCTGAGAATGTCGAGTCAGCAAAACGAGTTACAAATATAGGCACAGTGCTTCATTTTTATAATTTCTCAATATTGAAATGTTTCTTATACCTTATTTTCTCATTATCTGTCGTTTTATTAACCAACAGCAGTTCAAAAGTAGATGATTATCTTGAAATGACATTGAAAACTAGTGTAGGTATATAATAACTGTCTATATTGAAAGGGACATCGAACCATTAAAGAGAGATGTACAATTTCGCCACTAATTTTTATTTATTCCTTAAAGTTTCAAGCAAAGTGAAAGTTACCATCTTCTCCTGGAAGACATTACTGAAATTCTAAATGTGTTGAAACCACTTATAGACTTATCAAAGTTTAAGCAAAGGAGTAGCGTGTTGAATGCAATTCAAAATATCAGAGTAACATAAAAATTGAGTAATTTTTGGACCTTTTCCAACACGTCATCTTCATCGAAATATTTTTATCTGGGATACCCTCTATAATATGCCTTGTGTTCGTTTAGAAATCACTACAAATATTGCTTGTTTTATGAGCTCATCCTGAGTGATCATCATAATTGAACTGTCAATCTTCAGTAATTGTAAATCATGTGAAATGAAGGAAATATGAAAATAACGGTTTCATGTCGTTACTTCAATTGTAGAGAGAGAGAGCAATTTTATGGCCACTAAGAATGTCATATCGTATATAATAATATCATGAGTAATGGTATGTCAAGATCCACCGTAATATTGAAAATCTCTTTTTTCTGAGAATTTCACTCATGTTATTTCCCGACATGTATCTTCTAATACCCGACTCCCAACATAAAAATCCTGAGCTTGTCAAATTGAAGCTTCAATCGAATGTGATAAAGCTCTACCGTCGAACTGTCATCGTAATAGTAAAAAATCATTCTACTTCGAGGGTTTGCAAAGTTGAATTTGGTTATTATTTCGAATGAATATAAAATCGATGTTGAACATAATTTGTTGCAACTTTCATGTAAAAGTCGTCATTAAATGTTACCTCGTCTTTGAGATGAAACTATAATTGCAAGAAATTTAATTAATTTTCACCACGCATTTAGGAAATTTGGGATTGATTGGGCCAATACTTGGTGTAAATAAATAAACATAGTAAAACAATGGTTGATAACAATTTACACATTTATTAAAAGAAATAACGCATGACGCACGTTTCGGTGGAACTCCACCTTCTTCAGATGCTAATGGTACGTTTCTCTGTTATCGAAAACAAGAAATAAAAAGATGACAAATTGTGTAGAAGGGGTAAATATAAAGATGATTACAAATAATTATTAGAATAGGAAAAACCAATTCTGAACTGCGTCAGGTAGTTCAGTAATTTTGAAAAGATTGAGAAGGGGGCTTGAATTATGATCGATTTGACTATACAATAGGAGACCGGAATGCTTGTATTTATTTATCTGTAATGATTCTAAAAAATTAAGTTTAATTCCCTTACTTTCAGTATTTAATATTTTAAAATGGAAATTGAAGGTGTGACTTTCTTGGATTAAATGGTTTGCATAATGTGAATCCGTATTCGAACACGGTACCGTCTGTGCCCCAGACAATTTCCCAACCATCTGGACCACAGACGGTTGATGATTTTCGATATAGTGCAATAGTCTATTTAGTCGGGTCGGGCTGACATGAAAAATATCAAAAAATGATAAAAAAGAGTAGCTGCAATTTTATGACTGATTTGAGGGCGTAATATCATATTGAGTTCTATTTTATGAAATGCAACGATTTTCAAGTCTGGAACATTGTTTATAACAACGTTTTTGTGCAAAAAAAGCGTTTTTTTTCAATTTTTCGATTATATTTCGGAAACTATGGGTTATGGAGAAAAGTGCTTCATAGACCAAATAATTTTCATTGAAAAACCTTCCAAACTGGACCTGTTAAATCTAAATAGGTTAATTTGTTTAAAAGTTATAGCAAATTTAAGGCTAAAAAAAGCGTTTTTTTTTAAATTATCATAAAGAAATAATTAAACATTTTATTGTTTCATTAAAGCCGTAAAAGTGTGAGTTTTTATGTACTCAAAAAGTGTGCGCAAGGTGGGCGATTTGCTATGAATAGTTGTTGCACAATTCTATTTGTTTATCCCGTTTTTGTAAAATGGACCCAATTTCAACCGTTTATTGTGGAAAAACTTATCAACTTACCTCCTAGAGGTCTGTAAGTTTTGAAGGTAATAGCGTCTACTAGTAACCGCCAATATCAATCATCCTAATTTCTTTCCAGAAACTATTTAAAAATTAGCAATAAACAAATGTTACACTTTGAACCGTTTTTTGCTTATAAATAAATACAATAATTTGCAAAGTATAAGGAATATTTGTTCATCAGTAGTACCATTGGAAAGCTGTTAAAAAAACACACATTAAAAAAAAAAAAGTTTGATGATCGTCTTCATATTTCTCACGCAGCAGCACAAATCAAGTAGGAAGTACGGTCGTCAAAAGTATATAAATATTATTCCTTACACAAACTGTATTCTTGTTAATAGTTCAATTAAGCTGTGGTGAAGCTATATTTTTACTTAAAGTATACTTTATTGTAGTCGTGCATAACAGAAAATTTTCAGAATTATTAATAATGCAAAATAACCCGCGATAAATCAATGAATTATTTAAGCAACACCTTTTTTCCGCAGTTTAAAGAAATTTTAGGTATATGAAAATTGCGCCATTGTTATTTTTTCGTCGAGCTACCCCATATTAAAAAAAAAATGAAGGTTTTACGATAATTAGAACCCGAGATAATGCGAATTTTTTTTGTCCGCTCGATTTTGAAGCTCCGCATCGCGCGCGAGAAATTCGAGCGCTGCGACTTTCTCTTACCCCCACCACTCGGCTATCGTGAAGCGCAGAGAATGTTACCTTGATATATTGCTCTCGGGACTAAATAATTAACAACAAAAGTTTATGCAAAATGTCGGTCATAAAGTTGGAAATGTCGTCTACCAAATGTGAAAATTTCAGCTCAAAATGTTAATAAACAACGGAGTAATGATTTTTTTTGAAAAAAAAAAGCTATCTTGGTTCCTAGAGGTCGTAGAAACTTTTTTTTTTTAATGTGTGTTTTTTTAACAGCTTTCCAATGGTACTACTGATGAACACATAATTGCTTACACTTTGCAAATAATTGTATTTATTTATAAGCAAAAAACGGTTCAAAATGTAACATTTGTTTATTGCTAATTTTTAAATAGTTTCCGGAAAAAAAAATAATCCTTCTGAGATTGGCGATTACAAGTAGACGCTATTACCTTTAAAATGAGAACTCCTAGAGGTCTGTAAGTTGATAAGTTTTCCCACAATAAACGGTTGAAATTGGGTCCATTTTACAAAAACGGGATAAACAAATAGAATTGTGCAGCAACTGTTCATAGCAAATCGCCCACCTTGCGCACACTTTTTAAGTACATAAAAACTCACTTTTTTACGGCCTTAATGAAACAATAAAATGTTTAATTATTTCTTTATAATAATTTAAAAAAAAACCCTTTTTTAGCCTTAAATTTGCTATAACTTTCAAACAAATTAACCGATTTAGATTTAGCAGGTCCAGTTTGGAAGGTTTTTCAATGACAATTATTTGGTCTATGAAGCACTTTTCTCCATAACCCATAGTTTCCGAAATATAGTCGAAAAATTGAAAAAAACGCTGTTATAAACAATGTTCCAGACTTGAAAATCGTTGCATTTCATAAAATAGAACTTAATATGATATTACGCCCTCAAATCAGTCATAAAATTGCAGCTACTCTTTTTTTTTCTTCAAATGTCAGCCCGACCCGACTAATTAGCAATAACTAACGTTGACAGAAAATAGTTTTATTTGGTATACTTTGAATGAAAATTTTGATCATATATATATATATATATATATATATATATATATATATATATATATATAAATAAATATATATATATATATATATATTATATATATATATATATATATATATATATATATATATATATATATATATATATATATATATATATATATAGAGATATATATATATATATATATATATATATATATATATATATATATATATATATATATATATATATATATATATATATATATATATATATATATATATATATAGATACAACTAATTTCGCGTGACATCGAGCGACTTCGTTGGAAATCGTATTGTCTAATGGCCGGCGTGTTTACTCATTTTTTTTGGTTACTGATGTTAATTTCAAAAATTTCAATGGTGACTTAGTGGAATATTTGTTATCCCATAACATTAGTGTACTAAGTTATGAGGATAAAGTTTTAATAAAAACATTGCGACCCCTGAATTAAACAATCTGGTGCAGCGTAACAGAAAACAAAACCGCGGTTTTAATTCACGGAATTATGAGAGAAATCCTTGCCTAACCGGATCACAGGTAAAAAATAAATTATTTTGTTGACAGTGTTTACTTTTTACTAGTGAAAATGTCTCTGTTTGGGGCTGTTTAGGATTTGAGGATTTAATTCTATACCTAGTTGAAAGTGAGGAATTTTTCACTGATAAAGTAACTTTAAATACAGCACGCGGATTAATATCTTACTTACAAGATAAGGAATTTAATATATTTTTTAAACATCTTTATATTAATTTTTGAACAAACAGAAATAGTTTTTCAAATCTTAGAGCACAAGTTTTCAGATGTAATTTAAGTTTCTTTTGGAAAAAATTTCAGAATTTCGTGCAGAAGTTTATTTTGAAAAACTATTTTCTGTATTTCAAACTACTGATGATACGACTCAATTTAGCCCAAAACGAAAGAAATTCAGTTACGCAGATATGGAGCTTCACTATAAGCAAATATTTTATGAAATTTTGGATACTATTAGGGGTCAAATAGAAATAAGGTTCTCTGATTTGAAAGAACTGCATTTTTTTTTTGAAATCACCTTTATTCATTAAATCATAATAATTTCTTTACATAATTAAATGTTACTTCTAAACAATTCCTGAGAGCACTGGTATCGATGTATTTAAACATACAGAAGTGTTTGAAAAATATTGAATTAAATTTAGATATAATTGTAATAAAAGAACTGCATTTCTTCGACTTACTCAATAAAAATTTGTTAACCGGATTTTTGGCTAATTTTCCAGATACCCTTTTGGAAAATTTATGTCAAAAATACACTTTTTTTGATAAGGTGGCCATAAAAAGTGAACTGTGTGTTGTTTATAATGACAATGAAATTTTGGGGCAAAATGAAAATCATGTGGGGACTATTAAATACCTTTTTGATAATGATTTGAATCAAGATTTACCTCAAGTTTATAAACTCTTGTGTCTAATTGTTTCTATCCCGGTGACAGCGGCTTCCGTAGAGCGCTCGTTTTCCACTCGAGAATTAAAACTTATTCACGAAATTCAATGAGCCAGGATCGTTTGAAAAATATTAGTTTATTGTCTATTGAAAAGGAATAATTGGTAAAACTTTTGGCGAAAGACAAAAAATTTCATGAGGATATTATAGATCATTTTGCTAACGTTAAAGATCGCAGAATCCCGCTAAAAAATTGATGAATAGATGAAGTGATTAATTGGCTGAGAAGAGTTTTTGTGAATATTGTAAATAGGAGTTGTAGGTCTCAAGGTAGACACTCGAAAGTGAAAACAAATTAATAGCTTAGGGTGCTTGTTTTACTTTGATTTTCTTTAAATTATAAGGCGGTTGACCTTGAAATCCTTAAAATTTTCGCCTATGGTGTATTTTTTAACACCTCTTGTAGCCTCCTCAAACCAAAACCTCACGAGCCGCCACTGATATATATATATATATATATATATATATATATATATATATATATATATATATATATATATATATAATATTTATATATATATATATATATATATATATATATATATATCAATATATATATATATATATATATATATATATATATATTAATATATATATATATATATTATATATAATATATATATATATATATATATATATATATATATATGATCGTGGGTGTGACTCCCATCTTGCTCTTGGGTGTTGAATATTTCAATGAAATTTAGTGGTGAAAAAATTTGTATATCTATAGATATTTTGGTTTATGATTAGATACAAGATCATTGGCTACACACTGTATGTCTTTTGTAATTAAAAAAAATTCTTGAGCTGCAGCTCTGTCACAAACTTCTTCGTTTTACATACAAATTCATGACCCCCCAAGGAATTTTGGAGGGACTGTGGAGTTGAGCAAAATATCAAAACCTACGAAACAGCATGCAATCTCTATCTAAGAATGAGAAATATAGGTAATTGGAACTACCAGCAGAACACCCCAAAATTTTGTTTAAAAAATTTTAATTTTAATTTCTTACGATGTTGCATTAAAACATACAACTCTGAATTTTAGCCCTTTTACCACATAGCCATTTTAGTAATTTTCATTCTTAACCCTGATCATATATTAGTTATTCCCGCCAGGCGTCTACGGAGTAGGGAGAACGAAGTCGGTTGTCTCACTCACACAATGAGTACTTTTCGTCACAGATGGCAGCGGTCGGCGGGCATACAAATATGCACATCGATAGCCTACGACGGGGGTAGGAATGGTCGTAGCACAAATCTGGGTTCGCGGATTTATATTTTAAATAGTTAAATAATTTATATGGCCGAAGGACGGCCAGTTCAGCTAGTTATATATATATATATGTATATAAATATATATATATATATATATATATATATATATATATATATATATATATATATATATATATATATATATATATATATATATATATATATATATATATATATATATATATATATTTATATACATATATATAACTAGCTGAACTGGCCGTCCTTCGGCCATATAAATTATTTAACTATTTAAAATATAAATCCGCGAACCCAGATTTGTGCTACGACCATTCCTACCCCCGTCGTAGGCTATCGATGTGCATATTTGTATGCCCGCCGACCGCTGCCATCTGTGACGGAAAGTACTCATTGTGTGAGTGAGACAACCGACTTCGTTCTCCCTACTCCGTAGACGCCTGGCGGGAATAACTAATATATGATCAGGGTTAAGAATGAAAATTACTAAAATGGCTATGTGGTAAAAGGGCTAAAATTCAGAGTTGTATGTTTTAATGCAACATCGTAAGAAATTAAAATTAAAATTTTTTAAACAAAATTTTGGGGTGTTCTGCTGGTAGTTTCAATTACCTATATTTCTCATTCTTAGATAGAGATTGCATGCTGTTTCGTAGGTTTTGATATTTTGCTCAACTCCACAGTCCCTCCA
>JARQZK010004374.1:25000-30000 GCA_030704885.1 Cynegetis impunctata
TATATATATATATATATATATATATATATATATATATATATATATATATATATATATATATTTATATATATATATATATATATATATATATATATATATATATATATATATATATATATATATATATATATATATATCAATCAGCTTGCACCTCACGCTTCTCTTCTGTTGAACTTATTTTATCTTCATTATTTTATCAGTTGAAATTTATCGGAAGCTCAGAGTGAAGTAGGATTAAAATAAAAAGCTAATCTCGGAAGTGGTGTTTACTACGATTAATTCCAAAATACCACTCGTAAATAACCTTCAGTTTATATTTTTGCTCCCGTTTCTAATCTTTGCGCCTACTACATCATAATAATTTGGAAGAAAAGTTTACAAATACCATATCTTCAATTTTTCATGAGAATTTTAGTGATTACCCCATAATACTAAATCTTATCTGAAAAGTGCTTTTTCTGTTAACAGAATAAAGAAAATTGAGATGGTGGTTCAAGGAAAATATATTTTTTTTTCAGAATTTAATGTATATTTTGATTAACATTATATGCCTGATGCTTTAGATATTCCCTTAAATGGTAAATTGAAGGATCCTAGAACAAATTATTCTCCATTATCATTCTCGTGTACGTTCCATCCCCTCTTCATGAAAAATAAATTAATGTCTGACGCCATCGTTATTGAAGCTTTCCGCTTTATGAAATATTCAAATTGAAAAATAATAAACTTTTTATATCCCACTCGAATCCTACCGAATACGTCATAGCGTAGACGTGGATATAATATTATGCTGAATATTTTCCCTCCTTTTTATACATGGAAAATGAAAAAGTAATCATTGAACAATAATAGAAGCAACAGTTCAATTCATTTTCTGAAGATGAAAATATATAAAATTTTTTGTTTCTATTGATGAATTCTACTTCATCTAGCATTCTGAGATTGTAAAACCAAATGGCCTTAGCAACATAATCTCTAATTCATTCGACCCTAATGGAAAAAACAAAAACTCAATTATTTCGGCATTATTATATATAAGTATATATATATATATATATAAATATATATATATATATATATATATATATATATATATATATATATATATATATTAATAATAATATATATATATATATATATATATATATATATATATTAGCAATAACAGGCTTGGTGAATCTCAAAAAACTCGATTTTATTAAGAAGTTGACGTGTCGCCACGAATGTCGTGGCGAAACGTCAACTTTTCAATAAAATCGAGTTTTTTGAGATTCTCCAAGCCTGTTATTGCTTATAATTATCAAAAAGTTAAAAAGAGTTCACAGGCAAAAACAATTCAAATAAATATATATATATATATATATATATATATATATATATTTATATATATATATATATATATATATATATATATATATATATATATATATATATATATATATATATATATATATATATATATATATATATATATATATATATAGCAGGGTCGGCTATGGAGGCTAAGCCGTCTCCTCAATAATATTCCGTGTATCACTACTATATTATATTGAATAGTCAGCATTCAGCATATTCATATCAATCAAAATCATATTATTTAATGCGACTATCTTCCTTTCAACCTACATTATATAATATAATTTATTAGTTACGATAGAACGTATTTACATTTACTGCTTACTGCATTTCATTCATTTCAAGATTTCATATCAACAGTGGCAATGCTGCAGAGGCTTAATAAGGTATAGACGCGTTCATTATACCATATGCCATGCCAGAGAGAAAAGGAAAAGCTGCGAAAGAATATACCTCATTCACTTCATTGAAATAGAAAAGACCGGTAATAACACCGATTGAAGCTAGCTGCTCGGTTCAAAGAGGATACCTTCATTAATTCTCACACAATGTCGACCAATCACAACCATAGGCTTTCGGGTAAAATCGAGTGAATTCGTTGGACATGGACCGTTGGACATTGTCCACTAGTCGTAAACGAAAACAGTTTGTTTTGGATTTTTTATGTGGTGATAGTGACCTGATCATCCATTTCGACCTATATACTATCCATAACATATCAATTCGTATGTATCTCCCAAGAAATATTAACATTCCGAGTGATGAAAATAAGTTGTTATTGTTAAGTTGTCATTTTATTTTAAAATTTGCAATGTTGTCGGACCCTCTCGACCAAGGCGCCGGTATTTCACGTTTGACAGTCGTTGAGATAACCTAGTTCTTCGAATATTTTGTGAGTAGAAGTTTATTTATTACATCTCGCAACAGTGTTCACGATCGACGCCATATTTGATTGGCGTGCACGTCGCACGCCAACTTTCGCTGGACAGACTATATCTGTAAAACAAATCGAAATTAATCCTGTTAACAAGAATGAAACTATATCTACAATTATCCTCATATAAGTCCTCTGTAAAGACTATCTAATGAAGTTGGGATATCTCCATTGTTTTCACTTGCCAGTATCATATATCAATCGATTGCAGCGACCAATTCAATATCCCAATATAAAACAATCCAAATGATAGCGTATTAAAAAACACACAACGACGTCGTTCGTCAGATTTGCCAGAAAGGACGCAATAGAAGCGTCGATCAATTTCATCGTCAAAAATACATGAATTGCAAAGTAGTTTTAAAATGAAATAAGTTCATATTGCTCAATATCTTTTTCCTCATATACACTGCAAGACTGACACCCCTGTTTTCCTGATTGATAGGTACCTATCAGTATATTAGCAAATCGAGCTTCATCATGTTATCTATAAAGTTTTTTCTTCTTTTTCTTGTATTTTCAGTATCAAAGTCAATTAGTTTATCCAATGAATATATGAATATATATATATATATATATATATATATATATATATATATATATATATATATATATATATATATATATATATATATATATATATATATATATATATTATATATATATATATATATACATATATATATATATATATATATATATATACATATATATATATATATATATATATGGTCGTCTGGATTCCCGGTTTTGTATCCGCGTATGGGCTTCGTCTTCGTTGAGGTCTGCTCGATTTTTTGGCAAAATCACATTTGCCATCTTCAGGTAGCTTCTCTCGGTCGGAGTTAATACACTGAACTTCAGAGAAGTGATACAAACCCGGGAAACCAGACGACCAGATTATCTCCGCGAGAACCTGAAAATCAACATATATATATATATATATATATATATATATATATATATATATATATATATATATATATATATATATATATATATATATATATATATATATACATACATATATTTGTACAGAAAGATTTCCGCGGTCGGAAGTATTTGAAAAACTTGGTTTTCGGGAGGATGAACCGCGTAAAAGATTTGAAAAATCTCGACGTTTCGGCTCCTTTTGCGAAGCCATCTTCAGGAGAATTAGAAGGGAAAATAATTATACATATATATATATATATATATATATATATATATATATATATATATATATATATATATATATATATATATATATATATATATATATATATATATATATATATATATATATATATATATACATATATATATATATATATATATATATATATATACATACAGCGTGTCCACGGATGAGGTGCCCAATAGGAAAATGTTCTATAGTCTATTTTATGTAGAACCCTATGATTCTTAATAATAATCTAGTGACTGACTTTTGCGATATTCTTAGGTAACTGTCAACTTTGGTAGATAATTTACAATTTGTAATTCTTTTTCAACTATGCTTGTTCTTCAATGAAGAATATATATTGTAAAGTGCTATGGTATTGGAGCTGTAAAAGTGCGCAATAAATTTATTTTTAAAAAAATACCCGAATGTACCAGATACAAGGAATTAATTTTAAAAAATTATTAAAAAAATTAGATACTCACTATTTTTTTTTTTTTTTTTTTTTTAATATAAAATGAAACAGGTTTTGAAAAACTTTTTATTTAATTTTATGAGGTTTTTGAACAAGCAAAACTTTCTATCAGAATAACATTTTTCGTTAAAACTTAAGATAAAAAAGTTTTTCCTCTTGGGCACCTCATCCGTGGACACGCTATATATATATATATATATATATATATATATATATATATATATATATATATATATATATATATATATATATATATATATATATATATATATATATATGAATAAATATGTATATCTTTATTCATAAATAAATGTTAATTATTGACTTTTTCGTTTTCGTTTGTAACGCTTCTCCGACTAGACCACTTAACCTATCTGCACCAAATTTGATGATAGCACAGGAGCTCGGTGGTGGTAAAAAAAGTATATCGAAAATCGGACATGCCATTGAGGAATAATCGCCGAAAAAAACAGAGCAATACTTGGTTTAGACTCAACCGCTTCGCCTCATTTTCGTCATGCTGTACAATGATAACCTAGTGTATTCAAATTTGTATAATTATGATTTGAATATTCTGAGAATCAAAGTGTATCAAAGTAGAAGCAATCACGTTGAAACGAAACGTTTGCTTCCCGTATTGAAAAATGAATTCCAAAGAGTTCAGATATATTTTATAATGTAGCTCAGTTAACTGAACAACTGTTTGGCAACTGCGATGAAATAGAAGATTTCAATCGTTGCTCAGTTCGCTACTTTAGCGCCCAGGGCTTAGGAGATAAAACGTAGGTTTCTATAACGCATCTTCCCCTTCAATCGTCAGCTGCTCCAAAACCCGTTGGGGCTTGAAATCTTATACTATACGAAATATTATCTCAACGAAGGGATCAGCTACTGTAAGTAGAAATAAGATGTATCAGCTCAGAAATATTAACTATGCTGCTATGAATTATTGAAGCAATGATATATTTTTATAACCTAGTTTTCGCTCTGCGGTCGAACGTAATTCATTACATTCTTAAGTTTATTCAGATGTTATTGTTTGACATTTGCTGTAAAAATCAAAGTAAATGATT
>JARQZK010004374.1:35000-52500 GCA_030704885.1 Cynegetis impunctata
CAAAACATTCAATCATCTCTTTCAAGAATTTATTCAAGGAAAGTACTTATGAAAAGGACACTGTTACAGACTTTCAATAAAAATATCTAATCATATTTGATAAAGAACGTCAAGCGAATATAAAAGAACTTTGCAGCATTTCCAATCTACGCCATCGGTCCCCACCATCAACAATAAAGTAACAAATCTTCCGTTGTAGTTTGATAAATCACTTCCTCGTCCGACATAATAAAGTTTTCTGATATATTTGAGACTCCCAGCAAATACAATGGACGACTATACATTCAGGAAGCCATTAAGGGCTCAAGTGAATTTCTGAATGCAGACTCTTTTGATGCAGCCGCGAGTTTACCGAAAATCCCCAAAAAGCTTTTCAAAAGTTTTTAGGTCCTGGTATCTCATCACGAATGTTGAATTTTATGAGAGGTCTTCCAAACAAAGATTGGAAATGTTGACTCCGCGGATTCTATTCTGAGGTATGTTTATTGAAGTACTTCTAGCATCTATCGGTTTACTCGACTCTTATGTCTGTACCCTTTCTCATATTTAGTGACTTTCAATTTTATCTCATGTTCATTCATCACACTTAGAATTAAAAATCAAATCATGAAAGATATACAAGTTGGCCATGGTCAATTTGATATACTACATAAAGTGAACAAGAAAAATTCTTCAATAATTTAAAATTTATCGAACAACTTTCCAAGGGAGCTGATTATATATATTCCCCGACGAA
This sequence comes from Cynegetis impunctata, assembly GCA_030704885.1. NCBI lineage: Eukaryota > Metazoa > Arthropoda > Insecta > Coleoptera > Coccinellidae > Cynegetis > Cynegetis impunctata. Next base: position 35,737 of record JARQZK010004374.1, read on the forward strand.
GAATTCTATATTCTTAATTCGGCAGTAAATTATAAAAATCGTCAAATCACCTTGACTCAAAATCTGCATACAGCTGTTTCGATCTTATTAGATCTCATTCTTTTTGTGTGTTGTATTTTCTCATTTTAATGCTTTGATAATGATTGAGTAGCAAAATTTGTAATAGGCTATCGAAAAATAACGTTAAAACAATTTGTACAAATAAAAGAAACTTCAAGACATTCTTGGTCAATAATAAAGAAAAATCTAACATCGGAGAAAACAGTGGAATTTACAAAATATTTTGCGACGAATGTCCTGCTTTCTATATTGGACAGACAGGAAGGAATATAAATAGTCGTGTTGAAGAACACAAAAAGTCAATTTTACAAAACAAAAATACCACTGGCTTCTCTGAGCGTTGTATAAAATTCAATCACTTCCTGGATTTCAACAAAACCAAATTGTTACATTCAGGTAACAAGGGTAAACGCCTTGACCTTCTTGACATTCTCGAAATAAGTTCCGCCCATAATAGTCAATTACCCCATGTAAACGAACAAATTGATTTTCAGGTATCACCTTTGCTTTTGTCTGTTTTATAAATTACGATGCAATACTCTCCTGTAGTCAGTCTTGATAATGAGTTCATAACTCGAAACATGTCGACTTTTTATTACTGCTAAATACAGTATCTAAATATTTTTTATATTGTGAAACATAAGCGAAGTGTTTTTATTTTAAAGTTTATACTTTATTCTTAATGCTTTGATTTTAAAAATAAACGGTTCTCATTTGAACAACTTCATTCTTAACAAAATGTCTAACCTAGAAGAGCACATCTCACAAGTAGGGAGATGTGTCTACACATCCTACATCTCCTTTCCTAAACTAACGACCTTACAAAAACTGAACTGTAACTAAATGACTATGCTTATAAATAATCTTGATTCAATCTTCGAGGAGGTTTCGAAATACAACCTGAAGAAGTTATTTGAACTTTGTCTATAACTTTTTTTTTCCAATTCGGAATCACGACACTTATTTAACTCTAAATCACTATTACTAACACTTTGAGTCTTTTTCCTATCGGTACAGTTGTCTACACCATTCTTACACAAGGTATTATTACTATCTAACTCTCCAAATTACTTAATCCTTTCCTCATTCAACAATTTGCCTTGTGCAGATGAATAATGGTTTTCTTGCAATTGATTATGTGAACAATTACTGTTGCAATATGATTTAATAAACCTTCGGTTACTTATCAATCCTGAACCATCATTCATTTGCACTCGATATGACCTGTCTCTTGATTGATTAACAACTACACCTGGATACCAATTGCCTTTAGGCTTTACCTTACATAAACTTTCTGATTTTTATTAAGTTCTGGTAAGGTTTTTGTAGAACTTCTGTTATAATATCGATATTTGCTGTTGCTGTTGTTTTTTATCTATAACACTTTTATTATACACATCAGCAACCGTGGGCTTTATTGAGTTTTAGTTGTAAGAACATTACTTTTAATTTTTCAAGACATAATTATCTCAGCCAGCGAAATGTTTCGGAAAATTGGTGTAGACCTATAATGTAAAGGAGCCATGTATATGTGTTCTTTATCATCAATTATTTTTTAGAGCATTTTCTTAACAGTTTGTATGTGCCTTTCAGCCATACCTTTGGATTGATCATTTGTTGGAGATGACATTAAACGCTGAAACTCCCATTCTAAACTAAAGTTTTTGAATTCATGTGATGAAAATTGTGGACCACTATCACTAACTAAAGTAACTGGAATTCCGTGTCTAGCAAATATTTTTTTAAGATGCTGAATTACTGTATAACTAGTTTAACTTTATTTATTTCTGCTATGTCAATATACTTCGAAAAATAATCTACTACTAACAAATATTTATTTCCTTTAATTTCGTACAAATCACATCCTACTTTATTCCATGGTAATTCTTGAATATCATGTGCTTTTGAAGGTTCTTTGTTTTGTGAATTTGCATATGTCAAACATAGATGACACTGTGAAACCATCTGTTTAATTTGATTTACCATACCAAACAAAGAATCTCTAGCTAATTTTACACACTAACTTGTCCACCCCATGATGACTATAGTGAATTCTCTCAAGCGTTTCTTGTTGCAGACTCGTAGGTATAACTAACGCATTTCCCTTAAAAACTGAATCATCAAAAACCGTCCAGCTTATTTGACTCGGAGTTAATAAACAAATGTTTAATTGTTCCCCAATACAAATCGTGACCGAGCTATTAACTGGATAACAACCCAGAGCGCCTTCCATCAAGGATATTGGAAACCAATAATTCACCGCTTAGATCGAAAATGCAGAATATGGTCGGGAGAATACATAACTTCCTGACATTAAATGGTCAAAAGCATGCTAACTTAGCGTTTTTGAAAACTCTGGACTTACTCACGAGAGTACGCTCCATGAATTCATGTCGCGAAATTCGCTGTATTCAAAATCAAATCATGAATAATATACAAATTTACCATGGTCAACCTAAAACACTACATAAATTGAACAAGAAAAATTCTTCAATAATTTTAAAACTTATCAAATGACTTTCTAAGGGAGCTGGTTATGTGTATCCCCCGAAGAATAATTTTACATTCATAATCCAACAGAGAATTATTACGAACTGTATTGGGAAACAATTAGAAATTTGTTAAGTCATTCCTAGTCAAAAAAACTGCACTGATGAGATCTAATAAAATCGAAACAGCTGTATGCAGATTTTGAGTCGGGGTGACTTGACGATTTTTATGATTCACTGTTGGTTTATGGATGTAGAATTCTTCTTCAGGGAATACATATAACCAGCTCCCTTGGAAATTTGTTCGTTAATTTTTTAAATTATTGAATAATTTTTCTTGATCACTTTATGTAGTAGAATTATCAATCTGGTTTTTCGCTCTAGCAATTACTTGCTATCCAAATGTAAATACGTAAGTAAGGCTGCTTTTTCATAAAGATAATAAATGCGTGAGCAACAGAGCTTCATGGCAGAGGTCGTATTTTCTCCTCATTCTCGTTGCTTTTTACATACAAATTCTTAACCACTCAAGTTGATGAAGAGCTATTGTGGATGTGAGCAAAACCTAACAACCCACAAGAAACAATATTATCTGCACATTGAAATCGCCATGATTAATAGATATAATTAAAATCACTAAATGACTTTTCCTTAACATCAAATTTTCAATCCTCAGTCACAATCTGTATAAGTCGTGAAGGTGCGCCAAACCTCAAAAATCACAAAAATACAAAAAAAATTTGCATTAAAATGGAAGCGGATATTGCCAAACGGCACTCTCCTACCATCAACTTAATAGACATAATAGGCCTGGAAAGCAAGATGGACGTCCAATTGCGACTTTAACCAACATAATCTTGAGGACCTGACCGCTCCTCTCCCGGGAATGGCAATTGCCCAGGAAAGCATGGTGCAGCCTTAACCGCATCAGAACTGGACACGCCAGATGCTCGTACATGCTCCACAAATGGGGACTCTCAGATACCAAAAAATGCAACTGCGGAGCTCCAGAACAAACTATAGACCATATAGTCTGTGAATGCCCGACAAGAAGATTCCACGGATAATGGGACGACATCTTAAAAGCTACACCCGCTGCTGGATAGCTTCCCTGGACATCGACTTATAACCTCTTGTCTCTCCCAAAGAAGTCTCGCATATTCTATTTTATTTTATTATACTTATATCTAATATTAATTCATACTTAACCATACTTATACAAATAACTACAGTGGTAACAGAAATTGTAGGTCGCCATACGATAAATAATAATAAATAACTTACTAGATATTCACAATTTGAATTTGAAAGTGCTTGGCGTGTTACAACTCAAAAACCAGATTTCGAGCTCCAATAAACCCTAGCCGAATTTCGGATATGTTGTTCATAATCAATTTCAACGTCTTTTGCCAATCGCTCATGTACCTTCCTGTACTCAATTCCCTAAAATTTGGAGATTCCAAAATCTTGACTGAATTTACTCAAATATGTTTAGTTCTGGATAGCCTCAGCAATAACCTCAGATACGTAATCAGTTCATTTCGACTGATGGAAGCCGCTGAAGATGCCTAAGTGTTATAGATATATATATATATATATATATATATATATATATATATATATATATCTATAACGAGCAAAATTATCGGTTGTATGTCGAAGCAGCCGTTGACACGTGTTTCGGACTCTTTGGTCCTCATCAGAACGGCGCAGCCAAGTATGCGATGGGAAACCTGGAAATGAAATAGCAACAACAAGCTGAAATCTTTGCTTCGGAATACAATCACACATTTGTGGTTCATTGTTCGAACTCGCCGGTTTGGGACATTTGGTCAAACTCTGGCCACGGAGGCGATTAATGCCATCCGCGAGATCCTGGACCGTGGAAATAAAATACAAGGAAGAAATTTATCGCGGGGAAATAGTATATGAAACAAGCAAAATTATCGGTCTAGCCCGCATATGTCGAAGCAGCCGTTGACACGTGTTTCGGACTCTTTGGTCCTCATCAGAACGGCGTAGCCAAGTATGCGATGGAAAACCTGGAAATGAAGCTAACAAGCAGAATCCCTTTCCCCGTGACAATCTGGCTAGACCGATACTTTTGCTTGTTGTATATAATATTTCCCCGTGATAAATTTCTTCTTTGTGTATATATATATATATATATATATATATATATATATATATATATATATATATATATATATATATATATATATATATATATATGCTAATATTGGACGTCAAAAACACCTGTGTGCTGAAAACTATACCTCACCTTGATATTGATTTATATAAAATTGCACTACCTAGCCTATTATTTGCGTAGTTATTAATATGACTGAAAGGTTTTCATGCAACGCTAAGATATGAATATATATAATCATATTTCACAATATACGTTTTTATCGAATTTTCTGTTATTGCATAACATGCAATTCCAAAGTCCCCAAATTAAGATAAGGATTAAATATTGGAGAAGAATTAAAATTTATTTTGTTTATCATTTCGAAAATATTCGTTTTAGTTGCTTTGACATTTGACTTTTGATCGTAGCGAAATGAGAGCAAAAAAAGTTATTTTGTTTGCTCATAGTTATCAGCTGAACTAGTGAATCATTTTTTTATATTCATCTATTGGATATCAACCATATCGATATAAATAACACAAAATCGGTATTCTTCGAAGAACTCAATTTCAATAAAAAGTTATTTAACTGTTGAAGTTATTTAATCTAAGTATAGCAGAAATTATTAAAAATTTTTGTTACACCTTCTTCGATACAAATTAATCTTAATTGATTTTGTTTCTATGTATCATATTCAAATAGAATAAAACGAATTGATTTTGGGCAAAGAATTCCGCCTTCTCTTTGTCTTACTTGTATTTTTTATGGTTGACAAGGGACGGTATTCTTTTCTTCTTTTAGTCGTATTTTATGCTATAAAATACATACTATTGCAGTGTATCGAAGCAAAGCAGTCAGGTGCGGGAGTAGTGCGGGAGCCGCTTGGAAAGTCAATATGGACCGAGAAAAAAAAACAAACAAAAAAAATATATATAGATATATATATTTATATATATATATATATATATTTATTTATATATATTTATATTTATATTTATATATATATATATATTTATATATATATATATTATATATATATATATATATATATATATATATATATATATTATATATATATATATATATATATATATATATATATATATATATATATATATATATATATATATATATAAAAAATTATATATATATTTATATATATATAAATATATATAAATGTATATATCTATATGTATTTTTTTTTTTGTTTTTTTTTCTCGGTCCATATTGACTTTCCAAGCGGCTCCCATCGACTCGAATCAGTTGAAATTTTGTACCTGGTATTGTTTCTATTGCAGAGCAAAAGTATCAATGTTTGGGTAGGGAGGCTCCGTAGCGCAGAGGTTATAGGTAGCGCTATGCCGTCTTCGTTGACGGAGTTGGTGGGTTCGATTCCCACCGTGTTCCTGGGTGTTTGTATGCGTCCGATTTAAGTGGTTCCCCTCATTTAGTAAATTGATGGCTAAATGTCCAAATTGTACGGAGGTCGGGCGCGTGTGAGAGGGCACACGTCCCACCTCTTTTTAAAAAAAAATGTTTGGGTAAATTTCTGCAACCGCCGCCATTTTTACGTAAATAGTTCTAATTTTAAATCATGAAAAACATACTTGTCGACCATGGTCAAATTCATAATTCATACAGTGAACAAGGAATATTCTTTAATAATTTAAAAAATTATCAAACAACTTTCCTTGAAAAGTTGTTTGATAATTAAAATTATCATAATTAAAATAATTTAAATTATTAATGAATTTTCCTTGTTCACTTTGTAAAATGTATGAAATTGACCATGGTCGACAAGTGTTTTTCATGATTTGATTGTTGTATTTTGCGTATTAAGCGACTAGAATATTCGGAGCGCGCTCTCGTGAGTATATCCAAAAGTTTTATATCACTATGTTTGTGTGCCTTGTAATCATATACACCACTGTTGTAGAGTATATATCTTCATATCAGGAGGTACGAGTTTAAGCGACGAATTTCTGCATTCTCAGTCTAAGCAGTGAATTGTTGTTTCCCAATATCTTTGGTGGGATGGCGCTCTGGTTTGTTATCCAGACAGTGTTACTGACCACGATTTGTATTGGGGAACAATTAGAAATTTGTTAATTCAAGTCAAATAAGCTGCACTGGTGAGATCTAATAAGATCGAAACAGCTGTATGCAGATTTTGAGTCGGGGTGAATTGACAATTTCTATAATTCACCGTTCGATTGTGAATGCAGATTTTGCGTTGCTGAATACGTATAACCAGCTTCCTTGGAAAGTTGTTTGATAATTTTTAAAATTAGTAAAGAATTTTCCTTATTCACTTTGTGTAGTTCTAATTTTCATATAAATATCCTTCCCGGTACATATTGACATATCCAGCGGTTTTTATCACAATGAATGAGCTGGATCATTTTTATCTGGGATGGTTTTTGTTGCAGAACGAAACTATTAAAATTTGGTAGCATTTTTCCAACCACCACCATTTTTACGTAAGTATATAATTCTTGTATTTTCATGGTTTTTGAAAAATTGCTGAACTTCACAGCTTCTGCAGATTGAGTTAAAAGTTTAAAGTTTGGTACGTACATTGAGTTTATGTTGACTTAAGATCCTTTTTTGGATTCAACTCGTTTTCTCAACCGTGTTGCATTTCGTGGTGACTACTCCCATCAAATTGCATCTGGATCTGTTTCGCGATGCACTTTGCGAATTTTTTTCTACGATATAAGTTTGAAACTTGGTATATGGATTGAGTTGATATTGAGGTGCATTTCTTCGTTGGTTTCTACTCTTTTCCTCTACCACGATGCACTTCGCGAATTTTTTTTTGTGAAATAAATATAATTCAATTCGTTAGAATCGCATCCCGACGCGATGCATTCCGCGCAAAAAATACGACTTTAGTGATGGAGCTCTGCTGCTCTCGAGTTTTGGTTTGTATTTGGGGAGATTCTCGATTTTTCAATACCTTCAGCTATTTACCTTTGACTCTTCTTATGAAGTTTATCTGCTATAATTTGACAACATTCATTATTTCATATAACAAAAATTCATTGATAGATCCAACTGAAAAGGTTAATGATGCAATTAAATTCTCACTGATGTAACCAAATATCACACATTCAATATACCAAGCGCCTGATAGTGATTTTCAACCAAAAGCGAAACATGCAAACACGAAGACCAAATGCTATTGCACGGTGGTGTATAACTTCAGACGTAATCAGCTCTCATTGCAGGGTATCAAAGTGCCTGTTTAAATGCAAACGCAATTCCGTTGCTGATTCGACATCCAGCAATGCATATTTAACTAACCATCAAGTACTTAAGATGATGGATACCAGAGGTGGAGATCATAATAGGCGGAATAACAAATTGCGTTATGAGAACATAAAGAATTAATTTATCGAAATCATATTCGAAATTATAAAAATAGAGCTCTTAGTTTCGTGAATATTAACTTTATAACCTAATCAAATCAAGAAAAATATACAAGTTGACTATGATTATATTGATATACCTACTACATAAAGTGAACAAGGAAATTCTTCAATAATTTAAAAAATTATAACTTTTCAAGAAATAAATCTTGTTTACAGGATAAATAGCGCAATTTTGTAGCAAGAGGGTTGAGAGTATGTAAATAGGTAGTTTCGTATGATGTCTTGGATGGGATTGTTTCTGGTTCGAATTGGTCGGGGGGTTGACCCCCTGGGGGAAGAAATAAATCTTGTTTACACGATAAAGGGCGCAATTTCAATGCAATAGGGTTGAAAGTTTGTAAATAGATAGTTTCGTATGATATCTTGGATGTAATTGGTTTTGGTTTGAACTGATACACGATAAAGCCCGCAATTTTGAAGTAATAGGGTTGAGAGTTTGTAAGTAGGTATTTTCGAAAAATATATTGGATGGAATTGGTTTGGTTCAAATTGGTTGTGGGGTTGACTTCCTGGGGGAAGAAATAAACAATATTTATATGTGAAAGGGCGTAATTTTGGAGCAATAGGATTGAAAGTTTGTGAGTAGGTAGTTTTTATTGAATGGGATTGGTTTTGGTAGGAATTGCTTGGGGGGTTGACCCCCCAGGAGAAGAAATAAATCTTCACACGATAGAAGGCGCAATTTTGGGACCATACGGTTGAAACTTTGTATGTAGGTAGTTTCGTACAATAACTTGGATGGTATTTATTTCTATATGAATTGGTTGGAGGGTTGACCCCCCGGAGGAGAAAATACATATTGTATACACGATAGAGGGCGCAATTTTTGTTTTTTGGATTTGGAACAAAAATCATAATTAAATGGATAGTTTTTTCAAACTGGATTCGTTTTGAAAACCTGTTTTTCTAATGCAGCTCGCTGCGATAGAGTTTTTCATGTTTTATATTAAACGATCTGAGCGGTGATTTGTTGGTTTCCAATATCCTTGGTGAAGGGCGCTCTAGGTTGTTATCCAAATGGTAGTTCTGACCGCGATTTGTATTGGAGATGAATCAGAAATTTGCTGATTCACTCCGAGTCAAATAAGTTGCACTGATGAGATCTAATAAGATCAAAACAGCTAAGTGCTGATTTTGATTCGAGGTGATTTCAAGATTTTTACAATTCACTGTTGGATTATGAATGTACAATTCAAGTCGCGGAATACATATAACAAGCTCCCATGGAAAGTTGTTTGATAATTCTTCAAATTATTGAAGAATTTTCGAGAAATATGTGCAGATTCTCATTTGATATTTAACACTGTTGTATAAAATAGTCCACAAAATAATATACTGTAGTATTCTTTGAGTATATTCATTAAATATAAGATATGTGTGGTCGAGGGACCTACGTGAAAAACTAGGTTACTTACCTATATTTTTAGCACTCTGTTGTTATTTTTGATTCAGTGACTATGATTTCACTATTGCTTCTCTATAATATTATAGTGAACATTCAAATAACATGTTAATAATAGCTAAACAGTTTAAACTTTTATCGAGTTTTAGAATTTTATTAACTTAGTTTTCCAAGTTTGTTTCACAGATACTTGTTGCAGTTTCCAATTTGCAAATATTCATTGCAAAATTACAATGTTGAGAAGATAAAATACGTACAATTTAAAATAAAGACAAATGTATATTGTTTCTATTGATATGTTGAACTTTTATAATTTTTCCCGCCAAACTTCATAAAAATCACTATATTTGAAAAATTCTCAACTTCATAAAGAAACATAAACTAACTTTCCACAGTTTTAAATGAAATTTGATGAGTAAACGCATTTCGTCATAAAATTGACTTAATCTCGTATTAAATTATGGTATCACAAAATAATCTATTTATACGAAAAATTTAACACAGGGGGCTCTAACAATAAGCAATTCATTCATTAAAGGTATGGTTTTCTTGAATAAGATGACACGCATAATTAGAGTCCGTTTTCTGTTTAATATAGCTACGTTGGTGTTCGTGTATTCGAGTTTTGAAATTTCTAATTGTACGTCCTATATTGAATTTTTCACAATCGTTACAGTTGAGTCTATAAACACCCATACGTTCATATCTATGGATTTTTGATTTGTTGTTTCTAATAAATTATCCAATGCTTTCGATGGTTTTATATGAAAGTTTGAAATTTTGTTTATAAGAAAACAATTTCGGGTTTTCGGAAGGCTTGCCCAAGTATGTTAAACTTAGGGCAAACCTTCGGAAAACCTGAAATTGTTTCTTCATAAACAAAATTTCAAAGTTTCATATAAAACCAACAATAGCATTGAAAAATATATCAAAAATAACAAATCAAAAATCCATAGAGATGAACGTACTGTAACGATTGTGAAAAATTCTATATAGGACTTACAATTAGAAATTTCAAAACTCGAATACACGAACACCAACGTAGCTATATTAAGCAGAAAACAGACTCTAATTATGCGTGTCATCTTATTCAAGAAAACCATACCTTTAATCACAATTATAATGTATTACACTTATTAAATAGTCTCCACAAAATCAACTGTTCGGAATCCCTATTCATCAATAAATATAAAAATTCCGGAAACCTAGTTAATGACCAGATTGAAGTAAACCCTGCTCCTCTTCTTAATCTGTTCAATGTACCTACCAGTAGCTCTGAATGAATTGCTTATTGTTATTTAGTTTCTCTAAAAGCCCCCCTGTGTTCAATTTTTCGTATAAATAGATTGTTTTGTGATAGGTACCATTATTTAGTACGAGATGAAGTCAGTGTTATGACGAAACGCGTTTACTCATTAAATTTTATTTAAACCTGTGAAAAGTTAGTTTTTGTTTCTTTATGAAGTTATGAATATGAACCTTCACCAAGTAAATGCCAATTCAATTCAAAAATTCTCAAGTCTATATTGTTTATAAATCCTGAAAAAAGAGAGTGACAAGTTTTATGTGTTGTCAACTGTTTTCGTTTTCTGTGGAAATTCCAAAATCAACGCATCACCTCATCGTTATAAATCACGCCCTTTTTCAATATAATTTGTCACAGCCTACCGATAAAAATTCCTATGAAGCCCAATATAATTTGTTATTCGTTACGTGACGATTACACCTAGTCAACTTCGTTCCAAAAATTGGCCTCAACAAGTCCAGATTCAAATGGTTACTTTCTGCGAATTGGATTATCATCTTCGAACAATCCAACGAGGAAGGCATTTTAAGAGGTATTAAATTATAAAAGGAGAATAGCCAAATTGCGTCAATCGCATTGTGCTCGACACAGTGAACGAAGCTTCTTATTGCATACCCGAATTAATTGAGAATGCTTTGAGCATTACTATAAGGATGCTATTTCTATGTCGTAAATATTCTGGAGTTTCATCTTATTTTATATGATTTGCGTATAAAGCTTCATTCAAAAAAGGTTCAGAGGGTCTCCACCTAATGGGCCTATAAAAATTGGAACTTCGAACGTTCGAAATAACTTACCCTTAAAAGTATTGTTAGCCCAGTGATTAAGTTTATCGTTTATATACCAAGGATCGTGGGTTCGAGCCCTACCCTGTTGTTGAGTGCCAGCTTACTCACTGACTAAATAGTTTTGATTATATCGAGATTCCTCTTGTGATGTGCCCAGCTACATTCAGCTCTAACTTGATAGTACAGGATCGCACTGCTCGATTCTGCAGGTATCTGTTTTTTTGATATAACCAATTTTAAATGAATGTTAAGATAGTATGCAGTATATTAGGGATAGGTTGCCTATAAAAAATTAGCCGCAATTACCTTTAATTAATTTTAGAATAATTAATTCGCTAATATTAATTGCAACTATATGTTTTTTCAATGAATTTCATGCCATTTGAAAGATAATAATGTCACGAATTGAAAAAAAAAATAGTTGCCTGCTCTCAGTCAGCCGCATGTTAGGGTTGCCAGGTGTGAAGAAGTATATCAGAGTTAATTATTTGCACTCACCTGTTTTTTCAAAATTTTTAATACAAAATTAAAGTTTCATATATACTAATTACAAAAATCCATGGTTGACAGTTGGAAAATGGCCGCAAACAGAGGTTGCCATGATTTCTATGAACGATTCTCGCTCCAGGTGGAAGCGTAAGAGAGAAAAGTTGCACGCATTGTTATGTGCTGCAAACAAAAGTATAATGTAGTGTAGTTGTAGTTCTAGTATTTTTTTACTTATTATTTATAAAACATAAATTTTAGTGCATGATGACGTTAAACAGTAATTTCGATTTCAAAGTTTTTTTATTGAAAAAGTAAAAATCGATTTTTTTTACAAATTATGCATTGAAAATTATGGTGCTTCTAAATGCAAATCTTATAATTATATATATCTTCAATTTTTCTTATTCATTGTCTGTATCGGTGTCAATATCATCTGAATCAGAGCCATCATCTACTTCTATATTTTCCTCTATGTCTTGTTGGTGTTCATCTGAAGTTAGGTAATTCTTTTGATGCTGACAAGATATCTTCTACACTCATTGGTGTTGGATCGTCAATGAACCACGTTGGTTTTAAATTACCAATCAATTACTGACCAACCGTAGTTTTCACTTTTCGTAAACGAGAGAAAGTGACGTGTTCATCTTTTTTTAGCGAGAAAATACGTATCCTATACGTAAACTGTCATTATGGAATAAGTGTCAAAGCTGTCATGATTTTTCCTTGTTTACAGCACATAATAATGCGTGCATCTTTTCTTTCTTACGCTTCCACTTACCTGGAGCGAGTTAATTGAAATCATGGCAACCTCTGTTTGCGGCCATTTCCCAACTGGCAACCATGGATTTTAGTAATTAGTATATATGAAACTTTAATTTTGTATTAAAAATTTTGAAAAAACAGGTGAGTGCATAAAATTAACACTGATATACTTCTTCACACCTGGCAACCCTAACGCTGCGGCTGACTGAGAGCAGGCAACCATTTTTTTTTCAATTCGTGACATTAATATCTTTCAAATGGCGTGAAATTCATTGAAAAAACATATAGTTGCAATTTATAATAGCGAATTAATTATACTAAAATGAATTAAAGGTAATTGCGGCTAATTTTTTATAGGCAACCTACCCCTAATCTATTGCATACTATCTTAACATTCATTTAAAATTGGTTATATCAAAAAAACAGATACCTGCAGAATCGAGCAGTGGGATCTTAGACTATAAAATTGTGAAACAAAGGACCTAGATAACGTAGGTTTTTGTAGGTGGAAAACAATATTCTCTTTTATCGGCGCATAACCATCAGTTTCCGCTAATAATAATGGAAATTGAATAATACCGTAACAATGATTTCGGCACAATGCTAGAGCAACAGAGTGATACAGAAAGAGTGTATACCAAATTCATTCATATATCAGTTCGAAATTGTCAATAATTGATATATTTTACTGAAATACCAGCGATTTATTTTTATTTGAAATGATACGGGAACTTTGCTTCATCGTATTTATAATGAAACGCAAACATTTTATTATGGTATAATAAACAAACTTTAATATTAACCAGTAGGAAAAAAATTGAAAGTTTAGTTGGAGTTTTGATTTAAAATACAGAATTTCAAATATTTCGCACAAAGTTCAAAGTCGAACTTGAATTGTTTTGATATAAGTGGATACGACATTCAAGTCACTGGCTGTTTGAAAAATGCCTTCAAATGAATTTCGCAGCGTGCAATATTATATATATATATATATATATATATATATATATATATATATATATATATATATATATATATATATATATATATATATAACTTTATAAAGAAATAAAAAACTAACTTTTCACAGGTCAAAATAAAAATCTATTGAGTAAACACGTTTCGTCATAACATTGACTTCATCTCGTACTAAACTATGGTATTACAAAGCAATCTATTTATACGAAAATTGAACATAACAGAGGGGTACTTAGAGAAACTAAATAACAATAAGCAATTCATTCTGAGCTATTAGTAGGTACCTACATTGAACAAATTAAGGAAAGGAGAAGGGTTTACTTCAATCTGGTCGTTAACTAAATTTCCGGAATTTTTATATTTATTTATGTATAGGGATTCCCAACAGTTAAAGGTATGGTTTTCTTGAATAAGATGACACGCATAATTAGAATCAGTTTTCTGCTTAATATAGCTACGTTGGTGTTCGTGTATTCGAGTTTTGAAATTTCTAATTGTACGTCCTATATAGAATTTTTCACAATCGTTACAGTCGAGTTTATAAACACCAGTACATTCATCTCTATGAATTTTTGATTTGTTGTTTTTAATCAATTTTCCAATGCTATTATTGGTTTTATATGAAATTTTGAAATTTTGTGTTTGAAACCCCAATTTCTGATTCTCGGAAGTTTTGCCCAAGTATGTTTAACTGCTAAATACTCTACTTTTTTCGGATATAAGTGGGTAACATTTCTGAAATTGCCATTTTTTTGTATTTTTTCCTCTGAATGAGGCTGTCAATCATATTAGGTGAATAACCATTATTTACTGCCATTTGTTTAATTATATGCAATTCCTTCCGAAAATTAGCTTCGGACAACGGAATTTTGAAAAGTCTATGAATCATACTATGATAAGCCGCTAATTTATGTGAAAAAGGGTGTAGTGATGTGTTATGAATTGTAATATCTGTATGAGATGGTTTATGAAAAATTGAAAATTCGTGTTTGTTGCTTTTTCTGGTAATAGTTAAATCTAAGTAATTAATAGAATTATTCATTTCAGTTTCTAGAGAAAATTTAATACGAGGGTGTATGGAATTAATATAAGTAATGAAATTATCCAATTGTCTATCTGTACCAGTGTAGCAAACAATGACGTCATCAACGTATCTATACCAATAAAGAAAGTATTTACTGCTAAAGTGGTTCATAATAGTTTTCTCTAAATTATCCATAAAGATTTCTGATAACAGAGGGCTTAACGGATTTCCCATAATCAAACCTTCCTCATTACTATAACACACGTTGTTGAAACTGAAATAATTTTGTTCTAAACAAATTTCTAGTAAATGAGTAATATGTGACTGTATAAGTGGATGAACATTATTAGAAATAAGAAAATTTTTGATTAAATTTACAGTTTCATTAGGCGGAGTGCTAGGAAACAGATTGATCACATCTAAAGAAAATAATTTTGAATTGTGAAATAATACAATATTTTGAATGTTTTTGAATAACTAGTTTGAAATTTTTAATGGCGTACTTGGGTTCAAATTTCGTATATTACTTAATTATGTTAATCAAAAACGGCCGGAGCTGTTATATATAAAACTACTGGTCTGATGCGGTAACCATTTTTGTGTAAATTTAATTATAATATAACTGAGGCGCTTGTGGATTAGTTATGACTAACTTTCTTATATCACCATCACTAATTATTGACTTTGATTCATTTAATTGCAATTTTGATAATTTTCGATATTTCAACTGTTGTAAGATCTTTATTTAATATTGTATAATTACCAGAGTCTAAGAATTCTTTAGTTTTTGATGAATGAGTTTCATGATTTAACGCTACTACCGTATTACCTTCATCAACTTTTGGAAATATAATTCTATTTAATTTCCATTTATTTTTTATTGATTTCATAATGGTAGTGTCTGAATGATTATATTTGCAACCTAGAAATTGTTTCTTCATAATATTAGCTGCTTGATGTTTTAATGAAGAACTTGCGTTTTTGAGAATAAGTTCGGATTCTACTCCCATTTAGGAATAGAATGAGCAGTATGAATATTATGTTTAAAACCTTTCTGTAACAAATGTTATTCCTCTTCTAGAAAATTCGTATTTGATAAATCAATTAAATGACCAAAAAACTTATGGTCTGTGAGTTTGGACTGTTCTTTAGTTTTGATAATTGGTTTCTCATTTATAAGATTTTCTAATTTCTGTTTTTGTTTGCAACACTTTTATGGACAATTCTATTGATTTTAAACCTACTTTCAAGATTTGAAATATTTAATTCAACGGGGTGTAGACTATATAATAACTCTGAATGAATTACCTTAACGAAGATATAAGGAGTATTGCGTTTTCTGTATTGGTGTTTCATTTCTTCTTTGATCCATTTCTTCTGTCCTTGGATTATTGCTTTAGTGGCTGATTAGTTTTCTATTTCATATATTTAGGGAACACTTGATTTTTTAAACACTTGTAGAAAAACCACATGTTCTGCGAATTGAGTGCACTTCTTAGTAATAACTTGAAATACCACTTTGCCAAAAAGACATTATCGGCTTTCTTCAATCATTGAATGGAATTGGCATTTACTTGGTGAAAGTTCATATTCATAACTTTATAAAGAAATAAAAAACTTACTTTTCACAGGTCAAAAAAAAAATCTATTGAGTAAACACGTTTCGTCATAACATTGACTTCATCTCGTACTAAACTATGGTATTACAAAGCAATCTATTTATACGAAAATTGAACATAACAGAGGGGTACTTAGAGAAACTAAATAACAATAAGCAATTCATTCTGAGCTATTAGTAGGTACCTACATTGAACAAATTAAGGAGAGGAGAAGGGTTTACTTCAATCTGGTCGTTAACTAAATTTCCGGAATTTTTATATTTATTTATGTATAGGGATTCC